>JARQOC010000012.1:100677037-101152450 GCA_033576535.1 Allobates femoralis | reverse complement strand
CTACATTTCCTTCTCCTTTGTCCATTATGATGGCCTGATCTGATAAGGGGGCGCTGTAGACATCACCACGTACCTGGCTTCCCGAAACTTCTTCTGAAGACTCGGCCGGTCCTGGTTTCTCCTCCGGCGGAACCATCTCTCCACCTGGCGTACAGTACACTTACTTGCCCTTGACAAGTTTTCAAGGTCACCCTGTCAAAAGATTTACTAGAATGGAGTTTTATCATGCGATACAATAAGGATTTCACACCATAAAAACCATGCTGGAACAGTCTGCAACCCTGACCCAACAAGGGCGCCCTCCCTTCCCCTAAAGGGGCATCGCGACCCTCCCCGGGGCCCTAAAGAAGCATCGCAACCAGACCCCCCTTCCCCCAGGGGCATCACGGCTTGGCCCCGGGCCCTACAGAAGCATCGCGACCCACCCCTCCCCGGCCCTACAGGGGCATCGCGTCCTGTCTCGGAGCCCTACAGAAGCATCCCACCCACCAGGGGCATCATGGCCGGCCAAGGGCGCTACAGGAGCATCGTGGCCCACCCCTCACTGGCCCTACAGGGGCATCGCGGCCCACCCCTCCCTGGCCCTACAGGGGCATCACAACCCACCTCCCTGGCCCTACAGGGGCATCACAACCCACCTCCCTGGCCCTACAGGGGCATCACAACCCACCTCCCTGGCCCTACAGGGGCATCACAACCCACCTCCCTGGCCCTACAGGGGCATCACAACCCACCTCCCAGGCCCTACTGGCCCTACAGGGGCATCGCAACCCACCTCCCAGGCCCTACTGGCCCTACAGGGGCATCGCAACCCACCTCCCAGGCCCTACTGGCCCTACAGGGGCATCGCAACCCACCTCCCAGGCCCTACTGGCCCTACAGGGGCATCGCAACCCACCTCCCAGGCCCTACTGGCCCTACAGGGGCATCGCAACCCACCTCCCAGGCCCTACTGGCCCTACAGGGGCATCGCAACCCACCTCCCAGGCCCTACTGGCCCTACAGGGGCATCGCAACCCACCTCCCAGGCCCTACTGGCCCTACAGGGGCATCGCAACCCACCTCCCAGGCCCTACAGGGGCATCACAACCCACCTCCCAGGCCCTACTGGCCCTACAGGGGCATCGCAACCCACCTCCCACCCCGGGCCCTACAGGGGCATCGCGACACCTCCCACCCCGGGCCCTACAGGGGCATCGCAACCCACCTCCCACCCCGGGCCCTACAGGGGCATCGCAACCCACCTCCCACCCCGGGCCCTACAGGGGCATCGCAACCCACCTCCCACCCCGGGCCCTACAGGGGCATCGCAACCCACCTCCCACCCCGGGCCCTACAGGGGCATCGCAACCCACCTCCCACCCCGGGCCCTACAGGGGCATCGCAACCCACCTCCCACCCCGGGCCCTACAGGGACATCGCGACACCTCCCACCCCGGGCCCTACAGGGACATCGCGACACCTCCCACCCCGGGCCCTACAGGGGCATCATGACCAGCCTCCCCGCCGACCCTACCTCCCAGAGTGACGTCACACCTGTTTGGGATGTTTGGAGCAGCTTTTATAGAAAGTCTCCAGCACCGGATTCTGAGCCGCCCGCAGCTTCACCTTGTTTTTTACACCTAGTACCTTGGAGAATGGAGAGGCCACATAACTGCAAGACACAGCACAGGGAAAAGTCACAGGTCAGGTATATAGTCTGAAGGAGCAGAGCTGCAGTGTAAAGCATGAGAGCACTTCATTAACACTTTTTGCAAGATGTCGTTTTTGGATGACACCTATATATTCCTTTTGTTAATAGGTCAATTGTCTATACTGCTTTGCATCGATTGTCCCCAAAAAGTAATATGAACAGTAATACAAATTGTAGCTGCAATACCTCACTTGACCCCTAGATGTCCCCAAGAGCCAACGATCTGATCGTAATGATCGTATCTCAATCTTCTCGGTAAATACCGACATACTTACATTTCAAAGATGTACCGCACTATAAGGAAGACGAAAGCGAGAGGGATGGAGATGTACAAGTCGGAAGCTTTGGCGTAGACGCGGCCATCCTGATCTTCGAGGTCCGCCCACGTCAGGTTCACCGGGAGCCAGAGTCGATGCCACCAGAAGTAGTCGTAAGCGGTTTGCAGCATCCTATGGGTCAGAGAGATGTTATTTGACATGTTCATGTATGAGGAGGTAAAGATGGAGATATTACAAGACCTTAATCTGTGATGAATAGTCCAGGAAACCCAAAAGATGCAACTGTAACAAATCCTCAGCTGTATGAAGTGTTAGAACAGAAGATATAATGGACAATCCCTTTAAGATTTAATTAAAACAAAGTAGATTCCTTCTGTAGAATGCTTGACGCCCTTGGAAAGATGTCTGCACACGCATCAGTGATCTGACGAGTTCACCTGAGTCCAACTTCCAAGTTTTGCAGGTTCCATGTGCCAAAGGGGGCAAAATCATTTGCCTGAGATCTGTTTCCATATGTAAATCTATTCAAAGCTTTATCTGCACGTATAAGGATCATCATCAGCATTGGGCAGTCAACCTCTGACATTTTTAAGCTTTCTGGGACATCTAAGAATGAATTTAAAGGGGTATTTCCCATCTTCATATTTGGGTATGTCGGATAGAGTTTGTAAAGACAAGCAATTTTGTAATTTACTGCATGTTAAAATTTTCAGCCGTTCTTGAGATATTAACACTTTTCTTTTGTTTACAGCCCGTTGCCATGGAGACCGACCACCGCTGATAGACATCAAAACATGTGCAACACTTGCAAACTCGTTTCTATCAAGCTCATAAACATTATTTTGCAGTTGGCCAGGATCGCTGGCTGGCTATTTTTTTTCTTTAGCACTTAAAATATATTAACATTCCTGCCCCTTTAATGCAAATGACATAGGTCACATGAGCACAGGCAAGTGGTCACTTACACCTTGCTTGCTCCAGCAAAGCTGACAAAAAGGGATAGGAATTGGTTGACAACTGAGCATATGAAGAAGCCGCTTCACTCGCCAGCACAAGGCGACCTTAAGGGCAAGGTCTGAGTGGATGGAGCTCCCCTTTTAAGACGGCACATTTTGCCTGGTGTAGCTGCCTGGAGCTCCGTGACACATGTGACGCCACTGTGTAACCTTATATCTGTTCATTAATCCTCAGCAAACATGTTTAGAGTATTTTCACTCTGTCGGAGCGTTGCCATATAGCACGGCTTTGTCTGCCCTACAACGGGTATCTGGTGACAATGGCCCCATGATCCCCCAAAAGGAGACAAGAAACTGGATACTCAGGGTGGATGAAGCCCCCTGTCCATCAAAGAATACTCAACCGAGTGCCCGAAAAGTAACCAATGCTCAGCGATTCCACAGCAGCCAGGTGTGTTTGCGTCTGTGCGTCCTTTGCAGATTTAACTGGTAATTTCGGGTGGTGCCTCAGGCAGTGGCAGGGGGCGAGGATTGCTCCCCTTTAGTGGTAGGAAGCTCTGTGCTTCAAGTGGCCTTACTGGACACAGAGTCTAATGGGTTAATCAGTAAATCCTTCAACCTGCAGTCTACCACTTTAAGAACGCGTGGGGACAACACAAATGTAGATGGAGACCTCATCACATAGCAAACCCCACACATGGAGAAAGCCGAGACAGATCCACAAAAAACAGAAGGGTAGAACACACCGGCGGGTACAGGACCAGTTAGGGACCTTAGGAAATCTGGGTGTGTAGAGCCCTCCTGTCCACAGAGGAAGTGGAAAATAATAGACAATCCACAACTAGAAATCAGGTTTTTAAATTTAAAAAATAACTGCCACTAACTGTCAAACAGAAGCCAAGAGTCATGCTCCGCCCCCAGAACTGCCACCAACTGCCAAACAGAAGCCAAGAGCCACGCTCCGCCCCCAGAACTGCCACCAACTGCCAAACAGAAGCCAAGAGCCACGCTCCGCCCCCAGAACTGCCACCAACTGTCAACCAGAAGTCAAGAACACACTCCGCCCCAGGACTGCCACTAACTGTCAAACAGAAGCCAAGAGTCATGCTCCGCCCCCAGAACTGCCACTAACTGCCAAACAGAAGCCAAGAGTCACGCTCCGCCCCCAGAACTGCCACCAACTGCCAAACAGAAGCCAAGAGCCACGCTCCGCCCCCAGAACTGCCACCAACTGTCAACCAGAAGTCAAGAACACACTCCGCCCCAGGACTGCCACTAACTGTCAAACAGAAGCCAAGAGTCATGCTCCGCCCCCAGAACTGCCACTAACTGCCAAACAGAAGCCAAGAGTCACGCTCCGCCCCAGACCTGCCACCAACTGCCAAACAGAAGCCAAGAGCCACGCTCCGCCCCCAGAACTGCCACCAACTGTCAACCAGAAGTCAAGAACACACTCCGCCCCAGGACTGCCACTAACTGTCAAACAGAAGCCAAGAGTCATGCTCCGCCCCCAGAACTGCCACTAACTGCCAAACAGAAGCCAAGAGTCACGCTCCGCCCCAGACCTGCCACTAACTGGAAACCAGAAGCCAAGAACACGCTCAGCCCCCAAGACTGCCACTAACTGCCAAACAGAAGCCAAGAACACGCTCAGCCCCCAAGACTGCCACTAACTGCCAAACAGAAGCCAAGAACACGCTCCACCCCCAGGACTGCCACTAACTGCAAACTAGAAGCCAAGAGTCACGCTCCGCCCCCAGGACTGCCACTAACTGGAAACCAGAAGCCAAGAACATGCTCCACCCCCAGGACTTCCACTGTAACTGCAAACTAGAAGCCAAGAACACGCTCAGCCCCCAAGACTGCCACTAACTGCCAATCAAATGCCAAGAGCCACGCTCCGCCCCCAAGACTGCCACTAACTGCCAATCAGATGCCAAGAGTTACGCTCCGCCCCCAGGATTGCCACTAACTGCCAAAAGAAACCAAGAGTCATGCTCCACCCCAGGACTGCTACTAACTGCCAAAAAGAAGCCAAGACTCAAGCTCCGCCCCCAGGTCGGGCACCAACTGCCAACCAGAAGCCAAGAGTCACGCTCCAAACCAGGACTGCCACCACCATCCACAGGCTGCATCAGGTATTGCAGCTTGGCTCCATTGAAGACAGACACATAATTAGTCGAGTACATGCAATCCAGTGTCTCGGTAGCTCGCAGCGCAGGTAACACAATGGAAAGGTTAATTAATTAATGATGGGGAGGATTCGCCTGCAGATGCCTCGTCCCTATGGATCTGCCTAATTACAGAGAAGACACAATGTTTCTGTGCTTTGAGGCAGGTGCATCGGATTAATTAGTGCCGTGGGCGGCTGTCAGGGGAGACCGCACAATATGGCGATGCCTGGCCAGGGACCATTTATTTCATCAGTGCTGCAGCGTCTCCAAAGGGTTGGGGTGGCCATAAACCTTACTGCCCCCGTATGAACATGCACGCTCAGCTCAGCTCAGCATACATGCGTTCTTATGGAAAGAAGGTATTAAAACCAATCCTAAAAGACAAAAAGGATTGGACATGTCCAAAACCAGCTGCCCAATCCCCCTTACCTAATCAGTGACCCCCACTCTGGACAACCACCGACATCATAGTCCATTTACCAAAACAGTCCCCCTGATAATGACAGCTGCTGCATGGGGTGAAAGACCCCCGATCCCCAAAAGTTTGTCTGTTGTCACAAAGGGTTAAAATGTGACCAACTGTGCACTGTGACATTTAGGAGTGTATTGTGCAATCACAGCGTGTCATCAAGCAAGACTCTGACTCATCTGAGCACATGTACCAGTGGTGGGGTTAAGTCACTTCTCCCTGACAGCTCTGACATCACGGCACAGCCCTGAGGGATGCCTCTTCAGTGTCATCTAATGGGCAGTAATTTATCCTAAGGACAAGGATCAGGCATGCTGAAATCCCACATGCTCAATCCTTCTTTCCACCCTGAACTAAATCAGAAGCTCCATACCTACACTGTCGATCTGTATGACCAATCAACAGGGGATACTAGGTAGAGTTCCACTTTAAGATCACTTCACATCACAGCGGTGCCATCCCGGATCACAGCGGCCCCATCTCCCATAGCGGCCACATCCCGGATCACAACGCCACATCCCGGATCACAGCGCCACATCCCGGATCACAGCGGCCACATCCCGGATCACAGCGGCCACATCCCGGATCACAGCGGCCACATCCCGGATCACAGCGGCCACATCCCGGATCACAGCGGCCACATCCCGGATCACAGCGGCCACATCCCGGATCACAGCGGCCACATCCCGGATCACAGCGGCCACATCCCGGATCACAGCGGCCACATCCCGGATCACAGCGGCCACATCCCGGATCACAGCGGCCACATCCCGGATCACAGCGGCCACATCCCGGATCACAGCGGCCACATCCCGGATCACAGCGGCCACATCCCGGATCACAGCGGCCACATCCCGGATCACAGCGGCCACATCCCGGATCACAGCGGCCACATCCCGGATCACAGCGGCCACATCCCGGATCACAACGCCACAACCCCCATCGCGGCCACATCCCGGATCACAGCGCCACATCCCAGATCACAGCGCCACATCCCGGATCGAGGCCACATCCCGGATCACAACGCCACAACCCCCATCGTGGCCACATCCCGGATCACAGCGCCAACTCCCAGATCACACAGCGCCACATATTCCATAGCGCCACATCCCGGATCACAGCGGCCCCATCCCGGATCACAGCGCCACATCCCGGATCACAGCGCCACATCCGGATCACAACGCCACAACCCCCATCGTGGCCACATCCCGGATCACAGCGCCAAATCCCAGATCACACAGCGCCACATATTCCATAGCGCCACATCCCGGATCACAGCGGCCCCATCCCGGATCACAGCGCCACATCCCAGATGACACAGCGCCACATATTCCATAGCGCCACATATTCCATAGCGCCACATCCCGGATCACAGCGCCACATCCCAGATCACACAGCGCCACATATTCCATAGCGCCACATCCCGGATCACACAGCGCCACATCCCGGATCACACAGCGCCACATCCCGGATCACACAGCGCCACATCCCGGATCACACAGCGCCACATCCCGGATCACACAGCGCCACATCCCGGATCACACAGCGCCACATCCCGGATCACACAGCGCCACATCCCGGATCACACAGCGCCACATCCCGGATCACACAGCGCCACATCCCGGATCACACAGCGCCACATCCCGGATCACACAGCGCCACATCCCGGATCACACAGCGCCACATCCCGGATCACACAGCGCCACATCCCGGATCACACAGCGCCACATCCCAGATCACACAGCGCCACATCCCAGATCACACAGCGCCACATCCCAGATCACACAGCGCCACATCCCAGATCACACAGCGCCACATCCCAGATCACACAGCGCCACATCCCAGATCACACAGCGCCACATCCCAGATCACACAGCGCCACATCCCAGATCACACAGCGCCACATCCCAGATCACACAGCGCCACATCCCAGATCACACAGCGCCACATATTCCATAGCGCCCCATCCCGGATCACAGCGCCCCATCCCGGATCACAGCGCCCCATCCCGGATCACAGCGCCCCATCCCGGATCACAGCGCACACATCCCGGATCACAGCGCCCCATCCCGGATCACAGCGCCACATCCCGGATCACAGCGCCACATCCCGGATCACAGCGCCACATCCCGGATCACAGCGCCACATCCCGGATCACAGCGCCACATCCCGGATCACAGCGCCACATCCCGGATCACAGCGCCACATCCCGGATCACAGCGCCACATCCCGGATCACAGCGCCACATCCCGGATCACAGCGCCACATCCCGGATCACAGCGCCACATCCCGGATCACAGCGCCACATCCCGGATCACAGCGCCACATCCCGGATCACAGCGCCACATATTCCATAGCGCCACATCCCGGATCACACAGCCCCACATATTCCATAGCGCCACATCCCGGATCACAGCGCCCCCATCCCGGATCACAGCGCCACATCCCGGATCACAGCGCCACATCCCGGATCACAGCGCCACATCCCGGATCACAGCGCCACATCCCGGATCACAGCGCCACATCCCGGATCACAGCGCCACATATTCCATAGCGCCACATCCCGGATCACAGCGCCACATATTCCATAGCGCCACATCCCGGATCACACAGCGCCACATCCCGGATCACACAGCGCCACATCCCGGATCACACAGCGCCACATCCCGGATCACACAGCGCCACATCCCGGATCACACAGCGCCACATCCCGGATCACACAGCGCCACATCCCGGATCACACAGCGCCACATCCCGGATCACACAGCGCCACATCCCGGATCACACAGCGCCACATCCCGGATCACACAGCGCCACATCCCGGATCACACAGCGCCACATCCCGGATCACACAGCGCCACATCCCGGATCACACAGCGCCACATCCCGGATCACACAGCGCCACATCCCGGATCACACAGCGCCACATCCCGGATCACACAGCGCCACATCCCGGATCACACAGCGCCACATCCCGGATCACACAGCGCCACATCCCGGATCACACAGCGCCACATCCCGGATCACACAGCGCCACATCCCGGATCACACAGCGCCACATCCCGGATCACACAGCGCCACATCCCGGATCACACAGCGCCACATCCCGGATCACACAGCGCCACATCCCGGATCACACAGCGCCACATCCCGATCACACAGCGCCACATCCCAGATCACACAGCGCCACATCCCAGATCACACAGCGCCACATCCCAGATCACACAGCGCCACATCCCAGATCACACAGCGCCACATCCCAGATCACACAGCGCCACATCCCAGATCACACAGCGCCACATCCCAGATCACACAGCGCCACATCCCAGATCACACAGCGCCACATCCCGATCACACAGCGCCACATCCCGGATCACAGCGCCCCATCCCGGATCACAGCGCCCCATCCCGGATCACAGCGCCCCATCCCGGATCACAGCGCCCCATCCCGGATCACAGCGCCACATCCCGGATCACAGCGCCACATCCCGGATCACAGCGCCACATCCCGGATCACAGCGCCACATCCCGGATCACAGCGCCACATCCCGGATCACAGCGCCACATCCCGGATCACAGCGCCACATCCCGGATCACAGCGCCACATCCCGGATCACAGCGCCACATCCCGGATCACAGCGCCACATCCCGGATCACAGCGCCACATCCCGGATCACAGCGCCACATCCCGGATCACAGCGCCACATCCCGGATCACAGCGCCACATCCCGGATCACAGCGCCACATCCATCACGCGCCACATCCCGGATCACAGCGCCACATCCCGGATCACAGCGCCACATCCCGGATCACAGCGCCACATATTCCATAGCGCCACATCCCGGATCACACAGCCCCACATATTCCATAGCGCCACATCCCGGATCACAGCGGCCCCATCCCGGATCACAGCGCCACATCCCGGATCACAGCGCCACATCCCGGATCACAGCGCCACATCCCGGATCACAGCGCCACATCCCGGATCACAGCGCCACATATTCCATAGCGCCACATCCCGGATCACACAGCCCCACATGTTCCATAGCGCCACATCCCGGATCACAGCGGCCCCATCCCGGATCACAGCGCCACATCCCGGATCACAGCGCCACATCCCGGATCACAGCGCCACATCCCGGATCACAGCGCCACATCCCGGATCACAGCGCCACATCCCGGATCACAGCGCCACATCCCGGATCACAGCGCCACATCCCGGATCACAGCGCCACATCCCGGATCACAGCGCCACATCCCGGATCACAGCGCCACATCCCGGATCACAGCGCCACATCCCGGATCACAGCGCCACATCCCGGATCACAGCGCCACATCCCGGATCACAGCGCCACATCCCGGATCACAGCGCCACATCCCGGATCACAGCGCCACATATTCCATAGCGCCACATCCCGGATCACACAGCCCCACATATTCCATAGCGCCACATCCCGGATCACAGCGCCCCATCCCGGATCACAGCGCCACATCCCGGATCACAGCGCCACATCCCGGATCACAGCGCCACATCCCGGATCACAGCGCCACATCCCGGATCACAGCGCCACATCCCGGATCACAGCGCCACATATTCCATAGCGCCACATCCCGGATCACACAGCCCCACATATTCCATAGCGCCACATCCCGGATCACAGCGGCCACATCCCGGATCACAGCGCCACATCCCGGATCACAGCGCCACATCCCGGATCACAGCGCCACATATTCCATAGCGCCACCTCCCGGATCACAGCGGCCACCTCCCGGATCACAGCGCCACATCCCGGATCACAGCGCCACATATTCCATAGCGCCACATCCCGGATTAAGGCACCACATTTCCCATAGCGCCAAAACTCTGATCACAGCACCACATCTCAGATCATAGCAGTACCATGTTTACTAACATTCCCGCCTGGGGCCGGTGGAAATTTCCAGCCATCGTGTATACTGTATACAGTCTGGAGACACTTCAGAAAAGATACAGTTTAGCTTACATTTGCCTATTAATACAGGGCGGTATGGAAATCTGGGGCCAGGGACAGACATCCCTCTTCAGACAGGTTCCCCTATACCTATTTACCTAACAGACAGCATCAATCCCTACAATGCAAATGTTTACTCCATAACTACAGCACCCCCCCCCCCCCACCATAACACCAGAGGATTAACCACCGGGTGACTGAACCGAAAGTGAAGACGTACAAAAAGCATAAAGGGGGCAAATGTCTGGGATGTTAGATGACTGCAAATTGGGGTGGATGGAGAGGTCACAAGCCGTAGGGTACAGAAGGGAGCCGCCATGATGGCCAGAATATACAGGCCACACACACGCAGCATACAGCCGGGCCCCCCCACAGGCCACACACACGCAGCATACAGCCGGGCCCCCCCCAGGCCACACACACGCAGCATACAGCCGGGCCCCCCCACAGGCCACACACACGCAGCATACAGCCGGGCCCCCCCACAGGCCACACACACGCAGCATACAGCCGGGCCCCCCCACAGGCCACACACACGCAGCATACAGCCGGGCCCCCCCACAGGCCACACACACGCAGCATACAGCCGGGCCCCCCCACAGGCCACACACACGCAGCATACAGCCAGGCCCCCCACAGGCCACACACACACAGCATACAGCCGGGCCCCCCACAGGCCACACACACACAGTATACAGCCAGGCCCCCCACAGGCCACACACACACAGCATACAGCCAGGCCCAAACAGGCCACACACACACAGCATACAGCCAGGCCCAAACAGGCCTCACACACACAGCATACAGCCAGGCCCAAACAGGCCACACACACACAGCATACAGCCAGGCCCAAACAGGCCACACACACACAGCATACAGCCAGGCCCAAACAGGCCACACACACAACAGCATACAGCCAGGCCCAAACAGGCCACACACACACAGCATACAGCCAGGCCCAAACAGGCCACACACACAGCATACAGCCAGGCCCCCCACAGGCCACACACACACAGTATACAGCAGGCCCAAACAGGCCACACACACACACAGTATACAGCCAGGCCCAAACAGGCCACACACACACAGCATACAGCCGGGCCCCCACACACAGCCAGCCCCCCACAGGCCACACACAGTATTCAGAGCACACATTACACACCACACACTATACATATTAAACAATTTAGTTGCACACATTATGGGCAACATACAGTGATGGAAATGATTAGAGAAGCAGGAGCCACATTCCAGCCTGTCTGTGCATTATAATAATGTGCCTATGGTAAATTAATAACTGCCTGCCTCAAGGACATCCCTCGAATTTCCAGTATAAAGTACGGAGAGGTGTAATCATCTTTTACAAGCAAAAAACATGGCTGCTACCTTTCAGGAACAGTGCCACTCCTGCCCTAAGGTTATATTTGTTATCTATCCATTTAAAATAAATATGGCTGAGCTTCAGTACCAGACACACCCTGAGGGCAGGTGTGGCGCTGCTTCTGGTTCATGGTAACCAGGTTTTTTCCTAATCCTTTACACCTGCCTCTAACAGCAGCAATTGGCACTGACTCCAAACTGCCCCCTCACCCCATGGTGTGATTATAGGGTAGTGATGGAGGTCTATGGCAGTGGGGGCACTAGTTTTCCTAGTCCTCACTTTAGAATGAGCTTTTCCTGTAAATGACTATTACTGAAGGTTTAGCAGTCGCAGCTTATTAATATATAAGATCTGTTATCCTGAGGCGTGTTCACACACTTTCCTGCAGAATTTTCTGAGCAGAAAAACATAAGATCAAAAGTTTTCAGCTTTGATTGCAAAGTTATAGATTTTCTACCCCAAGATCTCAGCGGAGCCGCTCACCCTGCGGATCGGATTGTGGAGGAGTTTGATTTCTTAAGGCCGTTTTACACGTCACGATATCGCAACGCAACTACGATAAAAAGTGGTAGGGGCGTTGCAGTCGATATCGTTCTTGCGTTGTGTCGTGTAAATGAGCAAAGCGACACAAGAACAATGCAAAAACTATATCGTTTGTGAATTGTGCAAGCTCTTCAACCGTGCAATATTGTATATGCGATGTGGCAGGATCGTGCTGTGTGACTACGATTTGGAGCATAACTTCCCCTATTCACTACAATGTTGGTTCACTGCAATTGGTCGTTCCCTGAGTTGCTCAGACACAGTGTGAAAAAGGGGCGAACCACATCGTAGTTGCGTTGCCTGCCGATATCTCCCTGTGTGACATCTACTATGCGATCTGGGACAAGTGCCAAAAACGTGCGCACTCCTGTGAAATCATATGCAATATCGGAACGATATCACGACGTGTAAAGCGGCCTTTAGACCTTTGCAGCCTTTTTCTCAGATCACCAGGCTTAGAGCTTTCCTTAAGGACAGTTTCCAAAGAAGTGACAGGGAAAAAAATTAAAAACATCATATGAACAGAAAAGTAAATTTTCCATAAAAATGAATTAAAATGTAATGATCCCGGGGAAAATCAGTAGAGAAAATTTGCATATAGTAAGCTGCACTCTTTCTCAATATTTGGGAAAGGGGTGACCCCAGCAGAGTAAGGGGGGAGGGGGTGGCAACGGCGCCGACCCCAGCAGAGTAAGGGGGGGGGGGGGGCAACGGCGCCGACCCCAGCAGAGTAAGGGGGGGGGGGGGCAACGGCGCCGACCCCAGCAGAGTAAGGGGAAGGGGGGGGGGGGGCAACGGCGCCGACCCCAGCAGAGTAAGGGGAAGGGGGGGGGGCAACGGCGCCGACCCCAGCAAAGTAAGGGGGGGGGGGGGCAACGGCGCCGACCCCAGCAGAGTAAAGGGGGCAACAGTTTCCTTTCCTCTCTCACAGACATAATTGAAATCCCAAGGAGAGCTAAGCCAGCACTGATTGGCCACAGGTATCGTCATGTCATGCGAGCCTTGGGAGAGCCACTGTTGGCACTGCAGGAACAGCACTGACAGCAGAGGTGAGTATAGGCATCACTTGACTGGAGGGAAATATAGGGATTAAGAAGGGGTTGTCAATCCCTTTAATTAATATATATTTTCACTTGATCTACATTTTTTTTGTTTTCAAAGAGAAGAAAAGGGGTTAAACTTATTTTCTTTTTTAAATATTTGTTCTTAAGAATATTTTTAATAGTGTGAAACTGATGGATTGAGCCTCTGTACCATAATCTGCATGTAGGGATCATTGATGGTGACAAATAGTACAGGGCTCACGGATGTAACTGCTGAATAGTCTTTATTAATGCAAGTATTAAAAAAACAAATAAAAAGAAACAAAATACAAACAAATAAGCAATTCTTTATCACACATGACCAGATACCTAGTACTGCAAACCCCGCCACTATGTGCTGATAATGTGTCACGTTCATAAGTGACAACTAGATAGAAAACAAGACAAACAAAAAGTCACAATGGCCTTATGAGGTCCAGGTTAGGAGCCGTAGATGTCGGGGACAGGGGTGTTCTGTTCAGTAGACCTTCAGCTGTCATGGTGACCCATCGGATGGCAGCTGAATAACACAGGGGGCACCCACCGGGTATGGAGCAGGTTCAGCTCCTGAGCTCACTCCATACACAGGGGGCACCCACCGGGTATGGAGCAGGTTCAGCTCCTGAGCCCGCTCCATACACAGGGGGCACCCAACGGGTATGGAGCAGGTTCAGCTCCTGAGCTCACTCCATACACAGGGGGCACCCACCGGGTATGGAGCAGATTCAGCTCCTGAGCCCGCTCCATACACAGGGGGCACCCAACGGGTATGGAGCAGGTTCAGCTCCTGAGCTCACTCCATACACAGGGGGCACCCACCGGGTATGGAGCAGGTTCAGCTCCTGAGCCCGCTCCATACACAGGGGGCACCCAACGGGTATGGAGCAGGTTCAGCTCCTGAGCCCACTCCATACACAGGGGACACCCAACGGGTATGCAGCAGGTTCAGCTCCTGAGCTCACTCCATACACAGGGGGCACCCACCGGGTATGGAGCAGATTCAGCTCCTGAGCCCGCTCCATACACAGGGGGCACCCAACGGGTATGGAGCAGGTTCAGCTCCTGAGCTCACTCCATACACAGGGGGCACCCACCGGGTATGGAGCAGGTTCAGCTCCTGAGCCCGCTCCATACACAGGGGGCACCCAACGGGTATGGAGCAGGTTCAGCTCCTGAGCCCACTCCATACACAGGGGACACCCAACGGGTATGGAGCAGGTTCAGCTCCTGAGCTCACTCCATACACAGGGGACACCCACCGGGTATGGAGCAGGTTCAGCTCCTGAGTCCGCTCCATACACAGGGGGCACCCACTGGGTATGGAGCAGGTTCAGCTCCTGAGCTCACTCCATACACAGGGGACACCCACCGGGTATGGAGCAGGTTCAGCTCTATACCCTCGTCACAGAGTACCGTGCCGATGCCTAAACATTCACCCGGCTGTGGCCAAGACCTTTAAAACCGTTTTGCACAGGTGGTCCCAAGGATCATCTCAGTGTAACATATCCGTAGATATCGCTCTCCAGACGGGACATTATACCGTGCAGCTTCCCGTCTACTGAGGACCCCCGCAGCCTCTAACAACACAAGGAAACCCACCCTCAGCCACACAATCTAGAAGGAAACCAGTCCCATAAATGACTTTATTAGACAGTCTGTGGACCACCATCACCTGGTATGGGACAACCAGACTGTTACACCCTCAATAAAATACACGACGGGTCATCTACAACGAGGTGGGGCCCAAACCTATCACATTCAGGTCACTTAAAGGGATTGTCCAGCCCCTCTAAAGTCTTACAAAACACACAGCCAAAGTCTTCCTTATACACCCAGGACAACCATTGTGAGGAGAAAGTGTTATACGGAGGACGCCGTCACTAAGAAACCATACATGTCTGTAGACAAACCACTACAGGAAGAGAACGCAGACAATGCCCATAACAACCAATCAGATCTCTGCTTATAAACCAGCACAAAGACAAAGCTGTAATCTGATTGGTTTTAAACACTAAGAAATCCCCATAACAACCAATCAAATCTCTGTTTTTAATACTACAAAATATATAAAACATGTCATCTATTTGGTTACTATGGTCACCTCTTACTCTTTGTGTTGCTACTCACAGCAACCAATCAGGTTACAGCTATTATTTTCACATTCCTTTAAGCAGAGATTTGATTGGTCTTTTGAGAACCTCTAAAGTGCTGCAACCAATTAGATCACAATCTATTGTTTTTCAAGACTAAAAGCAAAGAGCAGATTGGTTGCTATGGGCACCTCAGTCCCATAGCAACCAATCAAGTTACAGCTAACTGTTTTGCAACACATCATGCATAGATTTGATTGGTTATGTGAACCTCCAATTAGAATACAGCTTATATAGTGCATTAGTATAAACAGAGATCTGATTGGTTGCTGTGGGTAACAACTCAACGGAGACTAACAGGTGCCAATCAGATTACAGTTCTTATATTTTTGCAGGACTGAAAGTAGAGATCTGATTGGTTGTTAAAGGGAACTTAATCACAGCAACCAATCAGAAAACAGCTGTTAGTTGTATAGTTAGAAGCAGCCATTTGATTGGTTGCTGTAGTAGTTGTAGCCGCGGCCACCTGTGGCGGGAGCTGCTGTGCGGACCGCGGCGTCTATCACAGGGGGAGCAGCACTTACCTGTCCGGGCAGAGCTCCGTGCCGGGTCCAAGGTCTCGGGGGAGAGAAGGCAGTCACCGCTCTCCCCGGGAGTTCACTTCTACTGACGTCGCCCTTCACCCCACCCCTGCCTGCAAATCCTATGAGAGGAAGGGCCGGCGACTCCTCTTCCTCCCCGCGAGTCCACTCCCCTCCATCCCGGGCCTCCTCCTCCCGCTGTCAGTCACACAGATTCCCGGGAGAGAAGAGTACTGCACGGCCGGAGTGTCTGAGCCGCCATTCACACAGTGCGTCATGACCGCAGTGCCTGAGCCGCCATTCACACAGTGCGACATGACCGCAGTGTCTGAGCCGCCATTCACACAATGTGACATGACCGCAGTGTCTGAGCCGCCATTCACACAGTGCGACATGACCGCAGTGCCTGAGCCGCCATTCACACAGTGCGACATGACCGCAGTGCCTGAGCCGCCATTCACACAATGCGACATGACCGCAGTGCCTGAGCCACCATTCACACAGTGCGACATGACCGCAGTGCCTGAGCCACCATTCACACAGTGCGACATGACCGCAGTGCCTGAGCCACCATTCACACAGTGCGACATGACCGCAGTGCCTGAGCCGCCATTCACACAGTGCGACATGACCGCAGTGCCTGAGCCACCATTCACACAGTGCGACATGACCGCAGTACCTGAGCCGCCATTCACACAGTGCGACATGACCGCAGTACCTGAGCCGCCATTCACACAGTGCGACATGACCGCAGTACCTGAGCCGCCATTCACACAATGCGACATGACCGCAGTGCCTGAGCCGCCATTCACACAATGCGACATGACCGCCGAGCCTGAGCCGCCATTCACACAATGCGACATGACCGCAGTGCCTGAGCCACCATTCACACAATGTGACATGACCGCAGTGTCTGAGCCGCCATTCACACAGTGCGACATGACCGCAGTGCCTGAGCCACCATTCACACAATGCGACATGACCGCAGTGCCTGAGCCGCCATTCACACAGTGCGACATGACCGCAGTGCCTGAGCCACCATTCACACAGTGCGACATGACCGCAGTACCTGAGCCGCCATTCACACAGTGCGACATGACCGCAGTGCCTGAGCCACCATTCACACAGTGCGACATGACCGCAGTGCCTGAGCCGCCATTCACACAATGCGACATGACCGCCGAGCCTGAGCCGCCATTCACACAATGCGACATGACCGCAGTGCCTGAGCCACCATTCACACAATGTGACATGACCGCAGTGTCTGAGCCGCCATTCACACAGTGGGACATGACCGCAGTGCCTGAGCCACCATTCACACAATGCGACATGACCGCAGTGCCTGAGCCGCCATTCACACAGTGCGACATGACCGCAGTGCCTGAGCCACCATTCACACAGTGCGACATGACCGCAGTACCTGAACCGCCATTCACACAGTGCGACATGACCGCAGTGCCTGAGCCACCATTCACACAGTGCGACATGACCGCAGTGCCTGAGCCGCCATTCACACAGTGCGACATGACCGCAGTGCCTGAGCCGCCATTCACACAGTGCGACATGACCGCAGTGCCTGAGCCGCCATTCACACAGTGCGACATGACCGCAGTGCCTGAGCCGCCATTCACACAGTGCGACATGACCGCAGTGCCTGAGCCGCCATTCACACAATGCGACATGACCGCAGTGCCTGAGCCGCCATTCACCAATGTGCGACATGACCGCAGTGCCTGAGCCGCCATTCACACAGTGCGACATGACCGCAGTGCCTGAGCCGCCATTCACACAGTGCGACATGACCGCAGTGCCTGAGCCGCCATTCACACAGTGCGACATGACCGCAGTGCCTGAGCCCCATTCACACATGCGACATGACCGCAGTCTGAGCCGCCATTCACACAGTGCGACATGACCGCAGTGCCTGAGCCGCCATTACACACAATGCGACATGACCGCAGTCCTGAGCCGCCATTCACACAGTGCGACATGACCGCAGTGCCTGAGCCGCCATTCACACAGTGCGACATGACCGCAGTGCCTGAGCCGCCATTCACACAGTGCGACATGACCGCAGTGCTGAGCCGCCATTCACACATGCGACATGACCGCAGTGCCTGAGCCGCCATTCACACAGTGCGACATGACCGCAGTGCCTGAGCCGCCATTCACACAGTGCGACATGACCGCAGTGCCTGAGCCGCCATTCACACAGTGCGACATGACCGCAGTGCCTGAGCCGCCATTCACACAGTGCGACATGACCGCAGTGCCTGAGCCGCCATTCACACAAGTGCGACATGACCGCAGTGCCTGAGCCGCCATTCACAACAGTGCGACATGACCGCAGTGCCTGAGCCGCCATTCACACAATCGACATGACCGCAGTCCTGAGCCCATTCACACATGCGAATGACCGCAGTGCCTGAGCCGCCATTCACACAGTGCGACATGACCGCAGTGCCTGAGCCAGCCATTCACACAGTGCGACATGACCGCAGTGCTGAGCCCCATTCACACAGTGCGACATGACCGCAGTGCCTGAGCCGCCATTCACACAGTGCGACATGACCGCCAGTGACCGCAGTCCTGAGCCGCCATTCACACATGCGACATGACCGCAGTGTCTGAGCCGCCATTCACACAGTGCGACATGACCGCAGTGCCTGAGCCGCCATTCACACAGTGCGCATGACCGCAGGTCTGAGCCGCCATTCACACAGTGCGACATGACCGCAGTGCCTGAGCCGCCATTCACACAGTGCGACATGACCGCATGCCTGAGCCGCCATTCACACAGTGCGACATGACCGCAGTGCCTGAGCCGCCATTCACACAATGGACATGACCGCAGTGCTGAGCCGCCATTCACACAGTGCGACATGACCGCAGTGCCTGAGCCCCATTCACACAGTGCGACATGACCGCAGTCCTGAGCCGCCATTCACACAGTGCGACATGACCGCAGTGCCTGAGCCCCATTCACACAGTGCGACATGACCGCAGTGCCTGAGCCGCCATTCACACAATGCGACATGACCGCAGTCTGAGCCGCCATTCACACAATGCGACATGACCGCAGTGCCTGAGCCGCCATTCACACAGTGCGACATGACCGCAGTGCCTGAGCCGCCATTCACACAGTGCGACATGACCGCAGTCCTGAGCCACCATTCACACAGTGCGACATGACCGCAGTGCCTGAGCCCCATTCACACAGTGCGACATGACCGCAGTGCCTGAGCCGCCATTCACACAGTGCGACATGACCGCAGTCCTGAGCCCCATTATCACACAGTCTGCGACATACTGGACTGACCGCAGTGTCCTGAGCCGCCATTCACACAGTGCGACATGACCGCAGTGCCTGAGCCGCCATTCACACAGTGCGACATGACCGCAGTGCCTGAGCCGCCATTCACACAGTGCGACATGACCGCAGTGCCTGAGCCGCCATCATTCACACCAGTGCCGACATGGACCGCAGTGCCTGAGCCGCCATTCACACAGTGCGACATGACCGCAGTGCCTGAGCCGCCATTCACACAGTGCGACATGACCGCAGTGCCTGAGCCGCCATTCACACAGTGCGACATGACCGCAGTGCCTGAGCCGCCATTCACACAGTGCGACATGACCGCAGTGCCTGAGCCGCCATTCACACAATGCGACATGACCGCAGTGCCTGAGCCGCCATTCACACAGTGCGACATGACCGCAGTGCCTGAGCCGCCATTCACACAGTGCGACATGACCGCAGTGCCTGAGCCGCCATTCACACAGTGCGACATGACCGCAGTAGCCTGAGCCGCCATTCACACAGTGCGACATGACCGCAGTGCCTGAGCCGCCATTCACACAATGCGACATGACCGCAGTGCCTGAGCCGCCATTCACACAGTGCGACATGACCGCAGTGCCTGAGCCGCCATTCACACAATGCGACATGACCGCAGTGTCCTGAGCCGCCATTCACACAGTGCGACATGACCGCAGTGCCTGAGCCGCCATTCACACAGTGCGACATGACCGCAGTGCCTGAGCCGCCATTCACACAGTGCGACATGACCGCAGTGCCTGAGCCGCCATTCACACAGTGCGACATGACCGCAGTGCCTGAGCCGCCATTCACACAGTGCGACATGACCGCAGTGCCTGAGCCGCCATTCACACATGCGACATGACCGCAGTGCCTGAGCCGCCATTCACACAGTGCGACTGACCGCAGTGCCTGAGCCGCCATTCACACAGTGCGACATGACCGCAGTGCCTGAGCCACCATTCACACATGCGACATGACCGCAGTGCTAAGCCGCCATTCACACAATGCGACATGACCGCAGTGCCTGAGCCGCCATTCACACATGCGACATGACCGCAGTGCCTGAGCCGCCATTCACACAATGCGACATGACCGCAGTGCCTGAGCCACCATTCACACAGTGCGACATGACCGCAGTGGCAGCTGAGAGCGCCATTCACACAATGCGACATGACCGCAGTCCTGAGCCGCCATTCACACATGCGACATGACCGCAGTGCCTGAGCCGCCATTCACACAATGCGACATGACCGCAGTGCCTGAGCCACCATTCACACAATGCGACATGACCGCAGTGCCTGAGCCACCATTCACACAGTGCGACATGACCGCAGTGCCTGAGCCACCATTCACACAGTGCGACATGACCGCAGTACCTGAGCCGCCATTCACACAGTGCGACATGACCGCAGTGCCTGAGCCACCATTCACACAGTGCGACATGACCGCAGTGCCTGAGCCGCCATTCACACAATGCGACATGACCGCAGTGCATGAGCCGCCATTCACACAGTGCGAGGACCTGGATGATATATACCTATATACCGGGGGTGAGGGCCTGGATGATATATACCTATATACCGGGGGTGAGGGCCTGGATGATATATACCTATACTAGCTGTGAGCCCGATTCTAAAGAATCGGGAGTCTAGAATGTGTATATAATTTTTTTAAGAGTTTTAAATAATGGACTTAAACACCAGATATATGACTAAGTAGGCAGAACTGTGAGGGTAGCAATATAGTGGAGGTGTAGAAAGAGTTAATGTCCGACTAACAGGACTATAACAGAGTAGGAACTTATAATGATATCAAAAATGTTATTGAAGGAGTTAATGTCCCACAGGCACTCCCACAACAGACTCAGCACTGTAAAATATATCCAAAATGGTGTTCAAGGGGTTAATGTGCCAGTGGCAGTAGTTATAAACACTACCAAATATGCAGTTAATGCTGAACTGGTATATAATGGGTTAATTTCGCAGTGTCATTACAAGTATACACTGTGTAATAGAAATAACAATAATGGAATATAAGGGGTTAATGTTCCTACTGGCAGTAATAATAGAGACTACAAAGTATGGAGTTAAGGCAGAAATGGTATATAAGGGGTTAACTTTGCAGTGGCAGTACAACTACACACTGTGTTATAGAAATTACAGATAAAACGGAATGTAAGGGGTTAATGTTGCTACTGTCATAAGTACAATGAGAGAAGCGCCTCACTGGCCATTGAGATACATGGAGGACTTTGAGTTTGACTTTGAGTAAATTTGAAACTCAAAGTCGTCCATTATATCTCAATGGGAAGTGAGGCGCTATTCTCATTGGTCGCTGTGTGATGGCGCCGACCAATGAGCATAGCGCCTCACTTCCCATTGAGATACACAGCGGTCTTTAGAGCTGTGCATGGCCGGGCCCTTGGTTCTATGTTCGGCCACGGGGGGCGGGAGACTCGCAATGGACCTACGTGCCGGAGTTACCGCGGCTGCAACGACTCGCCACTCGTGGCCGAAAATAGAACCAAGGGCCCGGCCATGCACAGCTCTAAAGACCGCTGTGTATCTCAATGGGAAGTGAGGCGCTATGCTCATTGGTCGGCGCCAGCACACAGCGACCAATGAGAATAGCGCCTCACTTGCAGCGGTAAATTTGAAACTCAAAGTCGTCCATTATATCTCAATGGGAAGTGAGGCGCTATTCTCATTGGTCGCTGTGTGCTGGCGCCGACCAATGAGAATAGCGCCTCACTTCCAGCAGTAAATTTGAAACTCAAAGTCGTCCATTATATCTCAATGGGAAGTGAGGCGCTATTCTCATTGGTCGCTGTGTGCTGGCGCCGACCAATGAGAATAGCGCCTCACTTACAGCTGTAAATGTGAAACTCAAAGTCGTCCATTATATCTCAATGGGAAGTGAGGCGCTATTCTCATTGGTCGCTGTGTGCTGGCGCCGACCAATGAGAATAGCGCCTCACTTCCAGGGGAAAATTTAAAACTCAAAGTCGGCCATTATATCTGAATGGGAAGTGAGGAGCTATTCTCATTGGTCGCTGTGTGCTGGCGCCGACCAATGAGAATAGCGCCTCACTTACAGCGGTAAATTTGAAACTCAAAGTCGTCCATTATATCTCAATGGGAAGTGAGGCGGTATTCTCATTGGTCGCTGTGTGCAGGCGCCGACCAATGAGAATAGCGCCTCACTTCCAGCAGTAAATTTGATACTCAAAGTCGTCCATTATATCTCAATGGGAAGTGAGGCGCTATTCTCATTGGTCGCTGTGTGCTGGCGCCGACCAATGAGAATAGCGCCTCACTTACAGCGGTAAATTTGAAACTCAAAGTCGTCCATTATATCTCAATGGTAAGTGAGGCGCTATTCTCATTGGTCGGCGCCAGCAGACAGCGACCAATGAGAATAGCGCCTCACTTCCCATTCAGATATAATGGACGACTTAGAGTTTCAAATTTACAGCTGGAAGTGAGGCGCTATTCTGATTGGTCGGTGCCAGCACACAGCGACCAATGAGAATAGCGCCTCACTTGCCATTGAGATATAATAGACAACTTTGAGTTTCAAACTTACCGCTGGAAGTGACGACTTTGAGTTTCAAATGGCCGGGCCCTTGGTTCTATTTTCGGCCACGGGGGGCGGGAGGCTCGCAATGGACCTACGTGCCGGAGTTACCGCGGCTGCAACGACTCGCCACCTGGGAGACGACCGGCTAAAGCCTCCCGGCTGGCTCGCCGCGATCCTTCCGCATAGGGCGGCCATCTTGGTCCACCCTGTGCGGATGGAGCTGGCCAAATATCCGACCACAACACTACGGAAGTGGCTTCGGGTTTGGCCGGAAGTGGCTTCGTGCTTTATATAATAGATACCGGGGGTGAGGGCCTGGATGATATATACCTATATACCGGGGGTGAGGGCCTGGATGAAATACACCTATATACCGGGGGTGAGGGCCTGGATGATATATACCTATATACCGGGGGTGAGGGCCTGGATGATATATACCTATATACCGGGGGTGAGGGCCTGTATGATATATAACTATATACCGGGGATGAGGACCTGGATGATATATACCTATATACCGGGGGTGAGGGCCTAGATGATATATACCTATATACCGGGGGCAAGGGGCAGGATGATATATACCTATATACCGGGGGTGAGGGCCTGGATGATATATACCTATATACCAGGGGTGAGGGCCTGGATGATATATTCTTATATACCGGGGGTGAGGGCCTGGATGATATATACCTATATACCGGGGATGAGGGCCTGGATGATATATACCTATATACCGGGGGTGAGGGCCTGGATGATATATACCTATATACCAGGGGTGAGGGCCTGGATGATATATTCTTATATACCGGGGGTGAGGGCCTGGATGATATATAACTATATACCGGGGATGAGGGCCTGGATGATATATACCTATATACCGGGGGTGAGGGCCTAGATGATATATACCTATATACCGGGGGCAATGGGCAGGATGATATATACCTATATACCGGGGGTGAGGGTCTGAACACAAAAGAGTGTTTGTCAGCCATATCCTCCTTCTTCTCCTCTCACTTCCTAAAACTCAATGTAGACAAAACTGAACTCATCATCTTTCCCCCATCCGGCGCACCTCCCTTACCTGATCTATCTATCTATCACAATAAATGACATCACACTTTGCCCTGTACCTGAAGTCCGCTGCCTCGGAGTAACCCTTGACTGACTTTGCCCTGTTCTTCAAACCGCACATCCAAGCCCTCGCCACCTCCTGCCGCCTCCAACTCAAAAATATTTCCAGAATCCGTGACTTCCTCAACCCTCAATCTACTAAAATACTAGTGCCTGCCCTCATCATCTCCCGTCTCAACTACTGCAAACTCCTCCTCTGTGGGCTCCCTGCTAACACTCTTGCACCTTTCCAATCTGCCCTTAACTCTGCTGCCTGACTAATCCACCTCTCTCCTCGCTATTCCTCCACTTCTCCCCTCTGCAAATCCCTCCACTGGCTCCCAATTCCCCAGCGTATACAATTCAAACTACTAAGGCTGGCTTCACATTGCGGGTCAAATCCGATCCGAGGCTGTCAGGGTGAACCTGACAGACCCAGATCGGATCAACACACAGAGCCGGAGGGCCAAATGTGCCCTCCGGTCCGGTGTGCACCCGCACGCAGCCGCCAACACTGATGATTCAGGACCGCGGCTGGCAGGGAGCTAGCTGCGGTCCTGAAACAACTGCGGCGTGCAGTTCCCGGATCCTCCCGGATCGGTGCAATCCGGCCCCATAGGCTCCCATGTTATGGAACGCCATATTGCCCCGATCCGGGAGGATCCAGGGCAATCCGGGAATTGCCAGATAGAGGAGATTTTCTCCTCTCGGACACAAAACCACTACAAACAGCGTTTTTGTGTCCGTGGGAGAATTCTGAATTCTCCCGGATTGTCTCGGACAGATCGGAACCATCCCGCAATGTGAAGCCAGCCTAACATTGACTTACAAAGCCGTCCACAATCTGTTCCCCACATATATCTCTGAACTAATCTCCTGATATCATCCAACTCGTAATCTTTGATCCTCCCAAGACCTCCTTCTTTCCTCCACACTTGTATGTTCCTCATCTAACCGCCTGCAAGACTTCGCCTGAGCATCCTGTCGGGCCCCACGGGACGGGGGTACTCGGTACCGGACCGGACGGTGCCGGGGAAGTCACGGGTGGCTTGGTCCGGACCGTGTCCCTGGCTCGGCAGAATAAAGGGGATTATTTACAAGGGAAATGTCACTGTGACGCCACCCACTTAATGCAGCCAGTGATGGGGGCCGCCGCTGCTGCAGAACCTCCGGGGGTGATGGAGTGGCAGCGGAGATGGTGTAGTTCCAGTGGGAAGAACTGTATCCCCCGGGGCAGTAAGGGTTAAGGGTTGTGGAATTGTCCAGGACACTTACTTTGCAGGATGCAGGGATCTCTCCTCCTCGCTGGTGCTGACAGGCTGTGTCCTGTATGGAGGGAATAGGTTTCACGCAGAGACACAAGGGAAACTGTTCCAGGGTTTTCCAAAGCTTTACTCTCAGTTGTTCCAACAGTTCACAGGTAGTTTGCAGTTCTTACAAGGTTAAGTACAGTTCTCAGTACACAGTTCAAGTACATGGGCACATTCTCCCTCTCCGGGTTCCCTTTGCTCTCTGCAGCCAGGCCTCTCTCTCTGTGACCCCTCACACAGTCTGTAGTGTCCTTTCCAGGCTGTTTACGGTCTCCGTCTATACGGGTGGTGTGTGGTACGCTGGACAGTATGGCGGTGACTCGGCTTCTGTGAGTCCTAGTGCGTCACTTAGCTGCCTGTCCTTTATGGTACCTTTACACGCCGCCACAACAGGATGGATACCAACCGCTACTTCACGTGCACGAGCACGCCCAAACGGTTACAAACGGGAAACGCACTCTCTTTACACGCCGCCACAAGGTGCGCTACGCTACACTACATCTACAGCTAGATACATCGCCGGGTGTCTCAAGTAGCCATCTGTAGCTCATTTACACACCGCTACAACCAGCTACTATGGGCGTACCTGGTGCAGCAGGGACAGCACATAGGCGTGCTACAATTGTGGATTACGAGACGTCCGTACGCTGATAGGAGAAAGCAAAAATACCATGATTGGACAGGCATCGCAGGAGGCTGAGTAATACATGACGCTCGAGCAATTGTGTAGTGTGACTCGTCAGCTCCTTAAATATGCCGCCCTGTGCGGCGACTACCAATCGCAACGCAGGAGCTTCCTCCAATGATCGCTGAAGGGGGCGCGGAAACCCGGAGCCTGTGTCACGCCCCAGCTACATAGCATGGTGTAGAAACAACCCTTCTGTTCCTTCTTTACACGCCGATACAGCTCGCTACAATCGGCTTTGTTGCCATCTGTTTATGGGCAGTGCACGGATACAGATGTATCTGTAGCCGGCTGTGTCGTCCCGTCTTCAGACGCCGCTACTACGGGCGATATTGGCGCGACAAGCTACATTTGTATCCTGTAGCGGGTTGTATCGGTGTTTGGGAATGCCGGGTGAACTACGGTTCCCTCTAGAGCCGACACTCTACTCAGCCCAGCCTCCAGCAGTCCTCAGCGTGAGGCTCTACCAGGCTCCTTCCTTTCTGTTCCTCTCAGTATACTAGGAGGGCTACTCTGCCTGCAGTCAGTGGCTTCAGCTGCTGTCTAGGGCACGGGTTACACCGTCCCTCTCCGTTCTCTCACACTCCTGGTGGCATCAGCGTCGGATGGGCTTTCTCTCCCCTCTGACTCACACTGGCTCAGTACGGATTCTGCGCTCCTAGCCTTGCACTCACAGGACGTGTGTAAGTCTTTCTCTGTCTTTACAGCTCAGCTTCTGGTCTTTGCATCTCGGCTCACTCCGGCCTACTAACTTCCTTCACTCCTCCCCCTTCCTATATACTGTCAGTCACCTGACCTCTGGTGTGCCCAACCCACTTCTCTGATCCACCACCCCTCGATCTCATAGAGCATCTAATCTCAGGGCTGGATGTAAACCTCCTTCTGACACGTGGGTTGTGTGGGCTGTGAGGGTGTTGTTGCACAACAATGTCCTACCTGCCTGGCTGCAGTTCCCTTTGTGGCCTCCTGGACGCAGGGGCGCCACAATCCCCCATCCTCTGGAACTCTGCACCCCATCTCGTCCGACTGTCCCCTACACTCGGAACCTTCAAGCAGAACCTGACAATCCATCTCTTCAGAACGGCCTACAGCCTGCAATGATCACAGTGCCGCCTCAACACCACTGGACCCGGCGCTCCACCACCGCTGGACCCGGCGCTCCACTACCACTGGACCCGGCGCTCCACCACCACCAGAGCAGACCCAACCTACTGTCTCCCCCCCCATTGCCCTGTAGAATGTAAGCCCGCCAGGGCAGGGTCCTCTCTCCCCTCTGTATCAGTCTGTCACTGTTTGTTCATAGTATTTTTAACTTGTCTGTATGTAACCCTTTCTCATATACAGCACCATGGAATCAATGGTGCTCTATAAATAAATAATAATAATAAATACCGGGGGTGAGGGGGCTGTATGATATATACCTATATACCATGGGCGAGGGGCTGGATGATATATACCTATATACCAGGGGGTGAGGGGCTGGATAATATATAACCTATATACCGGGGGCGAGGGTCTGGATGATATATACCTATATACCGGGGGTGAAGGGCTGGATGATATATACCTATATACCAGGGGTGAAGGGTTGGATGATATCTACCTATATACTGGGGATGAGGGGCTGGATGATATATAGCTATATATCGGGGGTGAAGGGCTGGATGATATATACCGGGGGTGAAGGCCTGGATGATATATACCTATATACTGGGGGTGAGGGGTTTGATGATATATACCTATATACCGGGGGTGAGGGCCTGGATGATATATACTTATATACCAGGGGTGAGGGGCTGGATGATATATACCTATATACCAGGGGTGAGGGTCTGTATGATATATACCTATATACCGGGGATGAGGGCCTGGATGATATATACCTATATACCAGGGATGAGGGCCTGGATGATATATACCTATATACCAGGGGCGAGGGTCTGGATGATATATACCTATATACCAGGGGCGAGGGTCTGGATGATATATACCCATATATCACGGGTGAGGGGCTTGGTGATATATACTGGGGGTGAGAGGTTGGATGATATATACTTATATACACAGCATTCAAACAAGCACTTCTCACATTCAAGTCAGCACTCACCACCACTAAACAGAATTACTTCATTACCCTCATATCCTCTTTGTCCCACAACCCCAGGCAGTTATTTAACACATTTGACTCCCTCCTCCTCCCCCCACTGCCCCCTCCTACTTCTCGTATCGCTACAGAAGACTTTGCAACATACTTCACCAACAAGATCGACCAGATCAGACAAGTCTTTGCTACCCAACCACTGCATCCCCCATGTATACCGGATCAATCCTCTCCCCCATTAACCCTCCTCCCATCAATCACTGAAGGAGAACTTGCACAACTCCTCTCCAGATCGCACCTCACCACTTGTGCAATGGACCCCATATCCCATCCCACCTCCTCCCCAACCTCACCACACTTATCCCAGCCCTAACCCACCTCTTCAACCCATCACTAACTTCTGGTACCTTTCCTTCTGCTTTCAAACATGCAACAATTACACCTGTCTTAGGCGGCCGTCACACGGTTCAATATCGCTAGCGATATTGTTAGCGATCACGTGCACGCGCGATCGCTAACAATATCGCTCACATCGCTGGTGAGCTGTCACACATTTAGACTCACCAGCGATGTGGACCAGCGAGATCGCTGGTAACTATGGTACACATCGGGTTACTAGGCGCCGCACGGCGCTTAGTAACCCGACGTTTACCATAGATACCATCTCCCAGCATAGGCACCACGATGAGGCAGATTGAACAAGCGATGATCGCTTGATATGAGCTCCGGCTCTCATATCTGCGATGTCACGATCAAGCGATTTTACATTGTAAAATCGCTTGATTACACGCAGCGATGTACAAACGATATCGCTTAAGTGATCAAAACGGGGAGGAACAACTTCACACTAATTGTGGACTAATTACCACAATTACAGATTGGGGCGGTGACCAACCTCCCAACATCTCAAGCTCAGTTGTAATGAGAATCCTATAAGAGAGCACACATCTATTTCTTATGATATTATCACATGTACCTGAGGAAGACTTATATGTAAGTCGAAAAGCGTTGTACTGTACTGCAATATATGACTTTTAAATGAATTAAAGAACTCTTGGAAGAAATTATTGTGCCTCTTAAGGAAGCGCTATTCCTCAAAGTCCGGTGCTATTTAAACCATGTACAGCTCCATGGGATGAATGGTGCTCTATAAATAAATAAATAATAATAATATGAATAATATGAATAATAATACCGGGGATGAGGGCCTGGATGATATATACCTATATACCAGGGGTAACGGGCTGGCTGATATATACCAGGGATGAGGGTCTGGATGATATATACCTATATACTGGGGGCAAGGGCCTGGATAATATATACTTATATACCAGGGGCGAGGGTCTGGATGATATATACCGGGGGTGAGGGTGTGGATGATATATACCGGGTGAGAGTCTGGATGATATACACCTATATACCAGGGACAAGGGCCTGGATGATATACACCTACAGTATATACCGGGGGCGAGGGTCTGGATGATATTTACAAGGGGCGAGGGTCTGGATGATATATACCGGGGGCGAGGGCCTGGATGATATATACCTATATACCAGGGGCAAGAGCCTTGATGATATACACCTATATACCGGGGCGAGGGTCTGAATGATATATTCCGGGGGCGAGGGGCTGGAAGATATATACCTATATACCAGGGGCAAGGGCCTGGATGATATATACCTATATACAGGGGGCGAGGGCCTGGATGATATACACCGATATACCGGGGGCGAGGGTCTGGATGATGTATACTGGGGGCGAGGGCCTGGATGATATATACTGTATGCAGAATTATTAGGTAAGTTGTATTGTAGAGGATTATTTTTATTATTGATCAACAACTATTTTCTCAATCACCCAAAAGACTAATAAATATCAAAGCTTAATATTTTTGGAAGTTGGAGTGGGGTTTTTAGATTTGGCTCTTAGGAGGATATCTGTTTGTGCAGGTAACTATTACTGTGCAGAATTATTAAGCAACTTAATAAAAAAACAAATATATTCCCATCTCACTTGTTTATTTTCATCAGGTAAACCAATATAACTGCACAAAATATAGAAATAAACATTTCTGATATGCAAAAACAAAACCCAAAGAAATGAGTGCCCAATATAGCCCCCTTTCTTTATGATGACACTCAGCAGCCTCCATCCATAGATTCTGTCAGTTGCTTGATCTGTTTACGATCAACATTGCGTGCAGCAGCCACCACAGCCCTCCAGACACTGTTCCCAGAGGTGTACTGTTTTCCCTCCCAGACACTGTTCCCAGAGGTGTACTGTTTTCCCTCCCTGTAGATCTCACATTTTAGGAGGGACCACAGGTTCTCTATGGGGTTCAGATCAGGTGAACAAGGGGGCCATGTTATTATTTTTTCTTCTTTTAGACCTTTACTGGCCAGCCACGCTGTGGAGTAGTTGGATGCATGTGATGGAGCATTGTCCTGCATGAAAATCATGTTTTTCTTGAACGATACCGACTTCTTCCTGTACCACTGCTTGAAGAAGTTGTCTTCCAGAAACTGGCAGTAGGTCCGGGAGTTGAGCCTCACTCCATCTTCAATCTTAAAAGGTCCCACAAGTTCATCTTTGATGATCCCAGCCCATACCAGTACCCCACCTCCACCTTGCTGGCATCTGAGTCGGAGTGGAGCCCTCTGCCCTTTACTGATCCAGCCTCTGGCCCATCCATCTGCCCATCAAGAGTCACTCTCATTTCATCAGTCCATAAAACCTTTGAAAAATCAGTCTTAAGATATTTCTTGGCCCAGTCTTGACGTTTTATCTTATGTTTCTTGTTCGTGGTGGTTTTTCAGCCTTCCTTACCTTGGCCATGTCCCTGAGTATAGCACACCTTGTGCTTTTTGATACTCCAGTAACGTTGCAGCTCTGAAATATGGCAAAACTGGTGGCAAATGGCATCTTGGCAGCTTCACGCTTGATTTTCCTCAATTCATGGGCAGTTATTTTGCACCTTTTTTGCCCAGCACGCTTCTTGCGACCCTGTTGGCTATTTGCCATGAAACGCTTGATTGTTCTGTGATCACACTTGAAATGTTTGACAATTTCCAGACTGCTGCATCCCTCTGCAAGACATCTCACAATTTTGGACTTTTCAGCGCCCGTCAAATCTCTCTACTGACCCATTTTGCCTAAGGAAAGGCATTTGCCTAATAATTAAGCACACCTTATAAAGGGTGTTGATGTCATTACACCACACCCCTCCTCATTACAGAGATGCACATCACCTGATTTACTTAATTGGTAGTTGGCTCTCAGCCTATACAGCTTGGAGTAGGACAACATGGATAAAAAGTATCATGTGATCAAAATACTCATTTGCCTAATAATTCTGCACACAGTGTACACCTACAGGGGTTGGACAAAATAATGGAAACACCTAACGTTTTGGCATCATAATCTTCAAACATGTTATAAACATGCAAACCATGACATATGCTAATGTTTAGTAGTTGATTATTTGTGTTAAGTGATATGTGTATGTAATTACACCATGGTGGAACCTGCTGTCACGTGACTGTGACATCACCGCAGGTCCTGTACTACAGTAGAAGACCTCTGCAGACACCGGGAGCCTGCGGGAGCCACCGGGAGCCTGCAGGAAGACGGCTGGAGACGGCGGGGGCTCGGGGAGAGGTGAGCATAAAATGTTTTTTATTTTTTTTAACCCCTGCCTTCCAGTTAGGAGCAGTTTTACTGTACTGAGCATGCTCCAATTTTTGCACCGATAAAAAAATCGGACAGAATCGGATTGGACCAAATCGGATGGCATTTAGTGCACATCCGATTCGGTCCGATGCCCATAGGGCTGCATGGGGCCCAAAATCGGTCCGATGCTGTCCGATTTTTATCGGATAGCATCGGAACTGCAAAATTCGTAATGTGAAACTAGCCTAAGAACATTGATGAGAACCTGATACAATGGCAGACCTTTTGGATTTTCAGAAAGGCCAAATTGATGGTCTCGTATGGCAGGCACTAGTGTAACAGAGAGTGCCCGAATGCTTGGTGTGTCAAGAGGAACTGTCTCCAAAGTAATGAGAAGGAGAAACGTCCACAGCAAAGCACAGGTCCGGCTGAAAGTCAAAGTTGACTGAGAGACCGTCACACTCTAAAGCAAAGTGTGAGAGAGGATCGCAAGACCACGGCTCCGAAAATCACTGCTGAGCTCTATGAACACCTACAGAACCCAGTGTCCACCAAAATCACTGCTGAGCTCAATGATCACCTACAGAACCCAGTGTCCACCAAAATCACTGCTGAGCTCAATGATCACCTACAGAACCCAGTGTCCACCAAAATCACTGCTGAGCTCAATGATCACCTACAGAACCAAGTGTCCACCAAAATCACTGCTGAGCTCAATGATCACCTACACAACCCAGTGTCCACCAAAATCACTGCTGAGCTCAATGATCACCTACACAACCCAGTGTCCACCAAAATCACTGCTGAGCTCAATGACACCTACAGAACCCAGTGTCCACCAAAATCACTGCTGAGCTGAATGATCACCTACAGAACCCAGTATCCACCAAAATCACTGCTGAGCTCAATGATCACCTACAGAACCCAGTATCCACCAAAATCACTGCTGAGCTCAATGATCACCTACCAACCCAGTGTCCACCAAAATCACTGCTGAGCTCAATGACACCTACAGAACCCAGTATCCACCAAAATCACTGCTGAGCTCAATGATCACCTACAGAACCCAGTATCCACCAAAATCACTGCTGAGCTCAATGATCACCTACACAACCCAGTGTCCACCAAAATCACTGCTGAGCTCAATGATCACCTATAGAACCCAGTGTCCACCAAAATCACTGCTGAGCTCAATGATCACCTACAGAACCAAGTGTCCACCAAAATCACTGCTGAGCTCAATGACACCTACAGAACCCAGTATCCACCAAAATCACTGCTGAGCTCAATGATCACCTACACAACCCAGTGTCCACCAAAATCACTGCTGAGCTCAATGATCACCTACAGAACCCAGTGTCCACCAAAATCACTGCTGAGCTCAATGATCACCTACAGAACCAAGTGTCCACCAAAATCACTGCTGAGCTCAATGATCACCTACAGAACCCAGTATCCACCAAAATCACTGCTGAGCTCAATGACACCTACACAACCCAGTGTCCACCAAAATCACTGCTGAGCTCAATGATCACCTACAGAACCCAGTGTCCACCAAAATCACTGCTGAGCTCAATGATCACCTACAGAACCAAGTGTCCACCAAAATCACTGCTGAGCTCAATGATCACCTACAGAACCCAGTATCCACCAAAATCACTGCTGAGCTCAATGATCACCTACACAACCCAGTGTCCACCAAAATCACTGCTGAGCTCAATGATCACCTACAGAACCCAGTGTCCACCAAAATCACTGCTGAGCTCAATGATCACCTACACAACCCAGTGTCCACCAATATCACTGCTGAGCTCAATGAACACCTACAGAACCAAGTGTCCACCAAAATCACTGCTGAGCTCAATGATCACCTACACAATCCAGTGTCCACCAATATCACTGCTGAGCTCAATGAACACCTACACAACCCAGTGTCCACCAAAATCACTGCTGAGCTCAATGATCACCTACACAACCCAGTGTCCATTAAAATCACTGCTGAGCTCAATGATCACCTACAGAACCCAGTATCCACCAAAATCACTGCTGAGCTCAATGATCACCTACACAACCCAGTGTCCACCAAAATCACTGCTGAGCTCAATGATCACCTACAGAACCCAGTGTCCACCAAAATCACTGCTGAGCTCAATGATCACCTACACAACCCAGTGTCCACCAATATCACTGCTGAGCTCAATGAACACCTACAGAACCAAGTGTCCACCAAAATCACTGCTGAGCTCAATGATCACCTACACAATCCAGTGTCCACCAATATCACTGCTGAGCTCAATGAACACCTACACAACCCAGTGTCCACCAAAATCACTGCTGAGCTCAATGATCACCTACAGAACCCAGTGTCCACCAAAATCACTGCTGTGCTCAATGAACACCTATACAACCCAGTGTCCACCAAAATCACTGCTGAGCTCAATGATCACCTACACAACCCAGTGTCCACCAAAATCACAGCTGAGCTCAATGATCACCTACACAACCCAGTGTCCACCAAAATCACTGCTGAGCTCAATGATCACCTACAGAACCCAGTGTCCACCAAAATCACTGCTGAGCTCAATGATCACCTACACAACCCAGTGTCCACCAATATCACTGCTGAGCTCAATGAACACCTACACAACCCAGTGTCCACCAAAATCACTGCTGAGCTCAATGATCACCTACACAACCCAGTGTCCATTAAAATCACTGCTGAGCTCAATGATCACCTACACAACCCAGTGTCCATTAAAATCACTGCTGAGCTCAATGAACACCTACAGAACCCAGTGTCCACCAAAATCACTGCTGAGCTCAATTATCACCTACAGAACCCAGTGTCCACCAAAATCACTGCTGTGCTCAATGAACACCTATACAACCCAGTGTCCACCAAAATCACTGCTGAGCTCAATGATTACCTACACAACCCAGTGTCCACCAAAATCACAGCTGAGCTCAATGATCACCTACACAACCCAGTGTCCACCAAAATCACTGCTGAGCTCAATGATCACCTACAGAACCCAGTATCCACCAAAATCACTGCTGAGCTCAATGATCACCTACACAACCCAGTGTCCACCAAAACTGTTTATCGGGAGCTGCACAAATCTGGATTCCACGGAAGAGCTGCAATTAGAAAATCGCTGCTCTCAATGACAAATGTGTCCAAGCGTTTAGAGTGGTGTAGAAACCTCCAGAATTGGTCCCTCGAGCAGTGGAAACATGTGATATTCTCAGACCATGCAACATTTACCCCATTTTCCGACCTCCGGCCGAGTGTACGTTTGGAGACAGCCGAAAGAAGCCTTCCATCCAGACTGCCTTCTCCCAAGCTTAAAACATGGCGGAGGCTCTGCGATGATCTGGGGTGCTATTTCGTGGAGATCCTCTGGACGATGATATCACCTTGTATGAATCCATACCTCGGAGAATTGAGGCTGTAATCGCTGCAAAAGGTGGACCTACACCATTTAAACTAACTTTTGTTGATTTTTCCAGGTGTTTCCATTATTTTGTCCAATCCCTGTATATACCGGGGGTGAGGGCCTGAATGACATATACCTATATAGCAGGGGCAAGGGTCTGGATGATATATGCCTATATACCAGGAGCGAGGGCCTGGGTGATATACACTTATATACCGGAGGTGAGGGTCTGGATGATATATACCAGGGTCAAGGGTCTGGATGATGTATACAGGGGTGAGGGTCTGGATGATATATACCTATATTCCAGGGGCGAGGCCCTGGATGATATACACCTATATACCGGGGGTGAGGGTCTGCATGATATATACCGGGGTCAAGGGTCTGGATGATATATACCGGGGTAAAGGGTCTGGATGATATATACCAAGGGCAAGGGCCTGGATGATATATACCTATATACCAGGGGTGAGGATGATATATACTTATATTCTAGGGGTGAGGGCCTGGATGATATATACCTATATACTGGGGATGAGGGGTTGGGTGATATATACCGGGGGCAAGGGTCTGGATGATATATACCGGGGGCAAGGGTCTGGATGATATATACCGGGGCAATTGCCTGGATGATATATACCAGGGGCAAGGGGCTGGATGATATACACCTATATATCAGGGGCGAGGGTCTGGTTGATATATACCGAGGGCAAGGGCCTGGATGATATATACCTATATACCGGGGCAAGGGACTGGATGATATATACCTATATACCAGGAGCAAGGGCCTGGATGATATATACCTATATACCGGGGCAAAGGGCTGGATGATATACACCTATATACCAGGGACGGGGTCTGGATGTGACTCACCGTAGCCGGGTTCTGCACGTCGCAGGCGTTGACTCTCCTTGTCACGGAACCGCGCCTGCGGCTGTGGGGCCCGGTGGTCCAGATCAATAGGGGGGATGGCTGAACAGTAAGGGGATTAATTGTCTTCGTGACGCCACCTGCGGGTGTTCCGGCGACTTCGCCGGCGCTGCTAGGCCTCCGGGGGATGTTATGCAGCAAGATGGGACGCTCCCCACAGGACAAGCGGGAGTCCCCGGAGCCAGGGGCTGCACAAGATGTTGTGAGGCAGCTCAGTCGGGCTGCTGTTAGCTCCAGGAATCATACGCAGACACACCAAAGTCTTTTAGGTACCTTTACTGGTGGAAAGCAGGTACACTCGGACCGGGATAGTGAAGTTGATACTCCTGGAGGTTCACAGCAAGCAGTTGTGTAGGCTTCCTTTTCTCTGTCTTTCTAAAGCTAAGGTCGGGTGGATGTGGAATCCAGCCGGATCGGGTAGTGTGTTCAATAGAACGGATTTCACCTGAGTAGCTACACTGAGGGCACTGTAAAAGGGTGATGATAATTCTATCTTCTTCCCTGGGCTCTCGCTGGTAGGTGCGGCAGGTGAACAGGGGGTAGACTCCCTGTGAGTATGCTGGTTCTCTGTGGTGGCTGGATAGCTCTCACAGCTCGGCTCCAGTAACCGGATGATGAGGGAGAGTTAAGGTAACTCTGTTGTCCCTGAGAGGTGCTCTCCTTTCCTATTACCCCAATTGCAAGGGTCCCTCACTTGCTAGATAGACTGGCCTAGTGTGTGTCTCAGAATGCCAGAGATTACACAAAACCTGCAGCTCTTGTAGCGTCTGCACACTCTGGTGTTTCTCCCTCCAAGACCCTATTTATAGGGGGAACTGGCTCAAAGTGACCAGTGGCGCTCCCCCTAGAGGCTTGGGGTGAAACCAGGTGTTCTAAGGTGTTGTAGGTGTTTTGTTTGTTTGTGAGTGTTGCTTTGCTGTTACTGCTCCATTCATGTCCCAAGGGTTCTGTGGTGCCCAACAGGTGCCAGGGTGCCACAGATGATATATACCTATATACCAGGGGCGAGGGTCTGGATGATATATAACTGGGGGGGGTAAGGGCCCGGATGACATTCACCTATATACCGGGAATGATATATACTGGGGGCAAGGGCCTGGATGATATATACCAGGGGCGAGGGTCTGGATGATATATACCTATATACCGGAGGCAAGGGCCTGGATGATATATACCTCCGGATGTTATACACTGGAGGGGTGAGAGGCTGGATGTTACACACCAGGGGCGAGGGGCCGGATATTATACACTGGGGGCTAGGGGTCGGATATTATACACCAGGGTGAGGGGCTGGATGATATACACTGGAGAGGTGAGAGGCCGGATGTTACACTCCAAGGGCGAGTGGCCTGATGTTATACACTGGGGGCGAGGGGCTGAATGTTATACACTGGGGGCGAGAGACCGGATGTTATACACTGGGGGTGAGGGGCCGGATGTTATACACTGGGGGCAAGAGACCGGATGCTATACACTGGGGGCGAGGGGACAGATGTTATACACTGGGGGCGAGGGGCTGGATGTTATACACTGGGGGCGAGAGACCGGATGTTATACACTGGGGGTAAGGGGACGGATGTTATACACTGGGGGCGAGGGGCCGGATGTTATACACTGGAGGTGAGGGGCCGGATGTTATACATCGGGGGTGAGGGGCTGGATGTTATACACTGGGGGCGAGGGGACGGATGTCATACACTGGGGGCGAGGGGACGGATTTCATACACTGGGGGCGAGGGGCTTGATGTTATACACTGGGGGCGAGGGGCTTGATGTTATACACTGGGGGCGAGGGGCTTGATGTTATACACTGGGGGCGAGGGGCTTGATGTTATACACTGGGGTCGAGGGGCTTGATGTTATACACCAGGGGCCACCTCTCCTCTCCTGCAGCCATACAATGTTACTTCTGTCAGACTGACCCCTTTTTCGTGCTGTTTGCATTGGTCGTGAAGCAGTTCGGTGAAGTCTGTATCTCTTTACATTGCCGGTTTACCACTTTTATTAGAAGGTGCTCAAACCTTTACCTTAAAAAGTTGGGCTTATATCCCGAGTACTGACAATCTTACCTTTGTCAACAAACACATAGTGTGTGAAATTAAATAAAAACTATATCGTCCCAACCCAAAACCTGGCACCGGTCCTGGGAAAGTCCTGCCAAGGGATTAACCTGAGCAAGAGCTTTCTCACCGGCCGATAGTGATCATTCCAGGAACTGATTACATCCCTTTTATATATGTATATAAGGTGTAACTACAATAAGGGCAGGGATTGTATTTGCACTCGGGCCCTGGAGCCTAGTTTTCCCTTTAAGTCCAATACAGTTAAAGATCTGCAGTAATTGGGGGCCCCCAAGAGCTTCAAGTTACGCCATTGGCTGTTTGTCAGAACCGTTGCTACCACCATCTATTTGTCTTCTTTTGGATGCCTCCAATGTGTCACAAGTCAAATGCATGAGCCCTTACTATCATTTCAAGTCATCTCTGGACATCTTGAGGCCTCCATAGACTAATGTCAGCCAAGACCGCTGATATCGGCAGACTCTGCTCACGGTCTCATGTGAAGGAGGAATCTCATGACTCCCCTGACGGATGATAAGGATCTCACATGTCTGTTTTTGGACCTCTGATCTCGACAGAATGAGCACTGCTGTGTATGGAAACACCATTGTTTGGGCCGACACCGATCCGTTGTGTATGGGGTCTACCGGCAAATTTGGCATTACTTCTTGAAAATGAGCCACTTAGACCTTTCTGAATAGCGATATACTAATACGTAACCACATACTATCAGGTAACAGTGTTTGTATAGGCTCGGTACATGTGCAATAACCATAAGAGCTGGACATGACTGCTGAACACCTGAGATCTCAGGAATCCCTGGTCCTGGCCATATTTGTACCATAAAAGCTGCCAAAGCCCCGCAACAGAGGGGGTCAGCCAATCAGCACCTCACAATAAAATCATGAGGGAACTCCATGTCATTCACCCTTCTGTGATATCACCCTGTCCAGTTATGAAGTAACACTGATTGTGAATCAATTTCTCCTGCTGTTGTGTAAATGGAACAGACATTAGGCAGAAATGTTTGGAGCAAGGCTTCCCTATAAAGAAGTGTTTCTGCAGGTGGTGACCACAGACCATTTCTCTGTTCTCATCCTTTTTGGCTTTTGTTTTGGTCACTTTTGCATTTAGTCATAGCTCTCACCCTTAGAGGTAGCATGAAGCAGTGTATACAACCCACAGAAGGTGCTCAGGTACTACAGTTCATCCCGGATGGCACACCAATGTGCGCTACGGCAAGAAGGGCAGCTGTGTCTGTCAGCATCGTGTCCAGGCCGTATGAGGACAACAACCCTGCAACAGGACTGCTACCTCCTACTTTGTGCAAGGAGGAACAGGAGGAGCAGAGCCAGAGCCCTGCAAAATGTCCTCCAGCAGCCACTAATATCCATGTGTCTGTTCACTGTGTCAGAAACAGACTCCATGATGGGGGTATGAGGCCCAACATCCACAAGTGGGTGTTGTACTTACAGCCCAGCACTGAGCAGGGTGATTGGCAGATTCCACGTTGGTGCCCTGTGCTCTTCATGGATGAGAGTGGGTTCACACTGAGCACTTGGAGAACCTTCTGCTGCCTGCAACATCCCTCAGCATGACCGATATGGCAGTGGGTCAGTAATGGTGTGGGGAGGCATTTCTTTGGGGAGCTGCACTGTCTTCCATGTGTTAGCTAGGGGTACCTGATTGCCATTAGGTCCTGGGATAAGATCCTCAAACCCTTTGTGAGACCATATTCAGGTGCAGTGGGCCCTGTGTTCCTTCTGGCACTGCTCCTCCTCTTTCTCCTTGCACAAAGGAGGAGGTAGCAGTCCTGCTGCTGGGTTGTTGCCCCCTCCACATCTCCTGGTGTACTAGCTTGTCTCCTGGTATCTTCTTCATGTTCAGGACAGTGTGTTAATAGACACAGCTAAGGCTGGCTTCACATCACAGTTCAATCAGGTCTGGATCTGTCCGGGGTGAACCTGAAAGCCCCGGACCCGATTTGCAAACAGAACCAGAGGGCATATATGCCCTCCGGTCCGGTGTGCAGCCGCATACTGCAGAGTGCAGCTGAGGTAGCTGTCTCCTGCTAAAATGGTGCTGAACCACTTCACAGGGGACAGCTCCCTGGTGCTGAAGTTCAGCATAGCTCACGCTGAAAGGGATCCTGTCACCCCCAAAACACCTCAAAACCTATTAAAAGCTGTCCCTACAGAATAGTAACACTTACCCTACACTCCTTTTAGCTCCTAAAAGCACCAAGTGAAATAGAAGAAAAATGTTATTATAGTACCTCATTATAGTAACATAGTAACATAGTTTTTAAGGTTGAAGGAAGACTTTAAGTCCATCTAGTTCAACCCATAGCCTAACATGATGATCCAGAGGAAGGCAAAAAAAACCCATGTGGCAACACTAATCTCCACATTGGGGGAAAAAATTCCTTCCTGACTCCAGATACGGCAATCAGACTAATTCCCTGGATCAACCGCCCTATCAAAGAATCTAGTATATATAACTGATAATATTATAGTTTTCAAGAAAGGCATCCAGGCCCTTCTTAAATGTTAGTAGTGACTCACTCATTACAACATCATGTGGCAGAGAGTTCCATAGTCTCACTGCTCTTACAGTAAAGAATCCGCGTCTGTGATTATGATTAAACCTTCTTCCCTCCAGACGTAGAGGATGCCCCCTTGTCCCAGTCTCAGGCCTAAGAGTAAAGAGATCATTAGAAAGGTCTCTGTACTGTCCCCTCATATATTTATACATTATTATAAGATCACCCCTAAGCCTTCGTTTTTCCAAGCTAAATAATCCCAAGTTTAATAACCTGTCTTGGTATTGCAGACCCCTCAGTCCTCTAATAACATGTCTTGGTATTGCAGACCCCTTAGTCCTCTAATAACTTTTGTCGCTCTTCTCTGGACCCGCTCTAGTTCAGCTATGTCTTTCTTATACACCGGAGACCAGAATTGTACACAGTATTCTAAGTGTGGTCGCACTAGTGACTTGTATAGAGGTAAAATTATGTTCTCCTCATGAGCATCTATGCCTCTTTTAATACATCCCATTATTTTATTTGCCTTTGCAGCAGCTGCCTGACACTGGCCACTAAATGTGAGTTTGTCATCTACCCATACACCCAGGTCTTTTTCAGTGACAGTTTTGCCCAGTGTTTTACAATTAAGCACATAATTATACCTTTTGTTTCCTCTGCCCAAGTGCATGACTTTACATTTATCCCCATTAAAGCGCATTTGCCATTTAGCAGCCCAAACTTCTAGTTTACATAAATCCTCCTGTAATATAAAATTGTCCTCCTCTGTCTTGATTACCCTGCAGAGTTTAGTGTCATCTGCAAATATTGAGATTCTACTCTGTATGCCCCCTACAAGGTCATTAATAAATATATTAAATAGAAGCGGGCCCAACACTGACCCCTGTGGTACCCCACTGTTAACTGTGACCCATTCTGAGTGTGTTCCATTAATAACCACCCTTTGTTTCCTATCACTAAGCCAGTTCTTAACCCACTTACACATATTTTCCCCTATCCCCATTGCCCTCATTTTATGTATCAACCTTTTGTGTGGCACCGTATCAAAAGCTTTTGAAAAGTCCATATACACCACATCCACTGCATTTCCTTGGTCCAGTCCAGAACTTACTTCTTCATAGAAGCTTATTAGATTAGTTTGACAGGAACGGTCCCTCGTAAAACCATGTTGATAATGGGTCATGAGGTTATTTTTCTTCAGATACTCCAGTATAGCATCTCTTAGAAAACCCTCTAGGATTTTACCCACAGTAGAGGATAAGCTTACTGGCCTATAATTTCCAAATTCAGTTTTTGTCCCCTTTTTGAATATTGGCACCACATTTGCTATACGCCAGTCCTGTGGTACAGACCCTGTTATTATGGAATCTTTAAATATTAAAAATAATGGTCTATCTATGACAGTACTTAATTCCTGCAGCACTCTGGGGTGTATCCCATCTGGGCCCGGGGATTTGTCAATTTTAGTGATTTTTAGACGATGCCGTACTTCCTCTTGGGTTAAGCAGGTGACGTTTAATTGAGAATTTTTGTTATCACTGATCATATTGTCTGTCATGGGATTTTCTTGTGTAAATACTGTTGAAAAAAAGTCATTTAGCATATTTGCTTTTTCCTCATCCTCATCCACCATTTCACCCAGACTATTTTTAAAGGGGCCAACACCATCATTTTTTAGTTTCTTACTATTTATGTAGTTAAAAAATATTTTGGGATTCTTTTTACTTTCTCTGGCAATGAGTCTCTCTGTCTCAATCTTTGCTGCCTTGATTTGCTTTTTACAAATGTTATTTAATTTTCTGTATTTATTTAATGCTTCATCACTACCTACTTGCTTTAATTCCCTAAATGCTTTCTTTTTGTCACATATTGCACTTCTTACCGCTTTATTTAGCCATAGTGGTTTCCTCCTATTTCTAGCATGCTTATTCCCATAGGGTATATATTGTGCACAGGCCCTATTCAGGATACTAATAAACGTCTCCCATTTGCTTTGTGTACTTTTATGTCTCAGGACATCGTCCCAGTTTATTGCACTAAGATCATCTCTCAACCGTTGGAAATTTGCCTTCCTGAAGTTTAGTGTCCTTGTGGCCCCTCTACTACACGTCTTAGTAAAGGATACTTGAAAACTTATTAAGTTATGATCACTATTACCCAAGTGACCTCCAACCCGTATATTTGATATGCGGTCCGGCCTGTTAGTTAATATTAGGTCCAGCAGTGCCCCCCTTCTTGTTGGGTCCTGAACCAGTTGTGAAAGGTAATTGTCTCTTATAGTTTTCAAAAACTTATTACCTTTGCTGGAACTGCAGGTTTCTGATCCCCAATGTATTTCAGGGTAGTTGAAGTCCCCCATAATAATGACTTCTCCCTGAGTCGCTGCTTCATCTATTTGCTTTATGAGGATATTCTCCTCCACTTCCATTATTGTTGGGGACTTATAACAAACCCCTATCAGTAATTTATTATTTTTTCCACCTCCCCTTATCTCCACCCACAGGGACTCTACATTTCCATTAGATTCACCTATATTATCACGCAGGATGGGTTTTAAGGATGATTTTACGTATAAACATACACCTCCTCCTCGCCTATTTGTACGGTCATTTCTGAACAGACAATAGCCCTGTAAATTAACAGCCCAGTCATGGCTCTCGTCCAGCCAAGTCTCCGAAATCCCCACCATGTCATAATTATTTTCCAACAAAATCAATTCTAATTCCTCCATTTTGTTGGTGAGGCTTCTGGCATTAGTGTACATGCACTTTATGCTTCTCTCTTTACCTCTATTCCTTCCTACTAGATTGACTGTTCTAACCCCACCCCCCATGCCACCCCCAATTTTATTACTTGTGCCCAGGTGGATGATAATGAGTGACTATGCTATTCATAGTCACCCTGGCAGGCGCTCCCTCTTCATGTTATCACGCCTCCATAGGCGTGATCTTGTAATCTGATTAAAATGCGCGCCTCCCCGCCGCTCTGTGGTGTCTCGGCCGGCCTGTAGTGGGGCTGGGTGACGCGAATCGCGTCATTTCCGGCGCCGGGTGACGTATACACCCGCGCCGCTCTGTCAGCTTCAAAACGCGCACAGCGCATGCGCAGTGCGGGTCTTGAAGCCAACAGCGGCGCGGGTGTACTACGTCACCCGGCGCCGGAAATGACGCGTATCGCGTCACCCAGCCCCACTACAGGCCGCCCGAGACACCACAGAGCGGCGGGGAGGCGCGCATTTTAATCAGATTACAAGATCACGCCTATGGAGGCGTGATAACATGAAGAGGGAGCGCCTGCCAGGGTGACTATGAATAGCATAGTCACTCATTATCATCCATAATGAGGTACTATAATAACATTTTTCTTCTATTTCACTTGGTGCTTTTAGGAGCTAAAAGGAGTGTAGGTTAGGTGTTACTATGCTGTAGGGACAGCTTTTAATAGGTTTTGAGGTGTTTTGGGGGTGACAGGATCCCTTTAACTGCAGCCACCGGTGTCCGGTTCCCGGATCCTCCCAGATCCTCCCGGATCTGGGCAATCTGGCACCATAGACTCCCATGATAGGGAGCGCCGGATTGCCCTGGATTTGGGAGGATCTGGGAGGATCCAATTTGGGCAGATTTTTCGCCACAGACACAAAAAGTTGCAAGCAGCATTTTTGTGTCCGGGAGAAAAATCCAAATTGTCCCGGATCCTCCAGGACAGATGGAATCCAGATGGCAGATAGCTGCCATCCGACTCCATCCGGCCCCATAGGGCTGGATTAGGACAAAATCGGGTTCGGGGCTGTCAGTTTCACCCCGGACCTGATTGTACCGTGATGTGAAGCCGGCCTAACCTTTTTGCCACTAGATGAGTTGCACTACCTGAGAACCTCTTGTGGGTTGTAGACATCGCCTTATGCTACCTCTATGGGTGAGAGCAATGACAAAATGCAAAAGTGACCAAAACAACAGCCAAAAAGTGTGAGAACAGAGAAATTGTCCGTGGTCATCACCTGCAGCACTGTTCCTTTATAGGGGCGTCTTGCTCCTATCATTTCTACCTGTGATCTGTTCCATTTGCACAACAGCAGGCGAAATTGATTCATAATCAGTGATACTTCATGATTAAATAGATTGATTTTACAGACGTGTCATTGACTTGGTGTCACATCGTGCTGTTTGTGTTCCCTTTAGTTTCTTGAGCAGTTTATTTGGTTATTGTCACAATTATACTAACACATGAAACCAATGACAGAATTGCTCTTTTTTTTTCACCCCCTCCCAAAAAATATCTAAAGACATTGAAATAAATTACACGATACTCATTATAAAACATAAACAAATCTGCAAAAAATAGCCCTTCTGTAATTATGGCTAATGAAGAACAAAATAAAAAAAACACAAAAAAAGGTCATTTTGTTTGGTCTCAAAAAACGTGAAAAAGAAATTATAAAAAAATAATAAAGTTTGTTGTGTTCGTGTGACCCATAGAATTGATCAGCAGGAGAAATTCTCTTTAATGTAGTAGCAACGTCGGTGAAGAAATAGTTTATTAATTTAGTTGCGGTCGAGCAGCTCCGGCTCAGAGTCCAGAAATGCAGCCACTGTAGGAGGTGAAACAGGAGCCGAGATTAGGAGCTAAACAGTAAAGTAACGGGAGAGCCAAGCCTGGGGATTAAAGAAAGATTATCAACACCATGGACGGCAAGAACAAACAGCAATTTTGGAACAAATCAAGCCAGACATGTCACTGAAGGCAAGGATCACCAAACTACAGCTTGTCTACACACCATACAAAGAGAGCAATCACTGGAGAAGAACATCATGGTCAGAAGAATAGAAGGAACAAGGCGAAGAGGAAACGATATAAAAACTAAAAGGAAACCAGCAATCCGATGACTTGAAACTATCAATGGTGGAGAAGACCCTGAGGACCTATCTCAGCTTGGAATAGACCTTGGTGAATCTATCTAGGCTTGGAGAAGACACTGTGGACCTATTTAGGCTTGGAGAAAACCCTGGTGAACCTATCTAGTCTTGGAATAGGCCCTTGTGGACCTATCTAGACTTGGAGAAGACACTGTGGTGTGCCTATCATAGCTTGAAGAAGACCCATGTTGGACCTATTTAGGCTTTGAGAAGACCTTGGTGGACCTATCTAGGCTTGGAGAAGATGTTGGTGGACCTATCTAGACTTGGAGAATACCTGGATGTCATGCTTGGGAGGTAAGGGAATCAGGTAACAGGTAGGTGAATTGGGCAAAAGGGGGTCAGGAGAGACTAATCTGACCCTGATGCTGGGGTCCCTGGCTCGCCCTGATCTCGGAGGTACCTCTGATGGTGAGGCGTTCCGAGCCGCCACCCTGTACCCTAAAACTCCTGATTAGTCCTAGGCTGAGGGCCCCTACCTCCACCCACGGGTCAGGAATTACAGCTTCTTCCCAGGAAAGAACTTAGCTCAGCAGGTAAGCATCAGCACAGCACCAAGACCTATAGCAAATAGCTATCAGCAGCACCTGACAGAGGAGAGGGAAGGTTATTTAAAGCCAGGGGGAGGGGATTTCAGGTGAGTCACACATTAACCCCTCAGCCAGCAATTGAACATAATAGTGACTGCAGTTCTGGAGCACAACACAGGAGGCAAGGACCTTCACAACTATCAACCATGCAGCTCTTAAACACAAACAACATACACAGCAGCATCCAGCAATGTCAGCGCCAACTAAGCGAGTGACACCGTGTTGGACTTATCTAGGCTTGGAAAAGACTCTGGTGGACCTATCTAAGCTTGGAAAATACCTTGGTGGATCTATTTAGGCTTGGAGAAGACCCTGGTGGACCTATTTAGGCTTGAAAAAAACCCTGGTGGACCTATCTAGGCTTGGAGAAGACCGTGGTGGACCTATCTAGATGTGGGGAAGACAGTGGTGGACCTATGACCTATCTAGGCTGCACTAGATCGTTGTTCCTACAGAGCGTTTATCCATCAAGTCGCCATGGCTCGAGACCAAGCTGAAGGCCATTAAATAATAATAGCGTTGATCAAGAAAATAAAAGGGCAGAGAAACGAAAGGCGAGGAACAGTGCTAGGATCCTGGTTGACCGTCTCCAAGATCAGAAAGGAAAAAGGCACTGCTGCCACCTGACAGCATCTGGCAGTCACTTTCTTATGGGTGATAGTCTACAAAGGGAATGAACATCGAAAAGGTTTGCAGCCATAAATTTTGGGACCACTATAATTAGAGATTTTAGCCAAGACAGATCCATGTCTAACTCCATCCATCTAAACCCAGTTCTATAGTGCACAGATGTAAGCACCCAAAATATTCTACTTTTGGGTGATTTCAGGGCACCAACAAATAGCAATTCTGACACATTTCACAACCCATAAGAATTATGACTCTCTGCGCTGCCCCAATGTAGAGAGATGTGAAAGTGACGACTCTCGGGTGGTAATTACAGCGCAGGTAACACAATCCAGATTCATCTTCCATTAGACAGAATATTATAATTACCACAGCCCGGACCGTGTCATTACACCACAGGCAGAGTAAATACTTTAGCAGCGACAGCTCTAATTAGACTTCATGAAGTCAACTGCTGTTTAAAAATAAGTAGGTATGGCGGGGGTCAGCTCAATCGGACAGCAAGAGATTGAGCAAAGGAATATATTGTGAAGGCGTTCCATCACCGTAAAGACGCATGGATATCTATGGGCAATCATGCGGCAGTCGAGACATCATCTCACCAGATGGACGTCATTGACCATGACATCATAACAGAAACCATATGGTTGACACCTAAACGGAAACCAGTCATACTCCATTAGCCCTGACACCATAATGTAAATCAGATGGATCCAATTAACTACTTTACCTTAAAGGAAACTGTATGGACCTTATTGACACCATGATGAAAACCCAATGGATCAAATTGACCATGACACCACAACAGAAACTAATCATACCCCATTGACTACAACACAATAATGGAAACCAGATGGACCCAATTGACTATTTCTTCTTAAAGGAAACCATATGGACCTCATTGACTATGAAACCATGATGGAAACCCTGATGGAACCCCTTGACTATGAAACCATGATATAAACCAGATAAATCCCATTAACTAGGACATCATGATGGAAACCCGATGGACCGCATTCACCATAACAGCATAATGGACATCAGTGGTACCCCATTGAATATGACACCATAATGAAAACCAGATGGACTCAATTGACTACGTAACCTTAAAGGAGACAATATGGACTTCATTGACTATGAGGAAAATCCTCATGGACCCCATTGACTTTGACACTATGATGGTAACCAGATGAATTGCATTGAACATTACACCATAATGGAAACCCGATAGACCACATTGTTCATGACACCATAATAGAAACTAGATGGACCACATTGACTATGACACCATGATGGAAATTTAATGGACCCTATTAACTATGACACCATCATGGAAAGTAGATGGAGCCAATTGACTACTTAATATTAAAGGAAAGCATACAGACCTCATTGACCATGATACCATAAATGAAACCCAATGGACCCCATTGACTATGACACCATGATGGAAACCCGATGGACCACATTGTCCATGACACCATAATCAAAACCAGATAAATCTCATTGACCGTATGGAAAACCATATGGATCCCATTAACTAGTTCATCTTCAAGGAAACCATATGGATCCCATCAACATTGACACAATAATAGAAACCTGATGGACCCAATTGATCATGACACCTTGATGGAAACCAAATGGACCCCACTGATAATAATAATGGGGTCTGCTTGAATTCACATGATGGCTGCAGTCATCACTTTGTTCTTGGGCCACATATAGTATTTCCTGACATCACTTCCTGGACATCCCCTTTAGACATTGGATAGTTAGCAGCGACCTTTTGTGATGACTTAATCACCTTTTCTCAGGATCTACCCGTTATCTGACGACATGACTCGTGTCATTCATTACGGGAGTGATCAGACGACAGTCTCTGCCGATACTGAAGACTGATGCCAGTGATAGTCTGCAGGTGACTAAAAGACTAACTATCCTCACGTCCTGGTAATTTCATTTATGTCTCTCCCATTTCACAGGTATACGCTCTAAAAATGTAAATAGAACAACCTTAAGTAGGAGTAAAAGTCCAACTATTTGCAATGTAATATTGATTACCCGGCACTTATAGAGCAGAATGTTAACTGGCAAACACATCAATACCAGGAGTCAAAAGACATACCGCCACAGGTCATAGGGCAAAGTGTTTAAACGTTCACTAAGGTCAAAGGCCAACTAAGGTGAAGAGCGATCACTACAAACAGGACAAAAGAGATCGAAAAATACGCAGCACGCACCTCAGTCATAAAGTGCACCACATCCCAGCACAGAATTTCACAAGTGTAAATTATAAAGGACACGTTATTTTCCATAGATATGTATTCATTGTCTCTAGTCTGAATGTCCCTGTTCTCCTGAATCCAGCAATGTTTTTCTTATCTTTCTATGCCTCCCCGTTACTGAGATATGGCCCATTCTTCTCTGTATATAAATCGAGTCTTGATTGCCAAGTGGGAGTGGTCCTCAAAATACCGCCCACATAAATATGAAAACCACACCCACTTGGCTAATTAGACTATATTTATAAACAGAGAAGAATGATCCATATCTCAGGAACGGAGAGGCCCAGGAATAAGAGAAAAACATCGCCAGATTCAGGAGATCAGCAACTTTTATACTAGGTAACAAAAATATGACTTTAAAGGTCCTCTTTAAATCTTCAGCATGCCAATGACAAGCCATAAGAAAGAAAAAGGAGACAAAACGAGGCGCAATAGTGCCCTATCAATGTGACACAAAACTTTGCTCATAGGTCACAATTTGGTGCACTCACCTTGTCTAGTTGTGTGCACCCACAACTAGTTTAAATCACATGTAGTTTAAGAAGCTGCCGCAGGACCTCCACCTCCACGTACCACATGTAAGAATATCCAAATCCAGGGATGGTGTATATACAGTCCGCGCTGCTTGCAATAATCACTCCAAAGTCTTGGGTAAAAGACCCCCCTTCTTTATTTTACACCTACGCGTTTCGATGCTAATCCAAGCACCGTGATCAGAGCATACCTGATGACGGTGCTTGGAGTAGCATCGAAACGCATAGGTAGAAAATAAAGAAGGGGGGTCTTTTACCCAAGACTTTGGAGTGATTATTGCAAGCAGCGCGGACTGTATATACACCATCCCTGGATTTAAATGACAAGCCATGGGCACCCAACTACCGTTGCTAATAGGGTGACAGAGGGATTGTCCAGGAACGTAAAAGAGGATCTGTTTTTCTAATCCTGAAATAGCGCCACCCATGCCCAGAGGTTGTATCTGGTATTGCACTTTACCCTAATTGTCCTATCTGCTATACTTGTCATCACAGGTCACAAACCCCCCGCAGTCATTAGTCAGAAATACCATTTGTTTTTTGGTCTCGGCTGGAATTCGTGTACGGTAACTGGTTTTACCTGTTCTAGATAACCATCAAACTCCAGAAAATAAAACTGCAGTTTCTGCAGACGCCCCCGGTGCCGCCATGTGGAGGACAAGGATCCCGAGCGGTAGTTTTTGATGGGATTATTTCAGAGTAGATTCAACTTTTTTATTCAGTTTTTATACTATTTTTGGAGGAAGGGGCAGGTGACGGTTTTAGTCTCATGGATTAAATCATTTCAGATTTGCATAGATTACACTCATTTATAAAAAAATGTTTTATTTTTTTATTTTTGCATTAGTAAAAGGCAGGTGATTCAAAACTTTAGAAGAAAAAAAGGTATTTTCCAGGGCCCACTGGACCATACTGACAGCAACTTTATTAGAACATATTTAAAAACACTTACATTCCGCCGGACACGTTTCGGACAAGGTCCTTACTCATCGGCGTATATTTTGTGGATTTTTCATGTTCCAGTGAGATTAGTGAAAGAATACCTTTACATCATTCTATAAAGGAACAATTATCCCTGCGGGCCATGGAGGACCTGAGGGAACCGGACGGTGACATAATCGAGATCCCCTTTGCTGCACCGAATCCACAATACTATCCGGTTTCCTCACGTCCTTCGATTATGGACACTTTTCAGACCATTATGGAGTCCGAAATTAAAAATCTATTGGCCCAGAACAAAGATGTAATGCATAATCTTACTGTTGACCAAAGAAATGCCATTAAGGAATTGCAGTCTAATGATCACATAGTTATAAGAGCATCGGACAAGGGGTCTCGATTGTTGTAATGGATTCAACACTGTATAAAAGGGAAACTGAAAATTTACTGTCAGATGGCGATACCTATCGTCAATCACCTGGGGATCCAACCCTTGGGTTTCAGAAAGAGTTGAGTATTTTACTACACGAGGGTTTGGCATTGAATGTCATCGACTCCAAAACCAAGGAATTTTTGGAGGTGAGCAACCCGGTCTACCCCATATTCCATGCCCTCCCCAAGACTCATAAGGACCGCTTTCCCCCACCCCTGAGGCCCATCATGGCAGGAATTGGCTCCCTATGCAAGGGCCTCTCGGGGTGGGTGGACAGCAGGCTTCAGGTCTTGGTGGAGGGCATAGTGGGACGCATAAAAGATACCAAGCATTTACTACAAGGCATTAACAAAATGGTATGGAAACCGGGGTACAGGTGGGTAACTTGCGATGTCACTGCATTGTACTCGAGTATACCCCATGATAGAGCAATTTGCATATTTTTGGATAACATGATCTGGTACGGGAGATACATAGACGACCTGGTTCTTATATGGGCTGGGTCGTTTGATGTATCTCCCGACCCTATCCCTTACAGGCTGTTGGATTTTTTCAACAGCAATGAGTTTAACCTAAAATTTACAATGCAAGTATACGACAATGTGGCATCTTTTTTGGATGTATTGCTAATGGGGGACGTGACCACGGGTAAAATTGAGACGAAACTATACAGGAAACCCATAGGTGGGAACTCTATACTCAGGGCGGATAGCTGTCATCCCCAACATGTGAGACATAATTTGCCACTTGGGGAACTTATTAGGGCCAGGAGGAACTGTTCCAGGGACAGTGATTATGGCAAGGAGGAATCGGTCATCAAGAATCGCCTTAGATTGAGGGGATACAGCCAAGGGTGTTTTGAGAGATGCCAGCATGAGGGCTAAATTAAGGAGCAGGGACAGTTTACTATCGGAGGACCGCCATAACAGGAGAAACAAGAATTGTGATAATTTACCCACCTTTTCCACTCCCTATAGTGTGGACTATTCAGATATAGTCACTGCCATGAAGAGGAATATCCCCATCTTATATCAAGACCCTACCCTGAGAACCATCCTGTCTAAGGGATGGCATCCTGTTGCCAAAAGGGCAGGCAGCATAGGCAGTTTTTTGTCACCAAGCCTTTTTAAAAGTGACACTAGTGCCCCAACATGGCTCAAATACAATGGTACTTTCAAATGTTGGGGGGGCCAGATGTAACCTGTGCTACTATATCGATAGATCTATATGTTTTCAAAATAATGTCACCGGTCAGAAATTTACCATAAAGAGCTATGTGAACTGCAATACCACACATGTGATTTACTTAGCCACATGTGTGAATTGCAATAAGTCATACGTGGGTTGCACCACTAGAACATTAAAAGTGAGAATTGCCGAACATGTCTCTGGTGCAACCTCAACATCCCTCCGGCAGGGTATATCGGGTCTTTCTAGAAATTTTCGGGATATCCATGGGGGTGCCATGTCATCATTAAGAATACAGGGCATCGAAAGGGTGTGGAAACCCATTTGGGGGGGGACTGGGAGTACAAACTACATGACAGGGAAAAGATGTGGATTTTGTGACTTGATGTCCGCTATCCACAGGGCATGAACTAGAAAAGCGACCTGATGTACTTTTATTAATTTTGGTTAAACTTGGAGTTTTTGAACCTTGCTTTACATTGATTCCTGATCACAAGTTTCTTTGATCATATATTCGGTGCCCTCCATAATTCCTTGGTGGGGGGTCCTCAATGTGTTCTTGGATATTTCCCTATATGCCCCTGTTGTTTTTTTTTTTATTTTTTATTTCTCCTTTTTTATTTATTTATTTTTTTTTATATATATTATTTTACATTAATGTCTACCTTTACGTCATAGCTTTCCATTTAATTCTCCATATGTGGTGTTTGTCCAGGTGGAGTTATACTACAAGCATTTAGTTAGATTATATCTCCCGATGGGGAGAGAGGTAATTCAATTTATCATTTATATTTGGCCATTCTATGGTATGGAAGCTCAGATAAGTTCAGAAAGGCTACTTTCTTCCGTTTTACACCTCTCGTCTTTCTAAATAGGTGTCATAGTGGGTACATTTTTGGTGTACGGAACAAGGTTATATATATATATATATATATATATTTATTTATTTATTTTTTTTGTTTCGTTGATATTATTTTACATTAATCTCTATTTTACGTTACAGCTTTCCATTTCATCCTCCACATGAAGTGTCTTTCCATATTGGAGTTATACTTCTAGCATTTAGTTATATCTCCCGATGGGGAGAGAGGTAATTCAATTTACTATTTATATTTGGCCATTTTATGGTATAGAAGCTCAGAAAAGTTTAGAAAGGTTCCTTTCCTCTGTTTTACACCTCCCGTTTTTTGAAATAGGTGTCCTAGTGGGTACATTTTTGGTGTACGGAGCGAGGTTATATATATCATTTTTTTTTTTTTTTTTGTGTGATACTAATCTTTATACTACCTACTACCTACCCTCTCGTCTTCCTTCTCTACTTGTTGTTGCTTTTTTCCATTTTTAAGCAATATTATGCACATTAAGTGGGATTGTACCTCCCGATGGGGAGAGAGATTTTCAATTTATTGTTAATAGTTGGGCATTTTTTTGTAACTTTCACATGGAAACATGGGAAGGTTTCTTCTATTTGGTCCTTGCTTTCCGTCTTGCCAGGTGGGTTTATTATAAATACGTTTCTCAGTGCTCGGAATTATGCCATACATTTACATATCTTCCTCTTAGAGAAATCTATAGGGAGTCTAAATAATAATAAGAATGATCAATATTTATAATGTATGTTTACATGTACATATGAGTATGGTGGTTCCTATAACGATGTACTGCAATTATCATCTGTGTTAGGGTAAGGTATGCATATTTATGCAAAAAAATTATTATATATATTTTTTTTTTGAGTCTCATAACATTTGAACTACATGAACTGTGAGTGGTTTTTCTTATTCTATCTAACCTGAAGGGGTTAATCTGACACATGTTGGCTATTAAGGCCTTGAATGTTGCAGCAAATTTTTTTTATTTGTCTATAAATGTATTGGTTTTATATTTGTATATACACCGATGAGTAAGGACCTTGTCCGAAACGCGTCCGGCGGGATGTAAGTGTTTTTAATATGTTCTAATAAAGTGGCTGTCAGTATGGTCCAGTGGCCCTGAAAATACCTTTATTCTTCTGAACTGATTGGTGGAGCAGCCACTGTTCCAGGTGCCCGGGAATCCAACGAGTGTTGAGGTGAACCCCCATCAGCTGTGCGATTCAAAACTTTAACCTTGTTTAAACCTTTTATTATTAGTATCATTATTATTTATTTAAAATGTATTGTTATATTTTATTTTTTAAATCTTATATTATTAGTATTATTTTTTTTTAAACCTATTATTTATTATTATTATTATTATTATTATTATTATTACTATTATATTACTGAGTTTATTATTGATTATATTTTTTAAACCTGTTGTATTACTTTTATTTTTATTATTTAATTTTTTAAACCTTTTTTTATTATTATTCATATTTTCATTAATAGGATTATTATTATTATTATTTTTTTTTACTTTTATTATTATTTTCTTATTATTTAGAATATAATTTATTTTATGTTTTGAAACATTTTATTATTATTATTCATATTTTCATTAATAGGATTATTATTTTATTTTTTTCTGACTTTTATTATTATTTTCTTACTATTTAGAATATAATTTATTTTATGTTTTGAAACATTTTATTATTATTATTCATATTTTTATTTATATTATTTTTATTTGCATTAGTATTTATATTACTTTATTTCTGAAATCTTTTGTATTATTATTATAAAACATGATTTTTTACTTTTTTGTCTTCCAATTTTTTCTTATTACTTACGTTATTAATTATTATATTTATAAATTAATTATTATATTTGTAAAACATTTTATTATTGCTAAGTATTAATATTATTTAAATTATTATTATGTTTATTAATATTTATATTACTTTATTTTTAAACCTTTTGTATTATTATATGATTTTGTTACTCTTTCTGAGGCGGCCGTCACACGCTTCAATTTAATGCACGATATCGTTTTAGGGATCTGCTTTTTTGATCGCTTAAGCGATATCGTTTGTGCGTCGCTGCGTGTAATCAAATGATTTTACAATGTAAAATCGCTTGATCGTTAGATCGCAGATATGAGAGCCGGAGCTCAAATCAAGTGATAAACGCTTGATCAATCTGCCTCATCGTGGTGTGTGACACCATGATGAACGATCTCCCAGCGGCAGAGCCTATGCTGGGAGATGGTAACTATGGTAAACGTCGGGTTACTAAGCGCCGCGCGGCGACTAGTAACCCGATGTGTACCATAGTTACCAGCGATCTCGCTGCTCCACATCGCTGGTGAGTCTGTCTGTGTGACATCTCACCAGCGATGTGAGCGATATTGTTAGCGATCGCGCGTGCACGTGATCGCTTACAATATCGCTACCGATATTGATGCGTGTGATGGCTGCCTTATTTACATTATTATTTATTGAAACATATTATTTATTAATAATTAATCAATATTATTATTTATATTGTTATGTTTATTAGTATTTATATTATGATTATGTTTTCATTATTATTTAAATTACTTTATTTTAACATTTTAGTATTAAATCTTTTGTATTATTATTGTTAGAAAATATGATTATGATATTTGTATTTTATCTTTAATATTATTACTATTTATATTAGAGTGAGGGAAAGAAGTATTTATTCAGCCACCAATTGTGCACGTTCTCCCACTTATACAGATGAGGTCGGCCTGTAATTGCCCTCATAGGTGACCTCAACTGTGATGGTGGGTTTACACGCCGCAATATCGGCGTCCAACTCCGACCCAACTCCGACAAAAAGTCACGTGGTTCGTGAGTTGGACCCGATATCGTTCCTGCATCGTACTGTTTGAAGGTACAATACGATGTAGGAACGATGGTAATCCGATATCGGGGGTCGATTGAGCGTGCTATTCAACCGCCCGATATCGGATGCCTGTTGGAGCCGGATCGTTGTGTGTAAACATCCAACTCTGATGTGTACTCGCACCTCACCCATTAACTCCCATGTTAAATGGTCGTTGCTGGGTTGGTGGGCGTACACATCGGAGGGACGTTGTTTCCCGATATCACAGCGTGTAAACCGCTGATGCGATTTCAGGAAAAGTGCTCAAAAAATGCGCGCTCCCGCGCCGTTGTATAGCGATATCGCCCCGATATCGGGACGTGTAAACCCACCATGAGAGACAAAATGAGAAAACAAATCCTGGAAATCACATTGTCTGATCTAGAAAGAAATTTTCTTCACATTTTGGTGGAAAATAAGCATTTGGTCACCTACAAACAAGCAAGATTTCTGGCTCCCACAGACCTGTAACTTCTTCTATGAGAGGCTCCTCTGTCCTCCACTCATTACCTGTAGTACTGGCACCTGTGTGAACTGATCAGTATAATAGACACCTGTCCGAACCTCAAACAGTCACACTCTAAGCTCCACTATAGTGAAGACCAAAGAGCTGTCGAAGGACACCAGAAACAACATTGTAGCCCTGCACCAGGCTGGAAAGACTGAATCTGCAGTAGACAAGCAGCTTGATGTGAAGAAATCAACTGTGAGAGCAACAATTAGAAAATGGAAGACATACAAGACCACTGATAATCTGTCTCGATCTGGGGCTCCACGCAAGATCTCACCTCGTGGGGTCAAAATGATCTCAAGAACGGTGAGCACACGGGGGGGGGGGGACCTAGTGAATGACCTTCAGAGAGCTGGGACCAATGTTACACAGGCTACCATCAGCAACGCACTACACTGCCAGGGACTCAGATCCTACAGTGCCAGACGTGTCCCCCTGCTTAAGCCATTACATGTCCGGACCGTCTGAAGAATGCTAGAGAGTATTTGGATGATCCAGGAGAGTATTCGGGAGATTGTCATATGGTCAGATGAAACCAAAGTAGAACTGTTTGGTAGAAACACAACTCGTTGTGTTTGGAGGAGAAAGAATGCTGAGTTGCATCCAAGGAACACCCTACCGACTGTGAAGCATGGGTGGGAAACTCTCTGCCGAGGGACCAGGACAACTGATCCGTGTACATTAAAGAATGAATGGGGTCATGTATCGTGAGATTTTGAGTGCAAACCTCCTTCCATCAGCAAGGGCATTGAAGATGAAACATGGCTGGGTCTTTCAGCATGACAATGATCCCAAGCACACCGCCAGGGCAATGAAAAAGAGGCTTCATAAGAAGCTTTCAAGGTCCTGGAGTGGCCTAGCCAGTCTCCAGATCTAAACCCTATAGAAAACCTTTGGAGGGAGTTGAAAGTCCGTGTTACCCAACGACAGCCCCAAAACATCACCGAGAAGATCTGCATGGAGGAATGGGCCAACACCAGCACCAGTGTGTGCCAAACGCGTGAAGACTTATAAAAAACGTCTCACCTCTGTCATTGCCAACAAAGGACATAGAACAAAGGACTGAGATGAACTTTTGTAGATGACCAAATACTTATTTTACACCAAAATTTGAAACCTATTTCTTTCCAGATCAGACAATGTGATCTTCAGGATTAGTTTTCTCACTTCGTCTCTCATAGTTGAGGTCACCTACAGACAGTATGACGTCCATTACAGGCCGACCTCATCTGTATAACTGGGAGAACTTGTACAATTGGTGGCTGACAAAATACTGTACTCTTTTTTTCCCCACTGTATTTATAAGTTTATTATTAGTATTTTATTTATATTATTTTATTTTGGAAACCTTTTTGCTTTATTGATTAATATAAATGATTGTATTATTTATTATTTTTAGTCTTCTAGGGGAATTGAACTGATTGTTTGATCTCTTCTGCTATATATTGCAATACACTTTCCACAGCCCTTCATCAGGCCTCTGGCTTCCATGTAACCCTCTGCATCATCCTTTACTCCAGTTAAACATTATTGCTATCGTCACATTCCTGAAAGTCCGATATATTAAAATATAAAAGTCTGTAACCCTTTATATATATATATATATAAACAAAAACCTAAAATATGTCCGAATTGTTATTTTTTGGTTGTTGCACTTTTTGTAAGACGTGAAGCGAACATCACATGTATCCCATAATGGGACCATTAAAATGTACAGCTCAGGAGTCCGTGGTATTTAAATATATTACATTTCTTTTCTACCAATAAAGGTTAATGTCAGTTTTCCTTGTTGGATGCTTCTGGAAGTTGCTGGGTCAGTTGATGCTGGTTGGTGACTGTGGCGCCCCGCACCGAGTGCGTCACAGGAGGGTATTGCAGCCATAAATTCAGCAGCAATATTCTCTGACCCAGCAGTCATCTGGTTAACTTAGAGATCCATACTCTGCATGCCTCACTTAGCATAGAGGGCCAATCAAGGTCCTGGTGGGCGGAGTGTAAGGGTAGTGTGTAGTGGAAAGTCTAGTCTAGAACAGTTGGAGTTCGAGGGCTGAAGGAGTAACAGCAACCTAGAAGACCCTCTGCAGAATCCAAGCTCTGCAACCTAGGAGAGAGGGCTCGCACAATCCCGTGCGGCCCCCTGCCCACCTTCTACCGGCCATCTCCCTACCAATTTCGGGCATCATTATGCGGGCTCAAAATCATCCCGTGCCCTTATACAGCCGGTTTGCTGGTACCGAAGCTAGCAGCAGTTGAGCTCTGCTATGCGAACCAGATGAGTGGAGGGACCGCTTTACAGAAGCACCCCACCACCGCCAAATCCAGTCGTCTAACCAGCGGTGTACCCACCAAGGGACCCAAGGCTCCCCAAAACATCCGGAACGTATACCCCGGATAGGGCATTCAAGCAGCCTCCCTGTACCCGACCTGGTATTCCTGGGCGACAACGGCAACTTACTTAGTTAGAATGGGAGGAACACCGCGGATCTCTGAGGGACAGCTATCACTGCTGAGTCCACCCGGTCTACTACCCGTTAACTGTATGCCATGTACTGCTTGCTGGTTACAGTAAAAGAGCCCGTTACAGAGACTTACAGTGTCCGTGCTTCCTTATGACTACGTCCGTCCGCACACAAGGTAACCGAAGCTGCCGCACAACATCTTAAGCAGCTCCTGGCAGCGGGGATCACCACTCAGCCTGTGGGGAGCGTTCCATCTTGCTGCATTCCATCCCCCGGAGGCTCCGCAGCGTCGGTAAAGTTACCGAACTACTCATAGGTGGCGTCACGAAACAATTAACCCCTTAATTTGTTCCCTCAAGACGTCTTCAACCCTTTTGATCTGCACTCAACCGGGCCCCACTACCGGCAGGCGCGGTCCATCCGTGACAAGGAGGAAGGAACTACTGCCTGTCTAAACCGGAGTCCCCGACCACGGTGAATCAGAAAATGGCGTCACGAACAGGATACGAGCAGGCCCGTTCCCTAACGGGTATAATGTGCTTTAAAAGAACTTTATTTCAACAAATTGGACTTTGTTCGTCCCTAAAAGAACTTTCCCGCCTTTTCACCGTTGGGCCAAGATGGCGCCCAAGATGGCGTCCCCGCCATGAGGATCCGCCACGTGCAAGCCCATGGGTGAGCCACCGCCCCTCTTCGTGGGAGGGCTAAAGGCAAAGACGCCAAAACTCTTTGTCCGCCCTGATTGCTCGAATCAACCATGGGGGCGGACCCCAAAGACTTTTTCCCACAATTGGACTACAAAAACCCCCAAGGAAGTGGGAGTGTCAGAGACAATTCTTCACCAGCTCTCTACCAGAATGGTTACCGGTTGGACGGGTGTGGTTCTCCTACAAAGATGGCCAGTTTGAGACTCCGAGACCTGATGCAACAAGTGGAAGCTGAGGCCAGAGCAACCATAGGCCACCCTGGTCCTGTCCTCAACATCGATGGCAGCCCCGACTTTTGGCAAGAAGCTCTGCAAGACCTCCGGGTGAGGCTCATGGAAACTGTCGAGTGGACCATTCGTAGCTGGAGCGCGAGCCTAGGGCATAGACTACATCACGCGATGCAACAGAGACGACCGGGTACACCCAACCCAGGACCGGATGATATCTCCAGTTTCACTACGACCTCTCCAACGCCTACCGCTTGCCCTGCATCCTCACCAGAGCCCATTGACTGTTTCATCCCAGTAGAGACCGCAACTCACCCCAGTCCACTGCCTGAAACTGCAGCCGGACCGATCCCAGAGCCGGAGCTTGTAACCTGCTCCTTAGAAGAAGCTGACATCTACCAGGTTCCCACCGAGGAACCCACCGACAGTCGTAATACCTCTTTAAAGACTGTTGCCTGTGTCTTCCCTGAACCGGAGGCCTCCTTTGCAACTCCGGAGGTCTACCCGTTCGACGGGATGCAGACACCGCTAACAGCAGAAACAGAAGAAGAGGCAGGCAGCCTGGAAGCCCTGCAGGACGTCCCCGTGGAAGGGTCCGCAACACCACCACCCTGCTGTACCGAGGAACCTGTCCCAGCATCTCCAGCCATCGAGCAGTCCGATGTGGTCGTCGAGGGAGAAGAAGTAGATGACGACGACGAGACCCGCAGTACTCCTGAGGATCTTGACACCGGTTTTGCTTGGGGAGACAGCGAGTATCCTCCGTCCGAGCAGCTAGCTCGGGTACACTGGTCGGGTGCAACAGCGACACCTTCTCCTGTGCCGTTCCACCGGGTGCCGGTCCAGACTGTCCGCCAAGCCCAAGCTTCCTACCAAACCACCAGCAGTATTCACACTCCAAGCCGTACCGACGAAACTGTATGTCAGCGTCGCCGAGAGGAGTGGCAGGCCCGTGAACGCGCCAACATGGAGGCCCGTGCCACGGCCCGCCACCAACCGCCGCTGCCTGATGAACTTCGCCGTGAAGGTAGAATTTCCACCTTTAATTTGTCTAACGGGTGGGGGTTCGCTTGGGAGGTGGTTTTGAATGAAGAGGTGTTTGTGGGGTGCCGGGAAGTCGAGTCACACTTGCCCAGAGGACATCCCGATCGCGACCTATACCGGGGCGATATAATCACTTACGAGCGATATGCTTGTCCAGATGGGTGGTTCGCCATACGGGTGCGCCGTCGTTCTCCGCGCCAGTGACTTGCTTTCCTTGGACTCACTCAATAACTCTGTTCTCTGTTTAATCACTGACTGCGCGATCTGGCGGCTACAGCCTGAACTCTCACTAAAGACAGCCGACTGCCCGCCGGGTCCGCAAAAGTGTATACCTGTTTATGTTGCTTGCAACACCTCAGCAAATACTTACCTGTTATTAATAAAAATGTTTATTACCTGTTATAAAATACAAAAATCCTCTGTAATGTTGGGTAGTGCGACGCTTGGGGACAAGCGTATTTCACCAAGGGGGAGTGTGGCGCCCAGGACCGAGTGCGTCACAGGAGGGTATTGCAGCCATAAATGCAGCAGCAATATTCTCTGACCCAGCAGTCATCTGGTTAACTTAGAGATCCATACTCTGCATGCCTCACTTAGCATAGAGGACCAATCAAGGTCCTGGTGGGCGGAGTGCAAGGGTAGTGTGTAGTGGAAGTTTAGTCTAGAACAGTTGGAGTTCGAGGGCTGAAGGAGTAACCTAGAAGACCCTCTGCAGAATCCCAGCTCTGCAACCTAGGAGAGGGGGCTCGCACAGTCCCGTGTGGCCCCCTGGCCACCTTCTACCGGCCATCTCCCTACCAATTTCGGGCATCATTATGCGGGCTCAAAATCATCCCGTGCCCTTATACAGCCGGTTTGCTGGTACCGAAGCTAGCAGCAGTTCAGCTCTGCTATGCGAACCAGAAGAGTGGAGGAGCAGCTTTACAGGAGCACCCCACCACCGCCAAATCCAGTCGTCTAACCAGCGGTGTACCCACCAAGGGAGAGGCTCCTCAAAACATCCGGAACGTATACCCCGGATAGGGCATTCAAGCAGCCTCCCTGTACCCGACCTGGTATTCCTGGGCGACAACGGCAACTTACTTAGTTAGAATGGAGGAACACCGCGGATCTCTGAGGGACACCTATCACTGCTGAGTCCACCCGGTCTACTACCCGTTAACTGTATGCCATGTACTGCTTGCTGGTTACAGTAAAAGAGCCCGTTACAGAGACTTACAGTGTCCGTGCTTCCTTATGACTACGTCCGTCCGCACACAAGGTAACCGAAGCTGCCGCACAACATCTTAAGCAGCTCCTGGCTCCGGGGATCACCGCTCAGCCTGTGGGGAGCGTTCCATCTTGCTGTATTCCATCCCCCAGAGGCTCCGCAGCGTCGGTAAAGTTACCGAACTACTCATAGGTGGCGTCACGAAACAATTAACCCCTTAATCTGTTCCCACAAGACGTCTTCAACCCTTTTTATCTGCACTCAACCGGGCCCCACTACCGGCAGGCGCGGCCCACCCGTGACAAGGAGGAAGGAGCTACTGCCTGTCTAAACCGGAGTCCCCGGCCACGGTGAGTCATGACCACTCCCATTCCTTTTATGTAGTCACATGATCCATCACCTGTTGCTGGTAATAGATCTCATTCTATTCTGACCACGGTGGAGTGAAGCTTGGTGAAGTGGTTTGGAGTCCTGGTGTCCGGTATCTGGCAGCAGCAGTCAAGTTGTTTTATATCCTTTTTTTAACTGTTTACCTTCCCCTTTGTTGTACTAGATCCGAGGTGACGTCTAGTGTACTCACCGGCCTACACACTAGCCAGGGTAAGTAGAGGTGATATCAGCGAGGGGGAGAACCCGCAAAGGGACACTAGGGCAGCTCAGGGACAGACACAGGCGAGTGTCAGGAGGTGCTCCATCCCTCTGTCCTTGCCATCGGGCCCTTCCTTCCCTTTAACCCTTCCCGTTGTACCCTTTGTGTTGCACCACATGCTGGGAGCCGCCTCTATATCCCAGCGTGACAGTTTCATGGTAAAATAAAAGATGTCATTCAAAACTACAACTCATCCTGCAAAAAAAGCCCGCGTACAACTATGGAGGCGAAAGAATAGAAAGGTAAGGCTCTGGGAAGAAGGGGAGGAAAAAGAGCGAATTAACCCCATAGGTGGTGCAGTCAATAGGTAGTGACTGTGGCGTCTAAGGACTTTGACATAAGAAAGCACCAAAGGGATCTATGCAGATTGCTGATGGTGCTTTCTTATGTCAAACTCCCTAGACGCCACGGTCACTACTGACAGCAGCATCTAAGGGGTTAATGCACTCTAAAATGCAAAAGTCCTGAGACATCATCTGAAGCCTTGGCGGCAGTATCATCCCAGTAAAGATATTAGCTTGCATCACTTAATGATTGAGACTATATATAGCCGGAGAGAGTTGATGACCTGATCCCTGTGACCATAATAGTCCTCAGAGTTCTGGCAGCTTGTGACGTTATGTAACCAGCTCTGCCGGCGCTGAACAAGGCTTATCACTGGGATTTATAACACAACCTTTACCCTTGTCCTGATTAAGAATTATCACACCAGCATGGTGGATCCATAATGATGAGTCATATGTGATCTATTATAGAGACTACTGCTCTATACCGCCACCTAGTGGTGCCTTATCTTCTGAAAACATCATAAGGCTCAACATTTTTCCAGACTGACTCCCCAAAAATAATAGCAGCTACAATATACTCTCTCCAAAGTGGTGTAATTGTCCATTGCTGGCGGTCACAATAAGCAAACGCACCTCAAGCACATTTAGATGTGTGATCCCAGGCTTACAATTATTCAACCAGAAACCAGGACCTGTCACTTGTCATAAATATGTATGTTTAACCTTGTATAAACGCCGCTGTTCTCCTGAATCCGGCGATGTTTTTCTTTCGCTCCCGCAACTCTCCATTCCTGAGATATGGCCCTATCTTCTTTGTCTAATAATCTAGCCTTGTTAGCCAATTGGGTGTGTCCTTGGGCGATGCCCACAGAGAGGAGTTGAGAGCCACGCCCACTAGGAACCAGGCTAAATTTAGAGACAAAAAATATAAGGCCATATCTCAGGAACAGAGAGGCGCAGGAACAAAAGAAAACCATCGCCGGATTCAGGAGAACCGCGGCTGTAGAGATATGACAAATGTACAGCAAATGATAGAGTTCCTTTAACTCTGGCTGTACAAGTGACTCACCGTGGCCGGGACTCCGGTTTAGACAGGTGATGCTTCCTTCCTCCTTGTCACGGGTGGACCGCGCCTGCCGGTAGTGGGGCCCGGTGTATTGCAGATCAAAAGTGTTGAAGACGTCTTGTAGGGAACAGATTAAAGGGGTTTTTTAATTTATTCGTGACGCCACCTATGAGTAGTTCGGTAATCGTTACCGACGCTGCGGAACCTCCGGGGGATGGACAGCAGCAAGATGTTACGCTCCCCACAGGCTGAGCGGTGATCCCCGGAGGCTGGAGCTGCTTAAGATGTTGTGCGGCAGCTGCGGTTACCTTGTAGTGCGGACGGACAGTTCATAAGAAAGCACAGACACAGAAAGTCTCTGCAACGGGTCTTTACTGTAACCAGCAGGCAGTACATGGTATACAGATTACGGGTAGTAGACCGGGTGGACTCAGCAGTGATGGTGTCCCTTAGAAATCCGCAGTGTTCCTCCATTCTAACTAAGTCTTTGCCAGTGTCGCCCAGGAATACCAGATCGGGTACGGGGAGGCTGCTTCAATGCCCTATCCAAGATGTACGGTATGGATGTTTTGGGGAGCCTTGGATCCCTCGGTGGGTACACCGCTGGTTAGACGACTGGAAGTTGGCTGGTGGTTGGGTGCTCCTGTGAAGCTGCTCCTCCACGCTTCTGGTTCGCGTGGCAGAGGTGAACTGCTGCCAGCTTCGGTACTAGTGAACCGGCTGTGAAGTTGTGGGCACGGGAGTCTTTTGGGAACCCGTGTGAATAATGCCCATTCCCGGTTGGTAAGGCCTCAGGTGCTGACACCCGACCGGTGACGGCCCGGGGGCTGCACGGGGTGCGGAGCCCCCGCTCCTCTCCAAGTTCTAGTCCTCGACCTTGTTCTAGATTCTGCTCTAGATTCTTGTGTCAGTTCTCCTACACACTACCCTAGCACTCCGCCCACCAGGACCTAGGATTGGCCCTCTGTTCTAGGTGATGCATGCAGGGTTGGATTTCTAAATTAACCAGATCACTGCCGTGTCAGAGAATATTGCGGCTGCATTTATGGCTGCAATACCCTCTTGTGACGCACTCGTTGCGGGGTGCCACACTAGTATGGTGGAAGAACATCAACGCGGGTGACGACTATGTGAGGCACCTGAGATCAACTGATGGAACTGCCATGTTACACTTGTGTTTTGGCTTCATAGGAGACTGGTAATTATACAATACAGTGTAATACTACAGTATTGTGACTAAGTGATCGCAGGTTCAAGTCCCCTAACTAATGCAACGTATGTAATAAATAAAGTAGTTTTTCCAATTTCACCCCACTTGGATTTTTTAATAATACTATAAAAATTATTGGTGTCATTCAATACAAAACTACAACAAAAAGCCCTCATAATGGTTACACCAACGGTTGAATGAAAAGTTATGCCTCTCATAAGACGAGAAGGAAATACACGAAAGGAGAAAAATTAACATTTTGTCTGGTCTTTTAGGGGTTAATCCAATGGGTTTGGCTGCTGTAGTTAGTAGTATTGGCCTCATTACTCTGCAGGAGATCAATTACAGGAAGCAGTGACCCCTACTGGTCACATGTGATAATACATCTCATAAAGTTATTGCTCTTTTTACTCCTCTTTTGGGAGAATTTGCACCTTTTTGACTTTGTTTTTCTGTGTACGACAAATACAGGATTTTTCGGAACCGTTGTGTTCTTCTAATTTGCACCTAAACTGCGCAGGATTTGCATTTGCAGAAGTTTTTAGATACAGTACACTAACACCAGCAACTTCTTAAGAAGTCACAAAAGTTTGGCGTCTTTCTCTTATTGGCTTTTTATATTTAGGCATCATGCCAACATCTGTGTTCTATGTATTATACTTGTGGATTTCATGGTTGTGTTAAGGATTTTTGAAGTTTATTCTTCAATCTTCTTCAGATATTCAATGTTATGGTGCCTCAGTGCAGCAGATGGGAGACTGTTAATAGAGGTACTGAAAGCTATAGTCAGATAGGTACCTGAGGAATGGAAGCCAAGGCAAGGAGAAGGTGTACTGAAGACTGTATACAGGTTGTAAGGGTACTGAAAGGCACAGGCAGACAGGTAGCTAAGAATCCGGAAGCTGCAGGCAGTCCTGGAGACTGAAGACAGCTTGCAGAGGCACTAGAAGCCACAAGAAGCAGGAGACATACTTAAGACTGTAGACAGGTTGCAGAACTACTGAAAGCCGCAGGAAGACAGGTAGCTAAGGAACTGGAAGCCACAGGCAGCCAGAAGACATTCTGGAGAATGCAGATAGGTTGCAGAGGTACTAGAAGCCACAGGCAGACAGGAGACGTCCTGAAGACCACACACACAGGTTGCAGAGGTACTTGAATATGCAGCCATATAGGAAAGTCTTAAAGACTGCAGACAGGTAGTTGAGGTATGGAATCTGCAGGCAGACAGGAGATGTCCAGAAGACTGCGAACAGGTTGCATAGGGACTGAGGCCTGCAGGCAGACAATTAGATGGGGAAATGAAAGCTGCAGACAGGCAGGAGATGTACTGAAGACTGCAAACAGGTTGCAGAGGTACTGAAAGTGCAGGCAGACAAGCAACTGAGGAAATCGAAGCCACAGGCAGACAGTAGATATCCTGAAGACCGCAGACAGGTTGTAGAGATAGTAAAAGCTGCAGGCAGACATGAGACATTCTAGAGACCACATACAGGTTAAAGAGGTATGGAAGCTTCAGGCAGACAGGAGACATTCTGAAGAACACAGAACATTTTCAGAAGTACTGAAAGCCGCAGGCTGCCAGCAAACCTCCTGAAGGTAGCTGTGGACAGGCAGACTAAAAGCCTCAATACCAAGACACAAGTTGTGTATCTTGTTAGGCTGCATGCAAAGCCTGACATCGAGCATAAGAAAGTCTAGTGGACTGGGACAAAAAGTAAAGCCCAGACCCCCCTATCCAGAAGGCAGGGGGTAACTTAGGCCTCATTACCTTGCTCAGTGGCCTTCATAGCCTTTAGCTGTATAAATAACAGTCTCACACCGTTCTGCAATTCTGTACCCAGGTTTACTCACAGCAAACTCCAAGTTCAGCAGGTCATGGATGTGCCAGTCTCTCAGATAAGCTCCGGCCTCGGGGCAGCAGGCTTTATCCAGGCTGTATGTTCACATATTGCGGCCACTATGATTTTTTCCTGAAAATTGTAACAAAGTCACATGGAATTTGCTTTCCTTTTTCAAAATTGCAATCTGCCAAAATCACAAAACCAAAAAGACAGACCTGTGCGTTCCTATTGTTACGCCCCTGTCCCAGATCCGCTCTTTGCTTCCCTCACTCCGGTCCACTTGACGCTGGTATTCTCCAGGTTAGGATTTGCAGATAGCCTGCATGATCCCATGTGATCGTCTGCCTGGGTTTATATAAGGTTCACTAAGACACATACCTGCATTTTGCTATTAAGACTTTAGTGTTCCTGAGTCCTGTCTGCCTGCGACTTCCAGTACCCATTCTACCTGTCTGCAGTCTCCAGGACCTCTGCTAACTATATGCAATAGCCAAGACTTTTCCTTTCTACCTGCGGTTTCCATACCTCTGTTACTTGTCTGCTTTCTCCAGTACATCTATTGTCTGCCTGTTGCTTCCAATACCTCTGATACCAGTATGCTGTCTATTTCTAGTCTTCCATACCACTGCTACCTGTATGCAGTCTCCAGGACGTCTCCTGTCTATGTGCGGCTTTTAGCACTTCTCTGTGGTCTGCAGAACATCTTCTGTCCGCCTGCAGCTTCCAGTAGCTCTGCTATCTTTCTGCAATATCCAGGACGTCTCTTATTTACTTGTGGCTTCCAGAACCTCTGCTCCCTGTTTCTGGTCTTCTATACCTCCTCTGCTAGCTGTTTGCAGTCTCCAGGAAGTCTCCTGTCTGCCTACAGTTTCCTCTATCTCTGCTACCTCTCTGTGGTCTCCTGTCTGCCTGTGGCTTTCTTTTCCTCTGCTATCTCTTTCCAGTCTTCCAATCCTCTGCTACCTGTCTGCCATCTCCAGGAAGTCTCCTGTCTGCTTGTGGCTTCTGTGACCTCTGTTACCTGTCTGCAGTTTTCAAAACTTCTGCTACCTATCTGTGGCCTTAAGGATGTCTTCTGTCTGCCTGCGGTATCCAGTACCTCAGCTACCTCTATGTGATCTCCAGTACTTCTTTACCTGTCTGTGGATTTCTGGACATCTCCTACCTGTTTCTGGTCTTCCAGTCCTCTACTACCTGTCTGTGGTCTCCAGGAAGTCTCTCTGTGGCCTCCAGAAAGTCCCTGTCCGTCTAGTACCTTCGCTAACAGTCTCATGCCTGCCTGCAGCCTCCAGTACCTCTGTTCCTTGTGTCCTGTGTGCCTCACCTGTCTGCTGCATCGATACCTTTGTACCCATCCAGACCTTGGGCTTGGAGGATCCATGTCACAAGCAGGGGCGTAACTACAATAGGTGCAGGGGTTGCGATCGCACCCGGGCCCTGCAGCCTAGGGGGCCCCAAAAGTCCCTTTGGCCTATAGAAAAATACTAATATTATTAAAGATTTGCAATAATTGGGGGCCCCGTTGGAGCTTTCGCATCGGGGCCCCTGAGCCTGAAGTTACGCCACTGGTCACAAGGTAAGCCGAACAGCTATGATTTTGGAAATCTGAAGCAAAAACCACACTGTGTGAATGCAGCCTATTAGCCGGTGACCTCTGCTTGCCGGTATTGAAACAGAACCTTTTTGTTTACATCCAGATACTACACACCTGTATGTTACCTGCCCTGTATTGGAAATCTGCAAGACTTGGCTAAAGTTTATTACTGTTTGTTAGATGGACTAATGAAGTTAGGGGGAAGGGAAATGGTTAACAGGTGGATTATCAGTGTTAGGGTCAAGCTTCGGTGAGTTACCGGCAGTGAGTTGCTGAACCAGTCTTGCTGAAGAAATGGCTTGCGGAATGTGGTGGCACGGTGCCCGGAGCGTCCTGCCTCCCGGCTGTGTGTGAATAGAGGCCACATTGTAGGATATGGAATGTGTGTGACGGGCGCAGCCCGGAGCCGAGTCATCAGCGGCAGCACAATATATCGCCGCCAGCCAGAGGTTTACCAAGTACAGTGTAAACAGTAATGAATATGTGCGAACTGCCGAAATAATGTTACCCATGGGTAATGTAAAGCATTATGATAAAAAGGAAGTACACCCTCTAGAATGTTCATTTTAGGGAAAAAAACTCTTCCAAAGGAGCCATTGTTGTTTACTGTTTACCTGAGCATTTATCATGCAGAGGCCTTTAGAGTCTGAGCTGTAGCTCTTGGGGGTTATTCTGCACTTTGTCTGAGCATTGCATGGTCTGACCTTGGGGTGAATGTGCTGAGACGTGCACTCCTGGGAAGATTGCAAGGTATCTTATGGTGGGTTTACACGCCGCGATATCGGCGTCCAACTCCGACCCAACTCCGACAAAAAGTCACGTGGGTTGCGAGTTGGAGCCGATATCGCTTGCGCGTTGTACGGTTTGAGCGTACAACGCGATGCTGGAACGATGCCAAAACGATATCGGAGTTGAATAGCAGAGCTATTCAACTTCCCGATATCGCAAAGCCCGTTGTACCAGCATCGCAGCATGTGACAGCCCAACTCCGATCTGTACTCGCACCTCACCCATTAACTCCCATGTTAAATGGTCGTTACTGGGTTGGTGGGCGTACACATCGGAGGGACGTTGTTTCCCGATATCGCAGCGTGTAAACCGCCGATGCGATATCGGGAAAAGCGCTCAAAAAAAGCGCGCTCCCGCGCTGTTGCCTCCGATATCGCGGCGATATCGGAACGTGTAACCCCACCATTAAATATTTTCCTCATGTCAATAATCAAGGGCATTGATTAGTAGCACCTGGCTCATGGCTACTACTCACCTTCTCACCCTACAAAAAGGGTGTACTTAATTATTTTTTGGCATTTTGCCCTAGTGGTTGCAGAATAATGACACTGTGTAATTTTTCAGAGCTTGTATTTACTTACCTAATTAAGACTTTTCAAGAGGTAGTCTCTCTACAGGAAGCAGCTGCAGGTCCTTGTCTCTCTACAGGTAGCAGCTGCAGGTCTTTGTCTCTCTACAGGAAGCACCTGTAGGTCTTTGTCTCTCTACAGGAAGCAGCTGCAGGTCCTTGTCTCTCTACAGGAAGCAGCTGCAGGTCCTTGTCTCTCTACAGGTAGCAGCTGCAGGTCATTGTCTCTCTACAGGAAGCAGCTGCAGGTCTTTGTCTCTCTACAGGAAGCAGCTGTAGGTCCTTGTCTCTCTACAGGTAGCAGCTGCAGGTCCTTGTCTCTCTACAGGTAGCAGCTGCATATCCTTGTCTCTCTACAGGTAGCAGCTGCAGGTCCTTGTTCTCTACATGAAGCAGCTGCAGGTCTTTGTCTCTCCACATGAAGCAGCTGCAGGTCTTTGTCGCTCTACAGGAAGCAGCTGCAGGTCCTTGTCTCTCTACAGGTAGCAGCTGCAGGTCCTTGTCTCTCTAGAGGAAGCAGCTGCATATCCTTGTCTCTTTACAGGAAGCACCTGCAGGTCCTTGTCTCTCTACAGGAAGCAGCTGTAGGTCCTTGTCTCTCTACAGGAAGCAGTTGCAGGTCCTTGTCTCTCTACAGGAAGCAGCTGCAGGTCCTTGTCTCTCTACATGAAGCAGCTGCAGGTCTTTGTCTCTCTACAGGAAGAAGCTGCAGGTCCTTGTCTCTCTACAGGTAGCAGCTGCAGGTCGTTGTCTCTCTAGAGGAAGCAGCTGCATATCCTTGTCTCTCTTACAGGAAGCACCTGCAGGTCCTTGTCTCTCTACAGGAAGCAGCTGTAGGTCCTTGTCTCTCTACAGGAAGCAGCTGCAGGTCCTTGTGTCTCTACAGGAAGCACCTGCAGGTGCTTGTCTCTCTACAGGAAGCAGCTGCAGGTCCTTGTCTCTCTACAGGAAGCACCTGCAGGTCCTTGTCTCTCTACAGGAAGCACCTGCAGGTCCTTGTCTCTCTACAGGAAGCACCTGCAGGTTCTTTTTTCTCTACAGGAAGCAGCTGCAGGTCTTTGTCTCTCTACATGAAGCAGCTGCAGGTCTTTGTCTCTCTACATGAAGCAGCTGTAGGTCTTTGTCTCTCTACAGGAAGCAGCTGCAGGTCCTTGTCTCTCTACAGGTGGCAGCTGCAGGTCCTTGTCTCTCTAGAGGAAGCAGCTGCATATCTTGTCTCTCTACAGGAAGCACCTGCAGGTCCTTGTCTCTCTACATGAAGCAGCTGCAGGTCCTTTTCTCTCTAGAGGAAGCACCTGCAGGTCCTTGTCTCTCTACATGAAGCAGCTGCAGGTCTTTGTCTCTTTACAGGAAGCAGCTGTAGGTCCTTGTCTCTCTACAGGAAGCAGCTGCAGGTCCTTGTCTCTACAGGAAGCAGCTGCAGGTCCTTGTTTCTCTAGAGGAAGCAGCTGCATATCCTTGTCTCTCTACAGGAAGCACTTGCAGGTCCTTGTCTCTCTACAGGAAGCAGCTGTAGGTCCTTGTCTCTCTATAGGAAGCACCTGCAGGTCCTTGTCTCTCTACAGGAAGCAGCTGTAGGTCCTTGTCTCTCTACAGGAAGCAGCTGCATGTCCTTGTCTCTCTACAGGAAGCAGCTGCAGGTCCTTGTCTCTCTAGAGGAAACAGCTGCAGGTCCTTGTCTCTCTAAAGGAAGCAGCTGCAGGTCCTTGTCTCTCTAGAGGAAGCATCTGCAGGTCCTTGTCTCTCTACAGGTAGCAGCTGCAGGTCCTTGTCTCTCTACAGGAAGCACCTGCAGGTCCTTGTCTCTCTACATGAAGCAGCTGCAGGTCTTTGTCTCTCCACATGAAGCAGCTGCAGGTCTTTGTCGCTCTACAGGAAGCAGCTGCAGGTCCTTGTCTCTCTACAGGTAGCAGCTGCAGGTCCTTGTCTCTCTAGAGGAAGCAGCTGCATATCCTTGTCTCTCTACAGGAAGCACCTGCAGGTCCTTGTCTCTCTACAGGAAGCAGCTGTAGGTCCTTGTCTCTCTACAGGAAGCAGTTGCAGGTCCTTGTCTCTCTACAGGAAGCAGCTGCAGGTCCTTGTCTCTCTACATGAAGCAGCTGCAGGTCTTTGTCTCTCTACAGGAAGAAGCTGCAGGTCCTTGTCTCTCTACAGGTAGCAGCTGCAGGTCGTTGTCTCTCTAGAGGAAGCAGCTGCATATCCTTGTCTCTCTACAGGAAGCACCTGCAGGTCCTTGTCTCTCTACAGGAAGCAGCTGTAGGTCCTTGTCTCTCTACAGGAAGCAGCTGCAGGTCCTTGTGTCTCTACAGGAAGCACCTGCAGGTGCTTGTCTCTCTACAGGAAGCAGCTGCAGGTCCTTGTCTCTCTACAGGAAGCACCTGCAGGTCCTTGTCTCTCTACAGGAAGCACCTGCAGGTCCTTGTCTCTCTACAGGAAGCACCTGCAGGTTCTTTTTTCTCTACAGGAAGCAGCTGCAGGTCTTTGTCTCTCTACATGAAGCAGCTGCAGGTCTTTGTCTCTCTACATGAAGCAGCTGTAGGTCTTTGTCTCTCTACAGGAAGCAGCTGCAGGTCCTTGTCTCTCTACAGGATGGCAGCTGCAGGTCTTTGTCTCTCTAGAGGAAGCAGCTGCATATCCTTGTCTCTCTACAGGAAGCACCTGCAGGTCCTTGTCTCTCTACATGACAGCTGCTAGGTCCTTTTCTCTCTAGAGGAAGCACTGCAGGTCCTTGTCTCTCTACATGAAGCAGCTGCAGGTCTTTGTCTCCTTACAGGAAGCAGCTGTAGGTCCTTGTCTCTCTACAGGAAGCAGCTGCAGGTCCTTGTCTCTACAGGAAGCAGCTGCAGGTCTTGTTTCTCTAGAGGAAGCAGCTGCATATCCTTGTCTCTCTACAGGAAGCACTTGCAGGTCCTTGTCTCTCTACAGGAAGCAGCTGTAGGTCCTTGTCTCTCTATAGGAAGCACCTGCAGGTCCTTGTCTCTCTACAGGAAGCAGCTGTAGGTCCTTGTCTCTCTACAGGAAGCAGCTGCATGTCCTTGTCTCTCTACAGGAAGCAGCTGCAGGTCCTTGTCTCTCTAGAGGAAGCAGCTGCAGGTCCTTGTCTCTCTAAAGGAAGCAGCTGCAGGTCCTTGTCTCTCTAGAGGAAGCAGCTGCATATCCTTGTCTCTCTACAGGAAGCACCTGCAGGTCCTTGTCTCTCTACAGGAAGCAGCTGTAGGTCCTTGTCTCTCTACAGGAAGCAGTTGCAGGTCCTTGTCTCTCTACAGGAAGCAGCTGCAGGTCCTTGTCTCTCTACATGAAGCAGCTGCAGGTCTTTGTCTCTCTACAGGAAGAAGCTGCAGGTCCTTGTCTCTCTACAGGTAGCAGCTGCAGGTCCTTGTCTCTCTAGAGGAAGCAGCTGCATATCCTTGTCTCTCTACAGGAAGCACCTGCAGGTCCTTGTCTCTCTACAGGAAGCAGCTGTAGGTCCTTGTCTCTCTACAGGAAGCAGCTGCATGTCCTTGTCTCTCTACAGGAAGCACCTGCAGGTGCTTGTCTCTCTACAGGAAGCAGCTGCAGGTCCTTGTCTCTCTACAGGAAGCACCTGCAGGTCCTTGTCTCTCTACAGGAAGCACCTGCAGGTTCTTTTTTCTCTACAGGAAGCAGCTGCAGGTCTTTGTCTCTCTACATGAAGCAGCTGCAGGTCTTTGTCTCTCTACATGAAGCAGCTGTAGGTCTTTGTCTCTCTACAGGAAGCAGCTGCAAGTCCTTGTCTCTCTACAGGTAGCAGCTGCAGGTCCTTGTCTCTCTAGAGGAAGCAGCTGCATATCCTTGTCTCTCTACAGGAAGCACCTGCAGGTCCTTGTCTCTCTACATGAAGCAGCTGCAGGTCCTTGTCTCTCTACAGGAAGCAGCTGCAGGTCCTTGTCCCTCTACAGGAAGCAGCTGCAGGTCTTTGTGACTCACCGTGGCCGGGGACTCCAGTTTAGACAGGCAGTAGCTTCTTCCTCCTTGTCACGGGTGGACCGCGCCTGCCGGCAGTGGGGCCCGGTTGAGTGCAGATCAAAAAGAAGAGACGTCTTGAGGGAACAGATTAAGGGGTTAATTGATTCGTGACGACACCTATGAGTAGTTCGGTAACTTTACCAACGCTGCGAGGCCTCCGGGGGATGGAATGCAGCAAGATGGAACACTCCCCACAGGCTGAGCGATGATCCCCGGAGCCAGGAGCTGCTTAAGATGTTGTGCGGCAGCTGCGGTTACCTTGTGTGCAGACGGACGTAGTCATAAGGAAGCACGGACACTGTAAGTCTCTGTAATGGGTCTTTACTGTAACCAGCAAGCAGTACATGGCATACAGTTAACGGGTAGTGGACCGGTTGGACTCAGCAGTGATAGGTGTCCCTCAGAGATCCGCGGTGTTCCTCCATTCTATCTAAGTAGGTTGCCGTTGTCGCCCAGGAATACCAGGTCGGGTACAGGGAGGCTGCTTGAATGCCCTATCCGGGGTATACGTTCCGGATGCTTTGGGGAGCCTTGGGTCCCTTGGTGGGTACACCGCTGGTTAGACGACTGGATTTGGCGATGGTGGGGTGCTCCTGTAGAGCTGCTCCTCCACTCTTCTGGTTCGCATAGCAGAGCTGATCTGCTGCTAGCTTCGGTACCAGCAAACCGGCTGTATAAGGGCGCGGGGTTGTTTTGAACCCGCATGTTGATGCCCAAGTTCGGTTGGTAATGCACCGGGAGTAATGGTGCTCAACCGTGGTGAAAGTGAGGAGATGGCCGGTAGAAGGTGGCCAGGGGGCTGCACCGACTGTGCAACCCCCTATCCTAGGTTGCAGAGCTGGAATCTGCAGAGGTCTTCTAAGTTGCTGTTACTTCTCCAGACCCGAGACTAGAACTCTCTAAGCTGGACTAAACTTCCACTGCACACTACCCTTGCACTCCGCCCACCAGGACCTTGATTGGTCCTCTATGCTAAGTGAGGCATGCAGAGTATGGATCTCTAAGTTAACCAGATGACTGCTGGGTCAGAGAATATTGCTGCTGCATTCATGGCTGCAATACCCTCCTGTGACGCACTCGGTGCGGGGCGCCACACTTGTCTCTCTAGAGGAAGCAGCTGCATATCCTTGTCTCTCTACAGGAAGCACCTGCAGGTCCTTGTCTCTCTACAGGAAGCAGCTGTAGGTCCTTGTCTCTCTACAGGAAGCACCTGCAGGTCCTTGTCTCTCTACAGGAAGCAGCTGTAGGTCCTTGTCTCTCTACAGGAAGCAGCTGCATGTCCTTGTCTCTCTACAGGAAGCAGCTGCAGGTCCTTGTCTCTCTACAGGAAGCAGCTGCAGGTCCTTGTCTCTCTAGAGGAAGCAGCTGCAGGTCATTGTCTCTATAGAGGAAGAAGCTGCAGGTCCTTGTCTCTCCACAGGAAGCACCTGCAGGTCCTTGTCTCTCTACAGGAAGCAGCTGTAGGTCCTTGTCTCTCTACAGGAAGCAGCTGAATGTCCTTGTCTCTCTACAGGAAGCAGCTGCAGGTCCTTGTCTCTCTACAGGAAGCAGCTGCAGGTCCTTGTCTCTCTAGAGGAAGCAGCTGCAGGTCCTTGTCTCTCTAGAGGAAGCAGTTGCAGGTCCTTTTCTCTCTAGAGGAAGCAGCTGCAGGTCATTGTCTCTCTAGAGGAAGAAGCTGCAGGTCCTTGTCTCTCTACAGGAAGCAGCTGCAGGTCCTTGTCTCTCTAGAGGAGGCAGCTGCAGGTCCTTGTCTCTCTACAGGAAGCAGCTGCAGGTCCTTGTCTCTCTACATGAAGCAGTTGCAGGTCCTTGTCTCTCTACAGGAAGCAGCTGCAGGTCCTTGTCTCTCTACATGAAGCAGCTGCAGGTCCTTGTCTCTCTATAGATCCTTGTCTCTCTACAGGAAGCAGCTGCAGGTCCTTGTCTTTCTACAGGAAGCAGGTGCAGGTCCTTGTCTCTCTACAGGAAGTTGGGGACTGTTCTTATTTATCTACAGGAAGTGGGTCATGTCCTCCTCTTTTTACATAAAGTGAGGGCAGGTCCTTGTCTCTACACAAACTGGGAGCAGGTCCTTGTCTCTACACAAATTGAGAGAAAGTCCTTATCTCTACAGGAAGTGGGGGCAGGTCCTTATCTCTACAGGAAGTGGGGGCAGGTCCTTGCCTCTCCAGGAAGAGGGGGCAGGTCCTTGTCTTTATAAGAAGAGGGGCAGGTCCTTGTCTCTATAGAAAGAGGGGGCAGGTCCTTGTCTCTACAGGAAGAGGGAGCAGGTCCTTGTCTCTACAGGAAGTGGGGGCAGGTCCTTGTCTCTACTGGAAGTGGGGGCAGGTCCTTGTCCCTACAGGAAGTGGGGGTAGGTCCTTGTCTTTACAGGAAGTGGGGGCAGGCCCTTGTCTCTATAAGAAGAGGGGGCAGGCCTTGTCTCTACAGAAAGTGGGGGCAGTTCCTTGTCCCTACAGGAAGAGGTGCCAGGTCCTTGTCTCTATAAGAGGGGGGGCAGGTCCTTGTCGCTACAGCAAGTGGGGGTAGGTCCTTGTCTCTACAGGAATGGGGGGTAAGGTCCTTGTCTGTACAGGAAGTGGGGGCAGGTCCTTGTCTCTATAAGAAGAGGGGGCAGGTCCTTGTCTCTAAAGGAAGTGGGGGCAGGTCCTTGTCTCTACAGGAAGAGGGGGCAGGTCCTTCTCTCTACAGGAAGTTGGGACAGGTCCTTGTCTTTACAGGAAGCAGGGACAGGTCCTTGTTTCTTCTACAGGAAGAGGGGGAAGGTCCTTGTCTCTACAGGAAGTGAGGGCAGGTCCTTGTTTCTACAGGAAGAGGGGGCAGGTCCTTCTCTCTACATGAAGTTGAGGCGTGCCCTTGTCTCTTTACAGAAAGTGGGGTTGTGTCCTTCTCTCCTTACATAAAGTGGGGGCAGGTTCTTGTCTCTACAGGAAGAGGGGGCAGGTCCTTGTCTCTACAAGAAGAGGGAGCAAATCCTTGTCTCTACAGAAAGCAGGGGCTGGTCTTTGTCTCTACAGGAAGAAGGGGCAGGTCCTTGTCTCTTGGTAGGAAATAAGGGCAGGTCCTTGTCTCTCGATAGGAAATAGGGCAGGTGCTTGTCTTGCTACAGGAAGTGGAGGAAGGTCCTTGTTTCTCCACAGGAAATGAGTGGAGGTCTTTGTCTCTTTACAGAAAATGGGGCAGGTACTTTCCTCTAGAGGAGGTGGTTGCAGGTCCTTGTCTCTCTACAGGAAGTTGAGGCGTGCCCTTGTCTCTTTACAGAAAGTGGGGTTGTGTCCTTCTCTCCTTACATAAAGTAGGGGCAGGTCCTTGTCTTTACAGGAAGTGGGGGCAGGTCCTTGTCTTTACAGGAAGTGTGGTCAGGTCCTTGTCTTTACAGGAAGTGGGGGCAGGTCCTTCTCTCTTTACATAAAGTGGAGCAAATCCTTGTCTCTCCAGGAAGAGGGTGCAGGTCCTCATCTGTTTATGGGAAATGGGGGAGGTGCTTGTCTCGCTACAGAAAATGAGGCCAGGTGCTTGGCTCTAGGAAGTAGTTTTGGGTTGTTGTCTCCCTGCAAGATGTGGGTTTGGGTCTTTGTCTGTGTATACTACGATGTATGCTGGGAAGTGAAGAAAATAAAAGTCTCAGCACCGATAGTGCTGGCAGAAAGCTGATAGATGGGAACCACCAACGTTACAATAAAAGTGGATGACAAGTTACAAAGTTTGAGAATTTGTTAGTGGACAAATTCAATTGAGTTTAGCACCAAAGGCAGTTTTTCCTAGGATTTGCTATTCTACTGATTTTTACAATGCCAGTAGAGAACAGGTTACAAGAGTATAGAATCTATTCTCTTCCCTTACTGGGAGGGGGGATTCATAACGAGCAGGAAAGGGTGGATAACAGCACAATGAGGGCAGACGGTCACCTGATTCACCAAATCCGCCCTAGTGTCAGTGAATAGAGCAGGATCACCACCCAGATACTGCTCATCAGCTAAACTCCATGTAAGTACTGGACGTGTCCTCTCAGATTTATACAACCCTCCGCAGGTGAATGTGTCTCTTACTTGTACGTCTCTGCACCCCTGTGTGCACCTCCCTTATCTGCACAGGTCCTGCATTAACCTTATTATTGATAAACAACAGAGATTTATGGCCTATGAGGCTAAGAGCTTCTGCAGCAGCTGAGTGACCCTCCACCTTTGCATCAGTAAAGGTATTATTTGGCATACAGAAAAGGAAACAGTCAGCATGCTGCTATCTGAGGGTTTCACAGTCGCATGTATTAGCCCTGATTAATACTGATCAGCATGTGGCTACTTGCTGTAGCTTTTCAGTGGAATCAGCATAAAAACCCTTTATTAAATACAATGCTGCTTACTGACGTGGTTTCCCATTCCCCTGTGGAAGCATTTGCAGCAGTGTCTTTGGTGAAACAGACTTCCCTTTGGAAATCACGACAGGTGCATAATCAGCATTTGTTACTTGCATTTCAGCACAGAATATACAGATCCTTTCCGAAAATCGTTTATAAAAACTCTCCCTATTGATATCTGTGGGACGTCCACTTTAATGTTCACATCAGGAGGTTTTTGAGCTTTTTTTTTTTTTTTAAATATGAGGGGTTTTGAGCAGATATTTTATAGAAACTCCAATGTTTTGGAGGAGTTTTGAGTTTTTGAGCGAGAGTTCTCCAACTTAAGCAGAAACTCTCCAAAATCCTCATCTAAAGGTACTGCTCAGCAAACTCAGCAAAAAGACTCCATGTGCATGTGGGGTATGTACACACTGAGGTTTATGAGAAGTCTTTGGAGCAGAAGTTCTCAAAATCACGTGACTCTCCGCTCCAGTAATTCATCATAAAGACCCTCAAGAAAAAAACTCCTTCAAAAACTCACCAAAAAAATGTTTCTTGAAGCGGTTTTGGCTTGAAAAACTAGTTGGAGTTGTCCGGTCTCAAAAACTCAGTGTGAACGAAGCCTGGCTGTCCATCAGATATGAACGTCGGGGCTGGTGATGGTCCTTGCTCTACTGGCCGTTTCCAGCTTCTATTTATGGTAGAATGCAATGAAGTTCAATGGGGAGAAGCGGAACAATGCAATGTTTTTGTATGATGTAGGTGGGAGGGGGTCACTCTATGCAAAGGTATGCGAGTCATCCTGGACACGGCCTGTCACCGAGCTTCTCACTTACTTCCACATTCTTTGACATTTTTCCATTCGAGAGCAAAGTGTTGTCCACTCCCCTCGTTCCTTTCACTGGGACAGGCTCCGTGCTTGTTTAAGAACAGCCAAAACCTGTTATTCATAAGTCAGATCCAGGACTGCTGCAATCTTCTGCCCGATATCACCAGGAATCTACAGGGACTTGATCTTCAACTCCTATCTATATTTCAGATAGACCCTTGAGGAGCAATGACGATGACTCAAGAAATCCTCAGCTCTCTTCACCTGGTAGATAAGGTGAGTCGTGTCCTGTTCATATTACAGAGCTGAGTTCTGGAGTTCCCTCCATTGTGGGCACTTTACTCCACTTGGAAGAGTCATGGGAGGTGAAGGAACCCAACGATTGAAAAGAGCCTCCAATTGACACTTGGTGGAGATGCATTTTGGCACTTGGTTTGTACAATGCTCGGAGATCCTACATGGTCACTAAAAAGATCTGCCCTGCTCCCTTTCTCTTCCTTGAGGCTAGTAACTGTACAGTACCGCTATCTCTTATGCAGTTTACAAAATTTGTCAATTTTTTCGACAGACGAGTGGTTGAACTTGATGCCAATTTCACACTTTCAATCTCTTATTATTTGGCGTTCGATAATAGTAGAAGGATCAAGTCTAGTCTAGAAGAAATGATCATCGGTCCATCAAGTGGGTTGCCGATCTTGTCGAGTGACAGGTCCCTAAAATGTGCTGGTGGTGGTGGGTGTGTATGGATGGGGCATTGTCTTTTTATAATTAGATATCACCATATCAAATTTACTTTGCTTCAGATGCTTTCCCGATGTAACCCTACTTTTGAACTGGACTCCATGGATCCTCCAGAAGACATGATCTTGTGATCATGGTATAACAGATTGACCTTGATGTGTGGAAGGATGGCTAGCAGGGGCGTAACTACAACAGATTGCACCCAGGCCCTTGAACCTAGGGGGCCCCAAAAGTCTTTGTCCAGTAGAAAAAGACAATTGCTCTTAAAGATTTGCAATAATTGGGGTCCCCATTGGCCCATGAGCTTCAAGTTACGCCACTGATGGCTAGCCTATGGATGAGTCCTCCTAAAAAGCAAGTCTTGACATAAATATATCACTAGCCAAGTATTCTAGAATGATTAATCTTTTGACCTAGGGTTCAGTGTTCCACAGTTAGGGAATATTTGGAGTTTGGTACCACTAGGCGGGATGTGAGCTTTAAAGAGTTGTTCTCCATATTTATAGACTTGACAGAATAACAACTGGTTGAGTCACTGAAAAAATTGTAGACTGTAAAACATTGACCCTAAAAAGAGGACTGTAGGCAGGCCCCATTAAGCTCAGTTGTCCTGGCCTCCTTTATGAATGTCAAGCTTCTCTTGGCCCCACTACTTTGGGGTGACATCAGTAGATCTCCACACTCTCATGGGGATCCAACCTGTAGTCGAATGGCTGGTGGTGCTTAACTGTGCAGTGAAAAGAAAAATAGGGAGGGGGACAGGAGGCGCAATAGTGCCCTATCACTAGTGACACTTGTGTATGCTGGTGGTGCTATGAAGCTGCTCACCTGGTCCAGTTGTGATCCCCACAACTGGTTTGAAGGCGTTTTGGAATCTGTGTTCCAGCTGCTGCAGGACCTCCACCGACCACTAAATAGTGGTTTGAATCCAAGACAATGGTGGGAGTGCTGGTGTGTCACGGTCCGCGCTGCTGTGGTATGGATAAACTCACCAAAGAGCCAAGATAGTTATCATCCTTTATTTCCTCCTCTCTCCTACGCGTTTCAGCGCCACACCCGGCGGTGTGGTCCCTGAGGAAGGCGCCGGGTGTGGAGCTGAAACGCGTAGGAGAGAGGAGGAAATAAAGGATGATAACTATCTTGGCTCTTTGGTGAGTTTATCCATACCACAGCAGCGCGGACCGTGACACACCAGCACTCCCATCATTGTCTTAACTGTGCAGTGGCACATCCTGGGGAGATAAGGCACTACCAGAAACTTACTCCACTCTCCCTATTGACGTAGATATGGGGGGAGCTGGTGTGAATACCTGATGGCCAAGTAGACTTTCAGCCAACAAGTCCCCCAAAAACATTAGAAAAAAGTCATCTGAATACTCCAATTTTGGTCTACTCTTCCTACCACTAGGAGCTTATGTGTCCTCTTGACTTTCTCCCAACAGATGATGTTGGGGAGAGAGAAGAATCACCACTTTGGAACATCGACTCCTAATCCTATTTATGTGTAGGGGAGTTAAGTCACCGCCAGAGGTGTCTGGCAGTTGCCTTCTCCTTTCTTCCTGGTGAAAACTGATGAGCTTTTTAGAGGGACAGAAGGAGGTCAGGACACTGATAGGAACATTTGACTACTGTCTAATCAATGAGGCTCCTCTGTAAGCACCAGACCAGGAGGATCTAGTTCAGGTGTATAAAGAATATAAAGATCTGAGGATGAGTTTTACCTTCGTTCCACAGATTGGAAAATGCCGACCATTCTCGTACTCCAGTATCGGTGTGTTATCTGTTTCTTGTCCGTCCTGTTCTTGTTTCATGTCACTCTATACATGTAGTTTTCCCCATTCCAGTGTATACATACTTTTTCTTTGCCTCTTCCTCAGTTTCCTGCACTACAAAGGTATGAAATTAAACATTCATGCCGTGATCCCTTTATTCTTGACTATAAAACACCAGAATTTCTAGATCCAAAGAGGAAAAATTGTCATTAAAATCTTGATTTTTTTTAGTTAATCTGTGGAACTACTATCTGAAGTGAAGGAAATCAGTGAAAATAATAGGAGCTGAGCAACCGGTGCTCCGTCCTGTACACTGTATACATCGAGAAGCTGATCGTAGGGGGCCGGTGTCGAACCTTCACAACCGATATCCACGAGGTCCAATAACTAGTATCCCCCAAGTGGCTGAAGGGTTGTGGGTTCCCCAATAAGATGAAAACAAACAACAGTTTTTTATATTGAATTTCCAATGTGAAGAATGTTCACCGACTATGATGAGTCCAGTACCGCCAGGAATGATTAGATGAGGACACCGCCTGCACTTTTCTTCCTTTGGCGGCTTCCCACCATTGTTTAAGATTCCCGTATATAGTAGACCTAAGTCAGATGAACCCTCTGATATCAGACAAAAGTCTAATGTGTATCAGGATCTCCTGTTACTCGAGTGAGAGAAGGAAGCGCTATGTTGGATATTCACCCGCCAATACTGTAGTCCTGTGAGAGCCTCAGCCAGGGGTCGGGAGTGATAGCTGTTGGTCAAACGATCGTTGTGCATGGGGGGTTTTGGTGGGGTACAATCTCACGGCACCTCACAGAATCACACAAGCCAACCTCTTCCAGACTGTTATAGAATGATGGAGTTGGAAGGGACCTCCTGGGTCATCTGGTCCAACCCCCTGCTCAATGCAGGATTCACTAAATCATCTGTCCCTCCTCTGTGTGTAGACTTCCACTGAAGGGGAACTCGCCACCTCTCGTGGCCACCTGTTCCACTTGTTGAAAGTCCTTTCTAATATCTAATCTCTATCTCCTCCCATTCAGTTTCTTCCCACTGCTCGACCTATCTGGATTACTAATTACTTCAGATAAATCAACGTACCCCCCACCCTGGATTGCCCACCTAGTCTTTGACGATTTGTCCAAATTCCCAACTATAACTGCCATCACCGCTTGCTGTAGACCTACAGCTCTGAATAAGGTCAATCTTTTTGGGAGACAATTGGCTGCCAGAACTGGTCTACCCCATCAAAAACTATGGGTGTGGAGACTACAATTTTCACCGAATGACCTCTCTATTTAATTTCCTTTCCTTGTGGGGTCTCTCTCTACTACTCACACTCATCACCTGTCCTCCTCTCCATAGCAAATTCACAAAGCAGCAAACAACCATCAGCCACAATCTCTTTGGCAGCACCTCACGTTCCGTACTACAATAGACCTCTTCTGCTCACTTGTACAAACCATGTTATACAATAAAACCCACAATACAAAGTGACATTACAGTCATAACGGGATCGGGGTGGTGTCTCCCGCCACTATATTACACATGTGTTGGGTGCGTGTGTATGTATTTCTTTCTTCCCACTTGGAATTTACAATGATGACAAATGGCCGCCTTACTTGTACCGCTGCCGTCCACTTGACCTGAAGCATTTTTCCCACCCACATGCATGCTCAGTTCATTTGTATTTAATACAGAGAGAGGAAGGAGTCGCTGACCGTCTTCCGCTGTTGGACCCTGGATAGGTCTTAGTTTTTAAGTACAAACTTATAAGTAATTTCTAGTACAGTAACCCCAAGGACTACAGTAATTAATTCCCACCATGACTTTTTCACTAGGTTAGCGCCTGGGGAACACTCGGCACCATCAGACCTCTGAAAAACTTTGAGCCAGAAGGTGATGTGGAAAAGATTACAGAAACACTGGACAACAAAGGTGAGGCTCGTGTGTGCCCAGGGATCATAAGGACACCATACAATCTAACTGTGGGAGACAAGATAGGCAATGACAGGCATGTATGGCCTGCGGGGGGCGCTGCACAGGGTAGAGTAGAGATTGGTGTACTCCAACACAGTCGCTTCATTGGCCCCTGACAGATTGTTTATTTTGGCGATCACTGGTCGGACATCTTTGTAGCCACTGCAGCCAACTGGCCGTACATCCATATGGCCATTGCAGACATTCGCTAACGGTACATCCTTGTGACCACTGTAGAGAATAGCTAACCATACATCATTGTGACCACTGCGGCCATTCGCTGGCTGTACATCCATGTGACAACTGCCGCCAATCACTAACCGTACATCATTGTGACCACTGCGGCCATTCGCTGGCTGTACATCCATGTGACAACTGCTGCCAATCACTAACCATACATCATTGTGACCACTGCGGCTATTCGCTGGCTGTACATCCATGTGACAACTGCTGCCAATCACTAACCGTACATCATTGTGACCACTGCGGCCATTCGCTGGCTGTACATCCATGTGACAACTGCCGCCAATCACTAACCGTACATCATTGTGACCACTGCGGCCATTCGCTGGCTGTACATCCATGTGACAACTGCCGCCAATCACTAACCGTACATCATTGTGACCACTGCGGCCATTCGCTGGCTGTACATCCATGTGACAACTGCAGCCAATCACTAACCGTACATCATTGTGACCACTGCGGCCATTAGCTGGCTGTACATCCATGTGACAACTGCAGCCAATCGCTAACCATACATCCTTGTGACCACTGCGGCCATTCGCTGGCTGTACATCCTTGTGACAACTGCAGACAATTGCTAACTGTACATCCATATGGCCATTGCAGACAATCGCTAACGGTACATCCTTGTGGCTACTGTAGAGAATAGCTAACCATACATCATTGTGACCACTGCGGCCATTCGCTGGCTGTACATCCATGTGACAACTGCAGCCAATCGCTAACCATACATCCTTGTGACCACTGCAGACAATTGCTAACTGTACATCCATGGGGCCATTGCAGACAATCGCTAACGGTACATCCTTGTGGCTACTGTAGAGAATAGCTAACCATACATCATTATGACCACTGCGGCCATTCGCTGGCTGTACATCCATGTGACAACTGCAGCCAATCACTAACCATACATCATTGTGACCACTGTGGCCATTCGCTGGCTGTACATCCATGTGACAACTGCAGCCAATCGCTAACCATACATCCTTGTGACCACTGCAGACAATTGCTAACCGTACATCCATGGGGCCATTGCAGAATCGCTAACTGTACATCTTTGTGACCACTGCAGCAAATCATTGACCATACATCCATGTGACCATTGTATCTAATCGCTAACCGTACATCATTGCGACCACTGGAACCAATCAGTGGTCATGTTAGTGGCTCCTATACCAGCTGTAGTAACAGTGCCCTCTACTCACTGATGGCCACTGAGCCTCATGTCTTATATCCTTTCCATCAGCATAAGAGTCAATCCCATGATGTTTGACAGGTGATGTGCAGACGATCATCAACATTGTGACAAGTCTAAGCAACGATCAAAGGCAAGAAGTGGCACGACTCTACAAGACCGAACTGCAGCAGGTGAGGTCCTCAGAACCGTCCATTGTTATCTTAGGGGCAAATACGTTTTGGGTCTTAAGAAATAAGGATTAGGTACAAAGAAAAAATACAAAAGGTAATAACTGAGATAATACAAATAATAGTAAAACAAATGAGGAAGCGCACTGAAGTCACACAAACGTGAGAAAAGTCAATGGCTTTCCATACATGAAGAAATGCCAACACGATGACAAGCTTAATCTTCTCTGACAGTCGTAGCTGCCGCACATACCATTCTCCCCATCAGTCACTAAAACATTTCTAGAAATTTTTACTACCTACATACCGTAGTTGAGTAATTTATCTGCTCCAGAGGCCGCAGGTCAGTAGTATTACAGTAAAGCCTGTTCTTCTCTGTAGGACTTGGTGGAGGACGTCAAGAAAGCCGTCTCGGGAGACCTGGAGAAGGTCATTGTTGGGTTGCTGAAGACTCCTGCTGCATATGATGCCCAAGAACTAAAATTGGCAATGAAGGTGAGAACCTCTGATATCATCAGGTCCCTTCACTTTTTTTGCTGGATAATCAATGTAATAAGTACAATACAATAGTTAAAGCAAAAATAAATGTGACCCTGCCCAAAAGAGCTTACAATCTACAACGAGATAGGGGTTACATGAAGTACAGGAGCTTATTACACTGATGGTCCAGGCATCTTGAGGAAGTGGCAGATAGAAATAAAGTTACATGAATGGTCACCAAACATCTGTGTAGAGCTTTTGAGTTTGGTGGGGTTATGTCCAGAGAGATAGTGAATAGGCTATATACAGTACAAAGGACTTCTATTAGGGAGTATGATAGGCCGCCTTGAAAAGATGTGTTTTTAGGGAGCGTCTGAAGCTGTGCAAGTTGTGTATGGTCCTGATTTCTTGGGGTAGAGCATTCCAGAGAGTTGGTGCAGCTTGGGAGACGTCTTGGAGCCGGGAGTGGGAGGATTGGATTAGTGCAGATGTAGGTCATTTGTAGAACGCAGAGAACGGGTGGGTTGATAGACAGAGATGAGGGAGGAGATGTAAGGGGGTCCTGCATTGTGAAGACTTTGTGGGTAAGAACAAGCAGTTTGAGTTGGATCCTGTAGTGTACGGGCAGCCAGTGCAATGACTGGTAAAGAGCAGAGGCATCTGAGTAACAATTGACCAGATAGGTGATTCAGGCTGCTGCATTAAGGATGGACTGGGGAGGGGAAAGTTTAGAGAGCAGGAGGCCAATTAATAGAGAATTGCAGTAGTGAAGGCGGGAATGGATTAAGGCCACGCTGAGGGTTTTTGTTGTTTCCATGGTGAGAAAGTGGTGGACTCTAGGGATGTTCTTCAGGTGCAAGCGACAAGAGCGGACAAGAGATTGTATATAGGAGGTGAGGGAGAGATCAGTGTCAAGCATAACACCCAGACAGCGAGCCTGCTGCCTAGGCGTTATTGTGGTACCGCACACTGAGAGAGAGATGTCATATTTAGGGAGGTTAGTGGAGGGTGGGAGCAAACGAAATTCAGTTTTGGAAAGGTTGAGTTTCAAGTAGAGAGCGGACATGATGTTGCAAACTGCAGCTAGACAGTCATTGGTGTTCTGTAATACAGAAGGGGTAAGTTCAGGGGAAGAAGTGTATAATTGTGTGTCATCAGCAGAGAGATGGTACAGGAAGCCAAATCTGCTGATGGTGTGTCCAATCGGGGCCGTGTAGAGAGAGAAGAGAAGAGGGCCAAGGACTAAACCCTGAGGGACCCCAATAGTGAGAGGAAGAGGGAAGGAAGTGAAGCCAGAAAATGATACACTGAAAGAGCAGTCAGAAAGATAGGAAGAGAACCAGGAGAGAGCCGTGTCCTTGATGCCGATGGAGTGCAGCATAAAGAGTAGGAGATGGTGGTCAACAGTGTCAAAAGCTGCAGAGAGGTCAAGAAGAATAAGCAGAGAGTGGTCACCATTACGTTTTGCTGTCAGAAGGTCATTGGTCACTTTGGTGAGAGCAGTTTCTGTAGAGTGAAGGGGCGGAAACCAGACTGTAATAGATCTGGAAGAGAGTGAGTGGAGAGATAACAGGTGAGGTGGAAGTGGACCAGGTGCTCCAGGAGTTTAGAGATGAAGGGAGATTGGAGACTGGTCTGTAGGTATTTGTGCAGGATGGGTCGAGAGAAGATTTCTTTAATAATGGAGTAATGATAGAGTGTTTGAAAGAGGAGGGGAAGATGCCAGAAGAGAGGGAGAGATTGAAGATTTTGGATAGGTGAGTGGCAGGGGCGGGCTGGGGCTTCTTATTCCGGGAGGCAGATTGTTCCTGCCAGCCCTAGGTGAGGAGCAGGGGGGGGGGGGAAGGATGTGCTATCGGAGAGCTGGAGGAGCGGGGGGGGATTTTGGGATACTATCAGAGAACTGGAGGAGCGGGGGGCGTTGGGGTGAGTTTGGGGTGCTCACTCATCCGGCTGCCCGTCGCGGCTGCTATTCTGCCAGCAGCCGCGGCCGCAGAGTGAAGCCGGCCGGCCCATTTCAGCAGGGGGCTGGCCTTAAATGAGGGAAATACCACCAGCCTGGGTGGCACTTGCCCCCCTGCCTCCTGGGCCAGTCCGCCCCTGGTGAGTGGTGATCACTGGAGAGAGAGACTGGAGTAGGTGTGAAGGAATGGGGTCAGTGGTGCATGTTGTGGGACGAGAGGAGGAGAGGAGCCTGGAGACTTCTTCTTCTGTGACTGGGTCAAAAGTGGAGAGTGAGCTGGAGGAGATGTTGGGAAGAATGGGAGTGGCAGCGCTTGGAGGCTGGGAGCTGATTTCCTGGCGGATGTTTTCTATGTTCTCCATAAAGTAAGAGGCCAGATCATCAGCAGAGAGGTCAGTGATGGGGACAGATCATCAGCACAGGGGTCAGTGATGGGGCCTGCACTTTAGGACTGAGGAGAGAGTGAAAGGTGTCAAGGAGTTTTTTTGGATTGTTGGATAGTGAGGAGACCAGGGTGGTGAAGTAGGTTTGTTTGGCGAGGTGAAGGGCAGAGTTGTAGGTTTTTAGCATGAATTTATAATGGATAAAGCTTTCTGGTGAGTGAATTTTCCTCCATAGACGTTCAGCACTCCTAGAGCATCGCTGGAGGAATCGAGTTTGTGATGTGAGCCAAGGTTGTTTAATTCTATGTTTGGAGGTTCTGAGGGTGAGGGGTGCTACTTGGTTCAGGGAGCTTCTGAGAGAGTCATTGTAGTGATTTACTGCCTGATCTGGACAGGAGAAGGAGGAGATTGGGGACAGTGATGAGTGTAGGGAGTCTGTGAATGTATGAGGGTTAATGGCCTGTAGATTTCTGGATGTGTGATAAGACGGACTGCGCTGTGGTGGGTGAGGATTTGTGAGTGTGAAGGAGAGAATGTTATGTCAGAGAGAGGAAGAGGTGAATTATCTAAGGAGGAGGTTGAGCAGAGACGGACAAAGACCAGGTCAAGGGTGTTACCGTCTTTGTGAGTCTCAGAGATTGAGAGCTGTGAGAGGCCAAGACAGATAGTTAGAAATAAGAGCTGGGATGCAGATGGGGAGATAGGGCTGTTTATGGGGATGTTGAAGTCTCCCAGAATTGTTGGTAATTCTGAGGACATGAAGTGTGTCAGTCATGCGGGAAAATGATAGAGGAAGTGGGTGGGTGACCCTGGTGGACGGTGTACAACTGCTACTCTGAGGGGAAGGGGATGGAAGATCCTAATGGTGTGGACCTCAAATGAGGGGAATGAGAGTGATGGAGCTGGGGGGATGACTTTGAAAGAAAATTGTGGGGGCAGGAGTAAGCCGACTCCACCACCATGTCTGTTTCCAGGTCTCGGGGAATGGGAAAAATGTAAACCACCATGAGAAATAGTAGCAGGGGAAGCAGTGTCTGAGTCCTGGATCCAGGTTTCTGTGAGGGCTAGCAGATTAAGAGAGTTGGTAAGAAAGTAATCGTGAATGAAGGGAACTTTTTTGCATACAGACCATGGATTCCAGAGAGCACAATTAAAATACAGAGATGAAGGTGTGCACGTAATGGTAATAAGGTTAGTAGGGTTTCTATGTGACTTGGGGGAAGGGTTAAAGTTGGCAGAGGGTGGACCAGGGTTGGGAGAGACATTGTTGAGCCCTAGGCCCTGGGGTACTCGGGTATCAGGCTTGGAAGGGTTCGTGGGGATGTCACGGGTGGCAGCGCCTGAGCCCGTGGCCTGGGTGACACTTCAATAGAGGGGTTATGTACAGGGGATAAGAGTCATTGTCACGTGATGCCACCTGTAGTACCTGGTGATGGGTCACCAGCGCCGCCACAGTCCTCCGGAGGGCGATGGTATTGCGGCAGGGATGGAAAAGCTCCCTACAGGTGGAGCTGGGCCTCCGGGGCAGCGTTGCTGTAAGCAAAGAGATTGATGATCAATGGCACAAAGACACGGAGGCAAAGTCATTTTCCCGGGTACTTTACTGTAAACAGTCATCAGCATACAAGTTCACAGTTCAGCAAAAGTTGTTAAAGAAACAGGTAGCTCTACGGGTGGCTGCAAGTGTGTGCCAGGTGGTATGGTGGTACCCGTGGTATGCCTTAGTTGACGAACCCATGTCCTTTCTTCCCCGCCTAGGATGAGTCTATACCCAATTACTCTTTGAATGTAGTCTTGGGGCTCCTCTCCCTCAAAGTGAGGAAGCAGGCAGACCGCTCCGTCTGGCAGGGTGCCGCAGGCGGTGAACAGACCGCAGCGGCCGGTTGACAACTTCAGAGGTGGACTCTGGCCATTTCCTCGGGTCCTGCGTTCCCGTGGTGGACTGGGGAATTCCCTGGAGTATGGTCGCTCCACGCTGGGGTTCCCCCTTTCTCTCTCGGGCCCAGACTCACGGGTCAGGCACCCTCTCTCAGGATCCCCTCAGAATCCCCTGTAATCTTCCCTTATGATCAGCCTGTAGCTGTCCTGTTAGACCTCCCGACTCGCTCCACACTCCTCCTCGACTCCTCTCCAACTCCCAACTCCTCACTCTCCCCAGAGGTGCTAGACCCCTCCTGGGGTAACCTCCCACTACTGTTCTAGTGTGGGAGTGCAGGAATGGGTCCCACCCACCAACCTAGTATCCACTTGCAGTTGGGGAAGATTACACCTCTTTTACGAGTGCAATACCCCGGTGTGATGCCTGACCCTGTGGGACGCCACAATATCACCTGACAGGAGCAGCAGCAAAAAGTGAAAGAGCAAATAGTTTTTGGGTTTGTGACATGGATTATGATTCAAACCTTTGGAATATTATGGACTGAGATTCCTCAGTAAACTGAATATAGTATGGGAGCTGTACATGTAGTAGGGAAGGAGAGAGTGGCTGATGTGAATGAGTTGTGATGGAAGGGGAATGGGGTGGTGAAAGTGGGTGGCAAAAGCACATAGGAAAACAAACAGTGAAATTATAGACATAGCAAACATTGAAAGTGAAAAGAATTGTACACATTGTTTTAGTGACTCTATCCCATTACATTGTTTTTTCCTACCCTCGGAGCTCCTGGACCCTTGCTGGGTAGGGAATCTGCAACACAGTTGTGAAGATGTTGAATGAAAGTGGAAGCTGGAGCAGATTTACCAGAGTCAGGGCATTTGGCGATTCCCTCGGAGAGACTGACTGACGAAAGAAGAACTGGCCAGACAAAGAAATAGTGGGAGAAAAGAAGGACATGTTAAGGATCAGGGTTTCTGATTTATGAGCGGTGTCCATTGCCTAAGCTTACTGTGACAATGGTGGATGAGAACCCACTGCGTTATGGGCTGGGCCTACCCTGGAGGAGCATAAATAAGCGACCACCTATTCTTCACTAGGGCCTCTGATGGTGAGGATAGGCCAGGCAACAGGTAGTTGCCTCTCTCAGACCAGTCCCCAAGCCTACAGCAGCTGACCGCCGAATCAACAGACGTATAAAGTACAGTGGGCACAGGCAGAATTGTAGTCAGACAATCTGAGATCAGAGAAAGCAGCACAGGTTCACAATGCAAGCTGGGGCCAGGAGCAGAGAGATCAGACAGGATTTCCTTAAAACAAGCCGGTTCAATAAGGTGAAGGATAACAGAGGCTTAAACTGACAAAGGTGAACTGACAAGATTTAAGATCATGTCAAGAGTGGAGGGAGGAGCAGAGTAATATAGCACCTGATGGCAGGGGATAGGCCAGGGAAGCAGAACTCTGCATATCCTTATAGGCAGGTAGAGAGTCTCCAGACAAGAGGAGAGCTGGGAATGCTGCAAAGCAGCTCAGTGAGAAGACGTGCCACTAGAGGGAGCAGGGAGGAGACCGTGGCGAGTAGAGCAGCGCAGAGAAGGCTTACTGAGGTGACAACACGGGTCTCAAAAGTAATGTGGCCAGGAGCAATTCCCTACACAGCAAGAACTAAGAACTAAAATTATCAATGAAGGTGAGATGATCTGATACCATCAGGTCCCTTCACTTTCTTGTCCCTGTCCTGTAGAGCTTTTGGACCCTTGCTGTGCAGGAAAACCACAGCACAGCTCCATTCATGTAAATATAGCCAGGAGTGGCGAGTACTTGGTTTGAACAGGACTCAACATTGTTGCCCTTCCATTCTCCGCATTGTTGAGGTCCCACCACCCATGTCAAGGGTATGTCACATCCTGGGGATCGGAATACCTCTTTAAGGATTCATCCAGAAACAGGAACTACCCACCAGCTTCTGTACACCCGGTCCAATGGCAGTCATGTCCAGGACAAGGACCCTTTTCCTGATTTGTCTCAGAGTCGAAGACATCTTTTTTTCAACGTTGGGTTTACCAAAGCTGGAGCTGATTTTGGACACACTTATGAAGCCCAGGCACAGGTCATTAGGACCTAGTTTAAAATCCCCCCTTCGATTGATTTCTATGGGTTAGAACATGATAGTTATCAAAACCTAAAATGCATAAGCCATGAGAATGGCACGTCCAACCAAGGATGAGCTAGGGCTGGAATAGAAGGACCGCCGTACTTAGTACGGTATTTCTTTTCTCTGACGCAGGGCTTAGGAACCAATGAAGCAACATTGACGGAAATCCTCTCCACCAGGTCCAACGATCAGCTCCGAGAAATTCAGACGTGTTACAGGCAAGGTAAGCTGAGAACATGAGGTCAAGCCTTCATACACTAGGAGGGTCTTAACGATGATCTTAAAGTGAAGTAATCATTTATTTGAGTTTTTACGTCTACGTCTTTAGACGTGGAATGGGGTCCCAGTAGTCTGACCTCCATCAATCAGTAAGTTACCAATAACTTTCAAGCCAGGGACTAATCCTTTAAGAACCGAGAAATGTCATAGACTGCTATGGTCTACAGGAAGTGATAGAGTCAGGGGGGTGGTATACTCAATATTATCACTGTATCTCTGTCCTGTTTTATATAGGGAGTTCAATGAAACAGCAATTAAATCACTGCTCACTAATGATAATGAGATGACCCTGACTATTCTGTCTCAGCAAACTGATAACATAGCTGCAAAGCATAAAATATTGTCAAGGTCTTGTGTTTGATATAGCGTAAACACTGAAATACTAAAGAAACCTCCATAGTATGAGCCAATATAAGACACTTTATAATAAATCTTATCAGAGAAATGTGCTGCTTTATCCACTCATGAGCCACTTCTCCTGCCCTTTCATCCTCAACTCATCACTCACTTTGAAAATTAAATGAAATCTGTCTTGGCCAAATGGTGTGAGATTGAAGTCCACAGAGAGGGAAGGACAGTGAAAGAGAGGTGCAGATATATTCAGACCCATGTTGCTGGACTCACATATACATTGCTCATTATTACTGCATTATTTCCTCCATGATGCTGCTGCTTCTGAACATGTTACCTACAGACAGGAGAGCGGGAATCCCTCACCTCTGTGTGTTACCTACAGACAGGAGAGCGGAATCCCTCACCTCTGTGTGTTACCTACAGACAGGAGAGCGGGAATCCCTCACGTCTGTGTGTTACCTACAGACAGGAGAGCGGGAATCCCTCACGTCTGTGTGTTACCTACAGACAGGAGAGCAGGAATCCCTCACGTCTGTGTGTTACCTACAGACAGGAGAGCGGGAATCCCTCACGTCTGTGTGTTACCTACAGACAGCAGAGCGGGAATCCCTCACGTCTGTGTGTCACCTACAGACAGGAGAGCGGGAATCCCTCACATCTGTGTGTTACCTACAGACAGGAGAGCGGGAATCCCTCACGTCTGTGTGTTACCTACAGACAGGAGAGCGGGAATCCCTCACGTCTGTGTGTTACCTACAGACAGGAGAGCGGGAATCCCTCACGTCTGTGTGTTATCTACAGACAGGAGAGCGGGAATCCCTCACGTCTGTGTGTTATCTACAGACAGGAGAGCGGGAATCCCTCACGTCTGTGTGTTACCTACAGACAGGAGAGCGGGAATCCCTCACGTCTGTGTGTTACCTACAGACAGGAGAGCGGGTATCACTCACGTCTGTGTGTTACCTACAGACAGGAGAGCGGGAATCCCTCACGTCTGTGTGTCACCTACAGACAGGAGAGCGGGAATCCCTCACCTCTGTGTGTTACCTACAGACAGGAGAGCGGGAATCCCTCACCTCTGTGTGTTACCTACAGACAGGAGAGCGGGAATCCCTCACCTCTGTGTGTTACCTACAGACAGGAGAGCGGGAATCCCTCACGTCTGTGTGTTACCTACAGACAGGAGAGCGGGAATCCCTCACGTCTGTGTGTTACCTACAGACAGGAGAGCAGGAATCCCTCACGTCTGTGTGTTACCTACAGACAGGAGAGCGGGAATCCCTCACGTCTGTGTGTTACCTACAGACAGCAGAGCGGGAATCCCTCACGTCTGTGTGTCACCTACAGACAGGAGAGCGGGAATCCCTCACATCTGTGTGTTACCTACAGACAGGAGAGCGGGAATCCCTCACATCTGTGTGTTAACTACAGACAGGAGAGCGGGAATCCCTCACGTCTGTGTGTTACCTACAGACAGGAGAGCGGGAATCCCTCACGTCTGTGTGTTACCTACAGACAGGAGAGCGGGAATCCCTCACGTCTGTGTGTTATCTACAGACAGGAGAGCGGGAATCCCTCACGTCTGTGTGTTATCTACAGACAGGAGAGCGGGAATCCCTCACGTCTGTGTGTTACCTACAGACAGGAGAGCGGGAATCCCTCACGTCTGTGTGTTACCTACAGACAGGAGAGCGGGTATCACTCACGTCTGTGAGTTACCTACAGACAGGAGAGCGGGAATCCCTCACGTCTGTGTGTTACCTACAGACAGGAGAGCGGGAATCACTCACGTCTGTGTGTTACCTACAAACAGGAAAGCGGGAATCCCTCACGTCTGTGTGTTATCTACAGACAGGAGAGCGGGAATCCCTCACGTCTGTGTGTTACCTACAGACAGGAGAGCGGGAATCCCTCACTTCTGTGTGTTACCTACAGACAGGAGAGCGGGAATCCCTCACGTCTGTGTGTTACCTACAGACAGGAGAGCGGGAATCCCTCAAGTCTGTGTGTTATCTACAGAAAGGAGAGCGGGAATCCCTCACGTCTGTGTGTTACCTACAGGCAGGAGAGCGGGAATCCCTCACGTTTGTGTGTTACCTACAGACAGGAGAGTGGGAATCCCTCACGTCTGTGTGTTACCTACAGACAGGAAGAGCGGGAATCCCTCACCTCTGTGTGTTACCTACAGACAGGAGAGCGGGGATCCCTCATGTCTGTGTGTTACCTACAGGCAGGAGAGCGGGAATCCCTCACGTCTGTGTGTTACCTACAGGCAGGAGAGCGGGAATCCCTCACGTCTGTGTGTTACCTACAGACAGGAGAGCGGGAATCCCTCACGTCTGTGTGTTACCTACAGACAGGAGAGCGGGAATCCCTCACGTTTGTGTGTTACCTACAGGCAGGAGAGCGGGAATCCCTCACCTCTGTGTGTTACCTACAAACAGGAGAGCGAGAATCCCTCACGTCTGTGTGTTACCTACAGACAGGAGAGCGGGAATCCGTCACGTCTGTGTGTTACCTACAGACAGGAGAGCGGGAATCCCTCACGTCTTTGTGTTACCTACAGACAGGAGAGCGGGAATCCCTCACGTCTGTGTGTTACCTACAGACAGGAGAGCAGGAATCCCTCACGTCTGCGTGTTACCTACAGACAGGAGAGCGGGAATCCCTCACATCTGTGTGTTACCTACAGACAGGAGAGCAGGAATCCCTCACGTCTGTGTGTTACCTACAGACAGGAGAGCGGAATCTCTCACGTCTGTGTGTCACCTACAGACAGGAGAGCGGGAATCCCACACATCTGTGTGTTACCTACAGACAGGAGAGCGGTAATCCCTCACGTCTGTGTGTTACCTACAGACAGGAGAGCGGGAATCCCTCACGTCTGTGTGTCATCTACAGACAGGAGAGCAGGAATCCCTCACGTCTGTGTGTTACCTACAGACCGGAGAGCGGGAATCCCTCACGTCTGTGTGTTACCTACAGAGAAGAGAGCAGGAATCCCTCACGTCTGTGTGTTACCTACAGACAGGAGAGCGTGAATCCCTCATGTCTGTGTCACCTACAGACAGGAGAGTGGGAATCCCTCATGTCTGTGTGTTACCTACAGACAGGAGAGCGGGAATCCCTCACGTCTGTGTGTTACCTACAGACAGGAGAGCGGGAATCCCTCACGTCTGTGTGTTACCTACAGAGAGGAGAGCGGGAATCCCTCACGTCTGTGTGTTACCTACAGACAGGAGAGCGGGAATCCCTCACGTCTTTGTGTTACCTACAGACAGGAGAGCGGGAATCCCTCACCTCTGTGTGTTACCTACAGACAGGAGAGCAGGAATCCCTCACGTCTGCGTGTTACCTACAGACAGGAGAGCGGGAATCCCTCACATCTGTGTGTTACCTACAGACAGGAGAGCGGGAATCCCTCACGTCTGTGTGTCACCTACAGACAGGAGAGCGGGAATCCCACACATCTGTGTGTTACCTACAGACAGGAGAGCGGGAATCCCTCACGTCTTTGTGTTACCTACAGACAGGAGAGCGGGAATCCCTCACGTCTGTGTGTTACCTACAGACAGGAGAGCAGGAATCCCTCACGTCTGTGTGTTACCTACAGACAGGAGAGCGGGAATCCCTCACCTCTGTGTGTTACCTACAGACAGGAGAGCGGGAATCCCTCACGTCTGTGTGTTACCTACAGACAGGAGAGTGGGAATCCCTCACGTCTGTGTGTTACCTACAGACAGGAGAGCGGGAATCCCTCACCTCTGTGTGTTACCTACAGACAGGAGAGCGGGAATCCCTCACGTCTGTGTGTTACCTACAGACAGGAGAGCGGGAATTCCTCACGTCTGTGTGTTACCTACAGACAGGAGAGCGGGAATCCCTCACGTCTGTGTGTTACCTACAGAGAGGAGAGCGGGAATCCCTCACGTCTGTGTGTTACCTACAGACAGGAGAGCGGGAATCCCTCACGTCTGTGTGTTACCTACAGAGAGGAGAGCGGGAATCCCTCACGTCTGTTTGTTACCTACAGACAGGAGAGCTGGAATCCCTCACGTCTGTGTGTCACCTACAGACAGGAGAGCTGGAATCCCTCACGTCTGTGTGTCACCTACAGACAGGAGAGCGGGAATCCCTCACGTCTGTGTGTTACCTACAGACAGGAGAGCGGGAATCCCTCACGTCTGTGTGTTAACTACAGAGAGGAGAGCGGGAATCCCTCACGTCTGTTTGTTACCTACAGACAGGAGAGCGGGAATCCCTCACGTCTGTGTGTTACCTATAGACAGGAGAGTGGGAATCCCTCACGTTTGTGTATAGAGTAGATAGTCTTTACCCACTAGCTCAGAGACAACTGAAAATTATACATGAAGACTACGAGTGTCAATGTGGTGTAAAATCTTCTTCTTATTCCTCCATCAGAGTATAAAGCTGAGCTGGAGAAGAACATTGTATCAGAGACCAGTGAGCCGTACACTGCACTCCTCCTCGCACTGGCCAAGGTGACGCCCTACACAGATATTTACCTTACTATGGTCCATCATGATAACGTTGGTGATATATATATATATATTTGTCTTTAATTTTAGGGCAAGAGAGAAAGTGAATCTGGAATAATTGACTACGGCCTCATTGAACAGGAATCGAAGGTTGTGTATCGCTCCACCTTGTGGTAATAACTGGTACTGCAGTAAATGAGTGCCTTTTTACGCATTTCATCTTTTGCATTGGTAATGGCAGATTCTGAGCGATCTGGGACCTAAGAACACGGCCAACAGCGCTCAGTGGATCAGAATTTTAACAGAACGGAGCCATGGACACCTTAGGAGAGGTAATTTCACCTATATCTGACAATCTAGGTTAGCAATGGTGCTATTGTGTTATGAATATGAGCATTGCATTTGGAGCTCTCCAGGATCACTACATTACAAGTCAGACAGCAGCGGTGGTCGGTCTCCAAGGCAACCGACTGTAAACAAAAGACAAGTGTAAACATCTCAAGAATAGTTGAAAACATTAATGAACAGTAAATTGCAAAGTTGCTTGTTTTTACAATCTCTATCCAAAAATATCCATCTATGGAGATGGGGACTAACTCTTTAAGGCAGAAGGCTTTATTGGATTAGTTGTTAATTGCTTTCTTTGCTGATCCTAGTGTTTGATCACTTCAAGAAATCAACGTCAGAAGACATAGAGGAAAGGATTAAGAAGAATTTTAAAGGCGACTTTCAGGAAGGACTGCAGTCATTAGGTGAGTGCCCAGATGGTGTGCGCGCTATGCCAAATCAATAGATTATACCCCATCATTAGGAATAAAATTAAGCCTCCTACAGCTCCATCAACTGGGAAAAAACAAGTAAATAAAAATGAAGGGCAGCAAAAAAAGAAAATCACATAATTAAATTTGTTTTTGTTCTTAAAGGGAATCTGTCAGGTCAAAAATTCTTATGTAACTACTACCATTTTCTAATTCCTCTGGTGAAGCTCTTTCTATTCATGTATTTCTCTTATTAATACTTCCCTCCTATCCTGTGTAAACTGCACAAAAAGATATTCATTCCATCTTCCATTCACAGCGAGTGATGCCTTAAATCTCTGCTGACCACTCCCCAAGGAATGAATATTCATACAGTGACATCACTGCACTGCACACAAGGAATGTTCAGTACAAATCGCTCACATGGGGGTCTGTATCCTCCTGTCTCTGCTCTCCTTGTATGCAGCAAAACAAATGTTCAAATAAACACACAGAACGTCTCACAGACAGCACAGGCTTGTGCTCAGAGCAACAGATGGTGGCGATTGCCATACCTAGATGATCGGATATGTGTCTGCCATGTCTCCCTCCCCCTCCCCATCAGAAGCATCATGCAGGACAGGAAAATGAAAGTGAAACTAGCAGTGAGGCGCAGAGTACAGGGGGAAAGGGGGAATAATAAAGGAACATTTACATACTCTGGACTATTTGGCAGTGAAAGTAATGGACCAGATTAGTGAAGCAGCTGCCTGCTGGGTGTGAAGGTGCTTATTGCAAGAGAACTACAGAGGGTACAGTAATGATTTTTACATGCTTTATAAGGGCTGCCCAGGCACTATTCAAGGGTGTGATCCGGTCAACAGGGTAGGGGGTACTTGGATACCGGGACAGGGGGTTACTTCGGTGGGGGATCACGGCTGGTCGGTTCCCGGTTCCATGCCCTGGACCCTCAATGCCGGGATGGGGGTAATGATGATGGGGGAAATGGTATCGTGACGCCACCTATGGTACCTGGTAATAGGGTTACCAGCGCTGTGGCCGGCCGCTGAGGTGATGGGAATGCAGCTTTGGTAGTACAGCTCCCCACAGGTGGAGCTTTACCTCAGGGCAGCGGGGTGGATGAGGGGAGTAGTAGTAGTAGCGGTTCTGTTGTGAACCCTGCGGGCGGCGGCGGTGAAGCAGAGACACACACACACAATAGTCTTTGTTTCGGTACCTTTTTACTGATGTCTGGTAACAGGTACGATTCAGCAAGGTAACCAGGTTTCAGTGCAGCTTGGGACTTTCGCCTTGGAGAGTTGTGAGGCCTCCTCTATTAGTGTGTGCGGTGTTTGGGGTAAGTTCTGCCTGTAGCTGAACCTGCCGCTCTTTCTCCCTCTCAGGGTGCTGTTCCACAACCGACAATGAGGACCCTTCTGTGGGATCCCTATTCTCTGCTTAGGTCCCTGGTCCTATGCTTGGTCAGGTTTGGAGTCTTCTATTCTTTACTTCAGGGGGAATAGATCCTCCTGGTCTGACCGGGCTTTCGCTGCTACACTATAGATGAATAGTAGCTTAGGACTCCGGTGCCCGGGTGGCAGGGGATGACTGGTAGATGTTGCTCTGGGGGGCAGTCTGCCTCTGCCAGCCAACTGAGGATGGGAGGGTGATGCTGAGCCCAGGTGACAAGCGGGGGAGCCGTGGTGCTAGCGCGGCTTAATATTGGCCTCTGCCGCTGCTCCTCTGCCTCCAGCCTGCTGCGTCCCAGCTTTTGCCATCAATGCAGTGAGTGCGCAGCCCCTCTCACTGTGGGGGCGGCCCTAAAGGTGGACTATACCACCGGCCTGGGGGGCAAATGCCTCCCTGCCACCTGGGCCAGTCTGCCCCTGCTGGGTGGGCTTAAGGGATACCAGGTACGTTCCCTTCTTCTTTCTTCCTACCTCTCACTTCTCCCACTGGCCTCCGTCCCTCTCCCTAGGGCTCAGCACAGCTGGGTCAGGTTTCCTGGTTTTGGGCCTGGCATTGTCCCAACAACCAGCTCCTTCACTAACTGCTCTCTCCACTGCAGACTGACTGACTCCTCCGATCAGGCCTGGATCTTTATAGGGGATCTTGCTTAAGGACAGCCAGTGGGGCTCCCCCTCCAGGTTTGGGGTGGAAGGTGTTGTGTGCTGTGTGTGTCAAGGTGTACATCCCTCCCTGCACTGGTGGGTCTTGTGGCAATTTCCCGCAGGGGTGCCACAGGTGCTATTAGTATTATACTGAAAAATGACCTGACAGAGTCCCCTTAAGGGGTACTGACAAAAGTCTATAATGTCCTATGGTGATGTCCTAAATTGGGCCACCTCTTCATCAATGTAATAACATGTTATCTGAATATTTTTGTTGGACCTTTCTAACTAAAAACTGTTGGTAAATGACAAGACCTTCAAACATAATCTTATTTATCTTTTTATCCTAGTGGCTGTGATTAAGGACACTCCACTCTACTTTGCAGACAAATTGAACAAAGCAGTGAAGGTAAAGAATACTTTTTATTAGTCATTTTTGGCATTTGAGGGCTCAGACCCTCTTAAGGTACCTTCACACGCCGCAATCTCGGCAGGGAATCTTAAAGACGATATGTCGCCCCGGAGCAATCGCCGTGAAATTGCCTCACAGTTGCGGCGTGATTGGGGAATTTCACAGCGATAAATCGACTCGCGCCTGTCGCCTGATTCCTGAACACTGCTCTGAAATCAGCCGCAATCATGAAGGCGATATTTCCGGGTTGTGGCATGCTCTATGAGTAGGAGGAGGAAGCAGGGTGTGCTCTATGAGTAGGAGGAGGAAGCAGGGCGTGCTCTATGAGTAGGAGGGGGAAGCAGGGCGTGCTCTATGAGTAGGAGGTGGAAGCAGGGCGTGCTCTATGATAGGAGGTGGAAGCAGGGCATGCTCTATGAGTAGGAGGGGGAAGCAGGGCGTGCTCTATGAGTAGGAGGTGGAAGCAGGGCGTGCTCTATGAGTAGGAGGAGGAAGCAGGGCGTGCTCTATGAGTAGGAGGTGGAAGCAGGGCATGCTCTATGAGTAGGAGGGGGAAGCAGGGCATGCTCTAGGAGTAGGAGGAGGAAGCAGGGCGTGCTCTATGAGTAGGAGGTGGAAGCAGGGCATGCTCTATGAGTAGGAGGGGGAAGCAGGGCATGCTCTAGGAGTAGGAGGAGGAAGCAGGGCGTGCTCTATGAGTAGGAGGTGGAAGCAGGGCATGCTCTAGGAGTAGGAGCGGGAAGCAGGGCATGCTCTAGGAGTAGGAGCGGGAAGCAGGGCATGCTCTATGAGTAGGAGGGGGAAGCAGGGCGTGCTCTATGAGTAGGAGGGGGAAGCAGGGCGTGCTCTATGAGTAGGAGGTGGAAGCAGGGCATGCTCTAGGAGTAGGAGGAGGAAGCAGGGCATGCTCTAGGAGTAGGAGGAGGAAGCAGGGCGTGCTCTAGGAGTAGGAGCTGGAAGCAGGGCATGCTCTATGAGTAGGAGGTGGAAGCAGGGCATGCTCTAGGAGTAGGAGCGGGAAGCAGGGCATGCTCTAGGAGTAGGAGCGGGAAGCAGGGCATGCTCTATGAGTAGGAGGGGGAAGCAGGGCATGCTCTATGAGTAGGAGGGGGAAGCAGGGCGTGCTCTATGAGTAGGAGGTGGAAGCAGGGCATGCTCTAGGAGTAGGAGGAGGAAGCAGGGCATGCTCTAGGAGTAGGAGGAGGAAGCAGGGCGTGCTCTAGGAGTAGGAGCGGGAAGCAGGGCATGCTCTATGAGTAGGAGGGGGAAGCAGGGCATGCTCTATGAGTAGGAGGTGGAAGCAGGGCATGCTCTAGGAGTAGGAGGGGGAAGCAGGGCATGCTCTATGAGTAGGAGGGGGAAGCAGGGCATGCTCTATGAGTAGGTGGGGGAAGCAGGGCATGCTCTACGAGTAGGAGGGGGAAGCAGGGCATGCTCTATGAGTAGGAGGGGGAAGCAGGGCGTGCTCTATGAGTAGGAGGTGGAAGCAGGGCATGCTCTAGGAGTAGGAGGAGGAAGCAGGGCATGCTCTAGGAGTAGGAGGAGGAAGCAGGGCGTGCTCTAGGAGTAGGAGCGGGAAGCAGGGCATGCTCTATGAGTAGGAGGGGGAAGCAGGGCATGCTCTAGGAGTAGGAGCGGGAAGCAGGGCATGCTCTAGGAGTAGGAGGGGAAGCAGGGCATGCTCTATGAGTAGGAGGGGGAAGCAGGGCATGCTCTATGAGTAGGAGGGGGAAGCAGGGCATGCTCTATGAGTAGGAGGTGGAAGCAGGGCATGCTCTAGGAGTAGGAGCGGGAAGCAGGGCATGCTCTATGAGTAGGAGGGGGAAGCAGGGCATGCTCTATGAGTAGGAGGGGGAAGCAGGGCGTGCTCTATGAGTAGGAGGTGGAAGCAGGCATGCTCTAGGAGTAGGAGCGGGAAGCAGGGCATGCTCTATGAGTAGGAGGGGGAAGCAGGGCATGCTCTAGGAGTAGGAGCGGGAAGCAGGGCATGCTCTAGGAGTAGGAGGGGGAAGCAGGGCATGCTCTATGAGTAGGAGGGGGAAGCAGGGCATGCTCTATGAGTAGGAGGGGAAGCAGGGCATGCTCTAGGAGTAGGAGCGGGAAGCAGGGCATGCTCTAGGAGTAGGAGCGGGAAGCAGGGCATGCTCTATGAGTAGGAGGGGGAAGCAGGGCATGCTCTATGAGTAGGAGGGGGAAGCAGGGCGTGCTCTATGAGTAGGAGGTGGAAGCAGGGCATGCTCTAGGAGTAGGAGGAGGAAGCAGGGCATGCTCTAGGAGTAGGAGGAGGAAGCAGGGCTTGCTCTATGAGTAGGAGGGGGAAGCAGGGCTTGCTCTATGAGTAGGAGGGGGAAGCAGGGCATGCTCTAGGAGTAGGAGCGGGAAGCAGGGCATGCTCTATGAGTAGGAGGTGGAAGCAGGGCATGCTCTAGGAGTAGGAGCGGGAAGCAGGGCATGCTCTAGGAGTAGGAGCGGGAAGCAGGGCATGCTCTATGAGTAGGAGGGGGAAGCAGGGCATGCTCTATGAGTAGGAGGGGGAAGCAGGGCGTGCTCTATGAGTAGGAGGTGGAAGCAGGGCATGCTCTAGGAGTAGGAGGAGGAAGCAGGGCATGCTCTAGGAGTAGGAGGAGGAAGCAGGGCGTGCTCTAGGAGTAGGAGCGGGAAGCAGGGCATGCTCTATGAGTAGGAGGGGGAAGCAGGGCATGCTCTATGAGTAGGAGGTGGAAGCAGGGCATGCTCTAGGAGTAGGAGGGGGAAGCAGGGCATGCTCTATGAGTAGGAGGGGGAAGCAGGGCATGCTCTATGAGTAGGTGGGGGAAGCAGGGCATGCTCTACGAGTAGGAGGGGGAAGCAGGGCATGCTCTATGAGTAGGAGGGGGAAGCAGGGCGTGCTCTATGAGTAGGAGGTGGAAGCAGGGCATGCTCTAGAGTAGGAGGAGGAAGCAGGGCATGCTCTAGGAGTAGGAGGAGGAAGCAGGGCGTGCTCTAGGAGTAGGAGCGGGAAGCAGGGCATGCTCTATGAGTAGGAGGGGGAAGCAGGGCATGCTCTAGGAGTAGGAGCGGGAAGCAGGGCATGCTCTAGGAGTAGGAGGGGGAAGCAGGGCATGCTCTATGAGTAGGAGGGGGAAGCAGGGCATGCTCTATGAGTAGGAGGGGGAAGCAGGGCATGCTCTATGAGTAGGAGGTGGAAGCAGGGCATGCTCTAGGAGTAGGAGCGGGAAGCAGGGCATGCTCTATGAGTAGGAGGGGGAAGCAGGGCATGCTCTATGAGTAGGAGGGGGAAGCAGGGCGTGCTCTATGAGTAGGAGGTGGAAGCAGGGCATGCTCTAGGAGTAGGAGCGGGAAGCAGGGCATGCTCTATGAGTAGGAGGGGGAAGCAGGGCATGCTCTAGGAGTAGGAGCGGGAAGCAGGGCATGCTCTAGGAGTAGGAGGGGGAAGCAGGGCATGCTCTATGAGTAGGAGGGGGAAGCAGGGCATGCTCTATGAGTAGGAGGGGGAAGCAGGGCATGCTCTATGAGTAGGAGGGGGAAGCAGGGCGTGCTCTATGAGTAGGAGGTGGAAGCAGGGCATGCTCTAGGAGTAGGAGCGGGAAGCAGGGCATGCTCTATGAGTAGGAGGGGGAAGCAGGGCATGCTCTAGGAGTAGGAGCGGGAAGCAGGGCATGCTCTAGGAGTAGGAGGGGGAAGCAGGGCATGCTCTATGAGTAGGAGGGGGAAGCAGGGCATGCTCTATGAGTAGGAGGGGGAAGCAGGGCATGCTCTATGAGTAGGTGGGGGAAGCAGGGCATGCTCTACGAGTAGGAGGGGGAAGCAGGGCATGCTCTATGAGTAGGAGGGGGAAGCAGGGCATGCTCTATGAGTAGGAGGGGGAAGCAGGGCTTGCTCTATGAGTAGGAGGAGGAAGCAGGGCGTGCTCTATGAGTAGGAGGAGGAAGCAGGGCGTGCTCTATGAGTAGGAAGTGGAAGCAGGGCATGCTCTAGGAGTAGGAGGGGGAAGCAGGGCTTGCTCTATGAGTAGGAGGAGGAAGCAGGGCGTGCTCTATGAGTAGGAGGAGGAAGCAGGGCGTGCTCTATGAGTAGGAGGTGGAAGCAGGGCATGCTCTAGGAGTAGGAGCGGGAAGCAGGGCATGCTCTATGAGTAGGAGGAGGAAGCAGGGCGTGCTCTATGAGTAGGAGGTGGAAGCAGGGCATGCTCTAGGAGTAGGAGCGGGAAGCAGGGCATGCTCTATGAGTAGGAGGAGGAAGCAGGGCGTGCTCTATGAGTAGGAGGTGGAAGCAGGGCATGCTCTAGGAGTAGGAGCGGGAAGCAGGGCATGCTCTATGAGTAGGAGGGGGAAGCAGGGCATGCTCTATGAGTAGGAGGGGGAAGCAGGGCATGCTCTATGAGTAGGTGGGGGAAGCAGGGCATGCTCTACGAGTAGGAGGGGGAAGCAGGGCATGCTCTATGAGTAGGAGGGGGAAGCAGGGCATGCTCTATGAGTAGGAGGGGGAAGCAGGGCATGCTCTATGAGTAGGTGGGGGAAGCAGGACTCAAATGATTCCTCTACTAATTGATGGGGGGAATAGGACTCACAGGCTTCCTATACAAGTAGGCAGGGGGAGCAGGGTGCGTGTGGCACCCCAGTAGTCTGGTCGCCACAAAGGGGTACTGCACCCAATCCACGGATGTAGTATTCCATTCCTCAGTAAACGGTATGGTAAGTCCGGACACCCACAAAAACACCAAACACACCTGGTCCCGGGGACTGCGGCCAACCCTGCAGGGGGAGGGCCCAAGTAGTCAGTAGGATGGTGGGTGGAAAGGTGGAGGGTGGGAAGTTAGGAAGAGTAGTCAGGAAGTAGGAGAAGAGACAAAGGGGAAAGAGCACAGGAATTGAGAAGTCAGAAAGCAGGAGAGTACAAAGGAGAAGGACCCGGAGGACTTGAACGGAGATGTGATGTGATGCCCGGGAACAGTGGGCTGCAGAGAGAAAGTGTGAGCCCTAGCAGCATGGGCAGTGAGCAATCCACATGTGCGCCCAGATCTGGAGTGACAGCGGAGGGGCAGGTTGCAGGCTAGGGGACCGGCCCTGAAGGTGGCAAGGAGAAGTCATACTCCAACCACGGAATCGGAGGCCACAAGTTCCAGAGAAGCTGTGGCCCACTCCCGACGCATCCACTGAGAAGGCAGCCATACTAGGGTCAGGGGACACAGCCAGTTGCCCAATAGGACCCGTGGCTGCTGGATTGGGGCACTGTGCGTGGAGGCGCAATCAGGAGTTAGGTGAGGAGGGAAGCAACCAGAGAAAGGAACATAAAAGGGGGTGCCCCGGATGAGCTATACAGGTTGCTGAGGACTATCCAGACTGCAACTGAAGCAACAACTGTACCCTGTGGTGCCTGCAAAGAAAAGCCAATTAAACCGGGTTTGGAACTCAGAACTGTGAGAAGCAGTAGACTGTTGCTAAGCCGCGCCTGCTGTAGAACCCTGCGTGTAAGACACTTCAACCCTGACTCACTGGCCAGAGCTGCCCCGCTGGCCCTTTATCACCCAAATCCCTCTACACCGTATGCCCTGGATATCCACTCCACCAGAGGGGAGCAAAACCTTCACAGCTGCTATTCTATCATCCCCAGAGGTCCAGGACCGCAGCTGCGGCCCCTAATGGCCACATGCCACGGGTGGCGTCACCACAAATAATCCCTAAGCCTGTTTTCCCATTTCCAACAAACTCTTTCTCTCCCTTTTTATTGGCCACTCATCCGGGTGGCCATAGACCAGCTCACGCCACTGTGGCATCCCATAACCTTGAGGACACCAAGAAGCCCGACTCTGAGTACTCCACGGCCCCCACACGGGCGAGTCACGTGCTCTATGAGTAGGCGGGGGAAGCAGGATTCCTCTACAAATAGGTGGGGACACAGGACTCACAGGATTCCTCTACAAATAGGTGGGGACACAGGACTCACAGGATTCCTCTACCAATAGGTGGGGGACGCAGGACTCACAGGATTCCTCTACCAATAGGTGGGGGACGCAGGACTCACAGGATTCCTCTACAAATAGGTGGGGACACAGGACTCACAGGATTCCTCTACCAATAGGTGGGGGATGCAGGACTCACAGGATTCCTCTACAAATAGGTGGGGGACGCAGGACTCACAGGATTCCTCTACAAATAGTTGGGAGACGCAGGACTCACAGGATTCCTCTACAAATAGGTGGGGACACAGGACTCACAGGATTCCTCTACAAATAGGTGGGGGATGCAGGACTCACAGGATTCCTCTACAAATAGGTGGGGAAAGCAGGACTCACAGGATTCCTCTACAAATAGGTGGGGGATGCAGGACTCACAGGATTCCTCTACAAATAGGTGGGGGACGCAGGACTCACAGGATTCCTCTACAAATAGGTGGGGGATGCAGGAATCACAGGATTCCTCTACAAATAGGTGGGGGATGCAGGACTCACAGGATTCCTCTACAAATAGGTGGGGGACGCAGGACTCACAGGATTCCTCTACAAATAGGTGGGGGATGCAGGACTCACAGGATTCCTCTACAAATAGGTGGGGGACGCAGGACTCACAGGATTCCTCTACAAATAGGTGGGGGATGCAGGAATCACAGGATTCCTCTACAAATAGGTGGGGGACGCAGGACTCACAGGATTCCTCTACAAATAGGTGGGGAACGCAGGACTCACAGGATTCCTCTACAAATAGGTGGGGACACAGGACTCACAGGATTCCTCTACAAATAGGTGGGAGATGCAGGACTCACAGGATTCCTCTACAAATAGGTGGGGGACACAGGACTCACAGGATTCCTCTACAAATAGGTGGGGGATGAAGGACTCACAGGATTCCTCTACAAATAGGTGGGAGATGCAGGACTTACAGGATTCCTCTACAAATAGGTGGGGACACAGGACTCACAGGATTCCTCTACAAATAGGTGGGGACGCAGGACTCACAGGATTCCTCTACAAATAGGTGGGGGATGCAGGAATCACAGGATTCCTCTACAAATAGGTGGGGGACGCAGGACTCACAGGATTCCTCTACAAATAGGTGGGGAACGCAGGACTCACAGGATTCCTCTACAAATAGGTGGGGCATGCAGGACTCACAGGATTCCTCTACAAATAGGTGGGGAAAGCAGGACTCACAGGATTCCTCTACAAATAGGTGGGAGATGCAGGACTCACAGGATTCCTCTACAAATAGGTGGGGGACACAGGACTCACAGGATTCCTCTACAAATAGGTGGGGGATGAAGGACTCACAGGATTCCTCTACAAATAGGTGGGGACACAGGACTCACAGGATTCCTCTACAAATAGGTGGGAGATGCAGGACTCACAGGATTCCTCTACAAATAGGTGGGGACACAGGACTCACAGGATTCCTCTACAAATAGGTGGGGACACAGGACTCACAGGATTCCTCTACAAATAGGTGGGAGATGCAGGACTCACAGGATTCCTCTACAAATAGGTGGGGGACACAGGACTCACAGGATTCCTCTACAAATAGGTGGGGGATGAAGGACTCACAGGATTCCTCTACAAATAGGTGGGAGATGCAGGACTCACAGGATTCCTCTACAAATAGGTGGGGACACAGGACTCACAGGATTCCTCTACAAATAGGTGGGGACACAGGACTCACAGGATACCTCTACAAATAGGTGGGGGACACAGGACTCACAGGATTCCTCTACAAATAGGTGGGGGACCCAGGACTCACAGGATTCCTCTACAAATAGGTGGGGGACACAGGACTCTCAGGATTCGTCTACAAATAGGTGGGGGACACAGGACTCACAGGATTCCTCTACAAATAGGTGGGGGACGCAGGACTCACAGGATTCCTCTACAAATAGGTGGGGGACGCAGGACCCTCAGGATTCGTCTACAAATAGGTGGGGGACACAGGACTCACAGGATTCCTCTACAAATAGGTGGGGGACGCAGGACTCACAGGATTCCTCTACAAATAGGTGGGGGACGCAGGACCCTCAGGATTCGTCTACAAATAGGTGGGGGACACAGGACTCACAGGATTCCACAATTCTCCATCTGGCTCCTATACTTTCTATCTGCTGACATTCCCACCATCATAATGGGCGACTTCAACATCCCCATCGACACCCACCAGTCAGCAGCCTCCAAACTCCTGTCACTTGCCTCATCCTTTGGCCTCTCTCAATGGTCCTCCACAGCCACCCACACAGATGGACACACACTAGACCTCATCTTTACCAGCCTCTGCTCCCCAACTAAACCCCCCCTCTCCCCCTCTCTGACCACCATCTACTTACCTTCTCATCCTTGTCCTCCTGATCTGCCACCCATGTCCCCAACTCGCACACCCTCGCAGAAACCTCACACATCTTGACACTCACACACTTTTCAACATCATTTTGCCGCTATCATCCATATCCTCACTCCACGACACAGATAATGCCACAGCTTTCTACTACTCTACACTCACAGCAGCTATTGATGCAGCTGCCCCTCTCATTCAGGGCAGAACACGACGAATCAACAGACAACCCTGTCACACAGATACCACTAAAAATCTGCGGCGAGCGGCTAGGGTTGCACTGCGGCGCTGGAAGAAAACACACTCACAAGAAGACAAGAAGACACAGCATTCAGAACAAGCACTTCTCACATTCAAGTCAGCACTCACCACCACTAAACAGAATTACTTCGTTATCCTCATATCCTCTTTGTCTCACAACCCCAGGCAGTTATTCAACACATTTAACTCCCTCTTCCGCCCCCCACTGCCCTCTCCTACTTCTCATATCTCTGCAGAAGACTTTGCAACATACTTCACGAACAAGATCGACCAGATCAGACAAGTCTTTGCTACCCAACCACCGCAACCCCAAAGTATACTGGATCACTCCTCTCCCCCACTAACCCTCCTCCCATCTTTTACTGAAGGAGAACTTGCACACCTCCTCTCCAGATCGCACCTCACCACTTGTGCACTGGACCCCATATCCCATCCCACCTCCTCCCCAACCTCACCACAACACTTATCCCAGCCCTAACCCACCTCTTCAACCTATCACTAATGGTACCTTTACACGCCGCCACTGGCGGGTGGAAACAACCGGGTGCTTCACGTGCACGAGCACGCACAAACAGTTGCCAACGGTAAACGCACCACCTTTACACGCCGCAACAAGGTGCGCTACAGTAGGTTACATCTATCCAGGGGCGGACCGTCACCCCCGGGGGCCCTGGTGCAGGAGAGGACCGGGGGGGCGGGGCTACTGGCCGTCGGCGCTGCTCGGGGGGGGAAAGGTCGGCGCGGCCCGGAAAGGGGGGGGGGGCTGCTGGGAGCCGCAGGCGCGATGCTCTCCTACCTGGGAGCCGCGCGGAAGTATTCTAGGGGCCGGAGGAGCAGAGGAGAGGAGGGGCGGGATCAGGCAAGGGAAGCAGGAAGCTCTCTGCTTCCCTTGCCTGACCCTCCTCTCCTTTGGCGGCGGCTTGCGGGGGTCGGCTGGGGGCCCCCCTCCAGGCTTGAAGGGGCCCCCAGCCGGTCGGGGCCCTGGTGCAGCTGCACCAGTGTAGTTCCGCCCCTGCATCTATCTCTGGATACACCGCCGGGTGCCACAAGTTACCTTCTGTAGCTCACCTTACCTCATTTACACACCGCTACAACAAGCTAATATGGGCGGACCTGGTGCAGCAGGGACAACACATAGGCGTGCCACAATTGTGGATTACGAGAATTCCGTACGCTGATAGGACAAATCAATAACATCATGATTGGGCGGCCAGCGCAGGAGGCTGACTAATACATGACGCTCGAGCAATTGTGTAGTGTGACTGGTCAGCTCCTTAAATATGCCGCCCTATGCAGCGTCTACCAATCGTAACGCAGGAGCTTCCTCCAATGATCGCTGATGGGGCGCGGTATCCCGGAGCCTGTGTCACGCCCCAGGTAGATAGCAAGGTGTCGAAACAACCCTCTTGTTCCTTATTTACACGCCGATACAGGCCGTAACAAACGCCTTGAAATCAACCTGTTTTTGAGCTCTGCTCTGAAACAGGTGCCTCAAGTGACAGGTGGCAACAACCGTCTTTACACGCCGCGACCGCGGGTTGATTTGGCAGTGCAAGATACATTTGTCTCATCTACCCTGTTGTTTCCACCATCCTGTAGCGGCTTGTAAAGGTACCTTAACTTCTGGTACCTTTCCTTCTGCTTTCAAACATGCAATAATTACACCTGTCTTAAAGAAGCTATCCCTTGACCCCACTTCTACATCCAGCTACTGGCCCATATCTCTGCTCCCGTTCGCTTCCAAACTACAAATAGGTGGGGGATGCAGGACTCACAGGATTTCTCTACAAATAGGTGGGGGACGCAGGACTCACAGGATTCCTCTACAAATAGGTGGGGGACGCAGGACTCACAGGATTCCTCTACAAATAGGTGGGGCAGGACTCACAGGATTCCTCTACAAATAGGTGGGGGATGCAGGACTCACAGTATTTCTCTACAAATAGGTGGGGACACAGGACTCACAGGATTCCTCTACAAATAGGTGGGGGACGCAGGACTTACAGGATTCCTCTAAAATTAGGTGGGGGACGCAGGACTCACAGGATTCCTCTACAAATAGTTGGGGGACGCAGGACTCACAGGATTCCTCTACAAATAGTTGGGGGACGCAGGACTCACAGGATTCCTCTACAAATAGTTGGGGGACGCAGGACTCACAGGATTCCTCTACAAATAGTTGGGGGACGCAGGACTCACAGGATTCCTCTACAAATAGTTGGGGGACGCAGGACTCACAGGATTCCTCTACAAATAGTTGGGGGACGCAGGACTCACAGGATTCCTCTACAAATAGTTGGGGGACGCAGGACTCACAGGATTCCTCTACAAATAGTTGGGGGACGCAGGACTCACAGGATTCCTCTACAAATAGTTGGGGGACGCAGGACTCACAAGCTTTCTGTAATTTTTGTACAATTCAGTTAAATCTGTGTTGTCCATCTTCTTTTTCTACTTTGTGTTTAAAATATTTATAACTCATGTTTCCGACCTCCTCCCACAGGGTTTGGGGACTAGTGACAGTACTCTTGCACGTATCCTCATTTCTCGAAGTGAAGTTGATTTATTGAGTATCCGGGTGGCCTATAGAAGAAAGTATGGAAAATCCCTCTATTCAACCATTCAGGTAATGTCTATTTCATCCAGAGAAAAATCTTAAAAGAAAAGTCCACTTTTAATGCCATGAAACAAGAACACTTTTTTCAGGTTGCGTATGACAAGTTATTGGGAATGCATTGTTTTCAATGATATTTAAAGATCAGAGCAAGAGGGGGCGCTGTTGCAGTTTTAACTATAGAACTAAGCAACTGTGAACCGTGGTGGTGAAAAGTGGTACTGCAAGTGATGATTTTATGTAAGGATTGGGTTAGAGTTAGACCATCTAGGAAGCACAGATCTATGATTGTAACAAGCAAGAAAAGTTTCAAGATTTATAAACTTTATAATAGATCTATTTTTATGAATGATGACACATTCCCTTTAACCATCTATATGTTGTGATATAACTCATTTATCTTCTAGAGTGAAACCAAGGGGAATTATCGAACCGCATTACTTTTGCTGTGCAGGGCTGAAGACATATAATGGCACAGCATGTTATGAACATGAGGATTATGTGATATGATCTGGACAATCAACCAATGTTGCTGCCCTGCTTATTCTCCCTAGATGTCCTCCGAGGACAGAGGACCCACGAATGTGCCCAAATATATCGACCATTAAAAGTATCTTTCATAATTTTGTGCTTCTCCATTATTAATAGTGATAATTGAGACTGGTATCAGCAAATATCCTGCCAAAATGCCACAGAGGTAGATTATTATTGATTTGGTCCAGCAAGAGGGAGATTATTCTCATATGAGGGCCCAAAATTGGAGAAAATTATTGTATGGGGGCACAAAGGGGGAGATAATTATCATATAGGGCCACAAAGGGGGATATGGGGCCACAAATAGGGAGCTAATTATGGGGGTCACAAAGATAGATATTTTCATATGAGGGCATAAAGCAGGAGATAATTTTCATATAGGAGCACAAAGGGGTTGATAAATATTGAATGGGGGTAAAAAGGGGACGATACTTATTGTATGGGGGCACAAAGTGTCAAATAATAATTGTACAGAGGAATAGGGTGACATAAATGATTGTATGGGGGCACAAAGGGGACATATCCTGCATGTGGGCACTATTACTGTCTGGAGGCATGGAGGGGGCACTATATATATCTTTATACAGTTATTTTTTTTTGGGGGGGGGACTCAAAACTGGTGTATGTAAATAGAGGTAGAATTATTACAATGTAGGGCACGATTATGGAGTTTCTTTAGCTGTGGTAAAAGTGAGGAACATATCGGAAAAAGGATAAGCGAAAGATTTCTGTGTGTTACATTCTACAGAAACAAGAAGAAATCGTCATAGCGGTCAGGGCCGGAGGGAGAACAGGAGAAGTCAATGAGGAAGGTCAGAGAGACCTTCTTTGTGTTTGTAATCATGCTTTAAGACTAATGATTAATAAAACGTGCTTTTGATATGGTTGAAGGAGTCTTTTTCCTGATGGGCTTTATTGTCCAGATATATTTGTGTTGGCTTCTTTTTTTGAGGAAGGAGGAAGATGTACCTTATTAGACCCATCAGAGCCACAAGGGTGCCGGCATCACAGCTGCAAACAGGAAGTTGTGGGGAAAAAATGTAAGTCCAAAAGTTGTTCATGGGACTTTGGTTTACGCCCCTGAGGAGCTTTATAATACTTATATACTACTGAGTCATGTTTCTGAGACACATGTTGAAATAAAGTAAAAAAGACAATCACTTGAAGACAAATTTGATAAATGAGGCCCTAAATATTTCCAGAATATATACATGGAGCAACTAAACACATAACATTACAAGATTCATACAAGGAACACAAGTTAGAGCAAGGTACCTTAAAGAAAAAGTAGGCACCAACTTCTAAATCTACACCTGAAGCCATGACATCCTGATTGGCTGAAAGCCAGAGACTTTCATTAGCATAAAGTGCATGAAAATATTAGCCGCCACCACCATAGGGGGCCATATCTGATGACCGATAGATCATACAGGCACAGCATGTTCCAATGCCGAGGGTATAAGTGTCCATTAAATGACGTTCTTACAATAAAAGTTGTGTTGTGAACATAGCCAATCCCAAGGTCAGAAAGAAGGTGCAGTACTGGAGGACAACAGCGGAGGCGCTGCTGCAAGAAATTTTCAGACTGATGACTGTTCCGTCAATGTCAAACATATGATCGCCAAAATTGCAGATAGAATCGGTTGCACAGCCCCGGACTTTGGTACCAAGACCTGGTCCCGCTGGAAGAAAAAAAAATCATGTGATAGTGTGATTATTTTTTTTTTTATAGATTACATAGTCATGTATGAAAATGATGGGATGTCAGTAGCTTCTTATAATGACACCATCTGTAGTATCTATATATTCATCAATTTAAGAATCTATCATCTATCCACTCATCAACACCATCCACCCATCCATCTGCACTATACATCTACACCATCCATCTACACCATCTATTAATCTGTGCCATCCATCCCTTTGTGGCGTCCCTCCGGGTAAACCGCCACCAGAGGTGCTGCACGTCTGCGGTTAGGAAGTGTAGTGCTCCTGTTCTCCAGGTGTCGGGATGGTATGGTTGAGCCCACAACAAAAACACACGTAGTGACAGGCCCCTGGGACAATGGGTGGACCCTGAGGGAGGACCCAGGCCAGAAAAGGGGGACAGGACAGTGTTAGACATGTTAGTTCAGTAGTAGGAAATGGAGGAGAAACATGTACAGACAGAGGAGTGGTAGTTGGGAGTGCAGAGGCGGTGTGATGCTGACTCCCGTGGCTGAAGCTATGCCAATCCACTGAAGGAGAGAGCAGCCCGGTAGAGACAGACAAGAACCCTTGGGGTGCGGAGAAGACAGCGATCACCCCCGTATGCCCAAATCTGATGAGACAGAGGGGTTGGCGGAGGACACAGGGACCGGCCCTGCAGATGGTGTGGAAGCTTTAAGCCCGAGCCAAAACCAGAGGCCTCAGGCTTCTAACGGGAGCTGTGACCGAACACCCGACACATCTTGGGGAAGGTGGCCGAACTAGGGAGCAGTGCCCAGGAGGGATCCTAATGGTGTCCGGGACACAAAGAAGCACCCATGGCTACAGGTACCTGAGCTCTGCGTAGTGGAGAGCGTTGAGAGCCTGGGGGGCAGAGTGACAACCCACTTACCTCAGATGAAAGTTACCCCTTAAGGTACCATCACACGCGGCAATATTGCTGGGCAATTACACTGGCAATTTGCTGGTTGCAGTGAAATCATGGACACATTGTTCCATTTGTACACAGCAACAAAATAGAACAATGTGTCCATGATTTCACTGCAACCAGCAAATTGCCAGTGAAATTGCCCAGCAATATTGCCGCGTGTAAAGGTACCTTTATAACGCTGAGAGACGAGACTCACCAGAGACTGTGAGGGAGAGTAAGGGCACCAACTGTGGCTAAACTGTACCAACCTAGCTCTGGAGAAAGAGCAAAGTACTGGAGACTGGCAGAGAGTGTACCCGGCGGCCATGTTTAACACCCGAATAAAAGTAATGGAGCTGCAGCTGTGGTGTGAGAGACTTTTATTTGTGGCAACCATGGGCCGTAGAGGCCGCCTATGAAATCGGAGGTACTGTTGACCGAGTGACAAACTGCTGAGGTACGAGCCAGGGGAACCACTCCACCGCCCTGGGGAATGTGCTCCGCCTGCGGGGAGCGGGACTATCTAAGCTGCCGGTCATCATCCCCAGAGGTTCTGCAGCAGTGGTGGCTGCCCTGGCCACATACCGAAGATGGTGTCACAAATACCTTTTTTCCCCTTAGACTTTCCCCAACATCACCCCTTTATTAAAATGACACCGCCAGGCTTACGGGACCGGGTCTCGGCCCCGTGAAAAGAACCGAGAAGTGAATACGTGAGAACAATTGGTAACTGCCCGGTACCGAGTCTTCCCTAGCTCTGAAGTGGGCGTGTCACACATTTATCCATGTAGACCAGGAATCTGAAACTCCAGGCCTCAAGGGCTGCAAACAGGTCATGTTTTCACGATTTCCTTAGCATTGCACAGGAGTTGGAATCATCACCAGTGCAGGTGATTCAAATATAGCCTGTGTAATACTAAGAAAATCCTGGAAAACATGAGCTGTTTGCAGCCGTTGAGGCCTGGAGTTTCAGATCCCTTATCTACACCATTGATCCATCTATACCATCCATCCAGCTACACCAGGGGTACAAACTTAGCTGGGTTAATGGGCCACACAAAGAAAAAAATTGATATGGGGGGACCGCATTCCTTGTTGGACTAAGTGACATTTTTTGTAACACCAGAATTTTTTTGCTCAATGTAGTAGAGTACCAATCCTGACCCCCTTCTTGTAGGAATGTCCCCACCCTGATCCCCTTCTTGTAGGAATGTCCCCACCCTGATCCCCTTCTTGTAGGAATGTCCCCACCCTGATCCCCTTCTTGTAGGAATGTCCCCACCCTGATCCCCTTCTTGTAGGAATGTCCCCACCCTGATCCCCTTCTTGTAGGAATGTCCCCACCCTGATCCCCTTCTTGTAGGAATGTCCCCACCCTGATCTCCTTCTTGTAGTAATGTTCCTCCCTGGTCCCTAAGTGTAGTAATTCCCTATCCTGGCCCCCTTCTTGTACCGTGTTTCCCCGAATATAAGACAGTGTCTTATATTAATTTTACCCCCAAAAGTCCCACCATGTCTTATTTTCGGGGTATGGCTTATATTAGAAAAAAAAACAGCCCCATACAGTATCCCACACAGCCTCCCATAGGGTTACAGCCCCATACAGTACGGTATCCCACACAGCCTCCCATAGGGTTCCAGCCCAATACAGTACGGTATCCCACACAGCCTCCCATAGGGTTCCAGCCCCATACAGTACGGTATCCCACACAGCCTGCCATTGGGTAACAGCCCCGTACAGTGTCCCACACAGCCTCACCAGAGGGTTACAGCCCCATAAAGTATGGTATCCCACACAGCCTCCCATTGGGTAACAGCCCCATACAGTATCCCACACAGCCTCACCAGAGGGTAACAGCCGAGGTGCGACAAAGGTGTGGCAACCACACCTCGCCGCAAGTGCCCCATACATTGCATGGGGACTTGCCGCGATTGCGCCGCAAGTGTGCCGCAAGTTAAGGAAACATTACGGTACATTTTGTGATTTCCTTACTTTGTAATGGTGGCTTTCCCTTATGGATTCCTCCGTGGTGCAGGGTGCAGGCGTGGTTGTTTCGTCTTGCAGGAGCTTCTGGGCCAATCAGCACTCAAGCTGCTGAGCCAATCAGTGCTCGAGATGCTGGGGAGCCGCTGGGCCAATCAGAGCTCCTGCCTGGGCAGCAGTGACGGCTGGGCGGGTGGCACACATAAAGTTAACCCTATGCACTAGGGGCCACCAGCGGGAGGACAGCGGGGACAACAGGGACAGAGAGGACCGAGGCAGCAGCGATTCATACAGTATAAAAAGGTACCCTGTCTTATATTTTCCCCATGGACAGTTTACCATGTCTTATTTTGGTATGGCTTATATTAGCCGGCCCTCCCCTACCCCCCCCCCCATGGCTTATTATCGGGGAAGGGGCTTATTTTCGGGGAAACACAGTAGTAATGTTCCTCCCTGGTCCCTACATGTAGTAATGCCCCTTCCTGGTCCCCATCCTATATTAATGTCTCCCATCCTTGGTCCTCATCATGTAGGAATGTCCCAGATCCTGGTCCTTGTAGTAATGTCTCCAAGTTGATCCCCATCTTGGAGTCATGACCCATCCTGATCCCATGTTGTAGTAATGTTCCCTCCCTGGTCAACTTGTAGTAATGTCCACCATCCTAACGCCATTTTGTAGGGATGTCCCCACATCCTGATGCCCTTTTGCGGTGATGTTCCCACATCCTGATCCCCTTTTGCGGTGATGTCCCAACATCCTGATCCCCTTTTGCGGTGATGTCCCAACATCCTGATCCCCTTTTGCAGTGATGTCCCAACATCCTGATCCTCTTTTGCAGTGATGTCCCAACATCCTGATCTTCTTTTGCAGTGATGTCCCAACATCCTGATCCTCTTTTGCAGTGATGTCCCAACATCCTGATCCCCTTTTGCAGTGATGTCCCAACATCCTGATCCCCTTTTGCAGTGATGTCCCAACATCCTGATCCTCTTTTGCAGTGATGTCCTAACATCCTGATCCTCTTTTGCAGTGATGTCCCAACATCCTGATCCCCTTTTGCGGTGATGTCCCAACATCTTGATCCCCTTTTGCGGTGATGTCCCCACAACCTGGTCTCTCTTTTTGTTCTCCCTCTCTCACACACACATATACACACTCACACATATACATACACACACTCAAACATATACACACACATACACCCTCACTCATACATACACACACATACACACACTCACACACTCTCTCTCAATCACACACACCTTAATGATGCCGCGGTTGAGTGTGCAGGGGCCGCGGCGGTCCCTGCTTTATTATGACTTCCGGGTGCCACTCAGAGAAGCTCCTTCATTCATGTACATTTTCTTACCACATCAGATTCAGGTCAAACGACCATTACACTCAGTGCTGTGTGCAGCTTTGCCCAGGTTATAACTGAAGGCATTATGAATGCAAGACACCAGCCCCAATCACTAGCAACCTCCTTTCACACAGAGGGAGTGACCACTGGTTGTCCTGCACACACAATGGGCTCCATATAGGGCGCAGTTCACACAGGCCTGCACAGTGTATGCCCAGCCTCTTACATTAGCCCCCATTTCAGTAGGCGGGCTGTTGTGGCATTCAACACCGCTACCTGCGCCGGAACAAACGCACCCATACGGCCCAGCTACACACAGCAACAAAGGAGTGCAAGAAAAATCCACAATGACAGAAAACTGAAATTGTGGAAATTTAGTTAGTTTTAAACTATAACAAATTGTGGGGTATTGGTTTGTCTTTTGGTCCAAAACACGTAAGCTTGTGAGCCCCTACACGGCTCCCCACGGATCACAAGTCCTATCCACTAAATTCTTATCTCAAGTGAGCAAAGGACAAAATAGAAAATAAATTCTCTTACCACAGCAGATTCTGGCCGTATGGGTGCGTTTGTTCCGGCGCAGGTAGCGGTGTTGAATGCCACAACAGCCCGCCTACTGAAATGGGGGCTAATGTAAGAGGCTGGGCATACACTGCGCAGGCCTGTGTGAACTGCGCCCTATATGGAGCCCATTGTGTGTGCAGGACAACCAGTGGTCACTCCCTCTGTGTGAAAGGAGGTTGCTAGTGATTGGGGCTGGTGTCTTGCATTCATAATGCCTTCAGTTATAACCTGGGCAGAGCTGCACACAGCACTGAGTGTAATGGTCGTCTGACCAGAATCTGCTGTGGTAAGAGAATTATTTTTCTATTTTGTCCTTTGCTCACTTTAGATATGAATTTAGTGGATAGGACTTGTGATCCGTGGGGAGCCGTGTAGGGGCTCACAAGCTTACGTGTTTTGGACCAAAAGACAAACCAATACCCCACAATTTGTTATAGTTCATTCATCTACATCAATGCAATCTGGTGGGCCAATCAGGGACCCGCAGGTGACGTCATATGCCGACATCAGCTGCGGCCTCTAATTGGCCCGCCCACTTGCAAACATGCGGGCCGCGTGTTTGAGACCCCTGATGTACACCATCAATCTATCTGCACATCCATCCATCTACACTACAGATCCATGAACAGCGTCAATCCATCTACACCGTCCATCAATCTATCCTACCCATCCATCTACACCATCCATCCATGTACACCATCAATACATCTACACCATCCATCCATGTACACCATCAATACATCTACACCATCCATCCATGTACACCATCAATCTATCTATACCATCCATCCACCTACGCCATCCATGCATCTAAACCATACATCAATCTGCTCTATCCATCCATCTACACCATCCATCCATCCAACCATTGTACACCATACATCCATCTACACCAGTATTTCCCAAACTACAGTCCTCACAGCCCCTAACAGGTTATGTTTTCAGGATTTCCTTAGTATTGCACAGGTGATGCCTTGATAATGATTCCATTACCTGTCCAATACTAAGGAAATCCTGAAAATGTGTCCTGTTTGGGGCCTTGGGGATTGGTGTTTGGGAAACACTGATACACCATCTATTTACACCATCTATCCACACCATTAATCTATCTACACCATTGATCCATCTACACAATCCATCCATCTGCACCATCAATCCATTTACACCATCGATCCATCTACACCATCCATCCATTGACACCATCTATCCATTGACACCATCCATCCATCTGCACCATCAATCCATTTACACCATCAATTCATCTACATCATCCATCTTCTACATCATCCATCCATTGACACCATCCATCCAATCACACCATACATCCATACATCTACACCATCCATCAATTTGCACCATTCATCCATGTACACCATACATCTATACATCTACAACAACATACATACATCTACACCCTCCATCTACAATCCATCAATCTACCCTACCCATCCATCTACACCATCTATCCATCTACACCATCCATTCACATACACCATCCATATATACCATCAATCCGACAACACCATCCTTCCATCTACACCATCTATTTACACCATCCATCCATCCACACCATCAATCTATCTACACCATTGATCCATCCATACAATCCATCCATCTACACCATCTCTCCATGTATACAATCCATCAAACTACATGATACATCCACACATCTACAAAATCCATTAATTTGTACCATACATCTATATCATACATCCATCTACACCCTCTATCCATCCATCTACACCATCCCTCCATCTGCTCCATCCATCTACATTATCCATCCATCCACACCATCCACATATACAATCAATCCATCGATACCACTCATCCATCTACACCATCCATCCACGTACACCATCAAATCCTTCTATACCATCCATGCACATTTCCATCCATCCATCAAAAAGAATTAGTACTCCAATTATTTAAACTGGAGAAAAAAATTGACTCCTTTATTCCCACATGCAATATAGCTTCAGGCTTGGGGATGTTAAGGCTATATTCACTCTGGATGTTTCTGATCTGGTTTTAAAACTGCACCAAAAACAGATCAGTCGCTGCATCTGCCAGCAAAGTGAAGGAGATTTTCAATTTGCTGTTCACACGCGGCGTTTTTTGACTGCTCCGTTAGTGGTGCAGAAAACACATCCAGAAAATAATGAGCGTCAATTTGTGTGGCATTTTTCTGCTACACTTTCTGCGTCACTGACATCAGTTTACTTACCCTCCCCACAAACCCACGGTGACCCCCGGTGATGTCTTCCTTCCGGGCACTGCCAAGACCTGTGGGTAGTATGAGTACAGTACTTCCAGGAGCTGCCCATGTGACTCAGCCTGAGAGTCACATGGTGCAGAGCAAGGTCCTGGAAGTACCAAACAACTCACCCACAGGTCCTGCCACTGCCCAGGATGAACACATCACCGGGAGTAACATGAGATCACGAGGAGGGTAAGAAAGTGTGTGTGTCTGTGTGTTTCTGTTTGTCTGTGTGTGTGTCTCTGTCTGTGTGTGTCTCTGTTTGTGTGTTTCTGTCTGTGTTTCTATGCCTGTGTGTTTCTCTGCCTGTGTGTGTCTCTGTCTGTGTGTTTCTGTCTGTCTGTGTGTGTCTCTGTCTGTGTGTTTCTGTCTGTGTTTCTATGCCTGTGTGTTTCTCTGCCTGTGTGTTTCTCTGCCTGTGTGTTTCTATGTCTGTGTGTTTCTGTCTGTGTGTCTATGTCTGTGTGTGTCTATGTCTGTGTGTTCCTATGTATGTGTGTTTCTGTCTGTGTGTCTATGTCTGTGTGTGTCTTGTCTGTGTGTGTCTATGTCTGTGTGTGTCTATGCCTGTGTGTTTCTATGTCTGTGTGTTTCTGTGTGTCTATGTCTTTGTGTGTCTATGTCTGTGTGTGTCTATGTCTGTGTGTTTCTATGTCTGTGTGTTTCTGTCTGTGTGTGTCTATGTCTGTGTTTCTGTCTGTGTGTGTCTATGTCTGTGTTTCTGTCTGTGTGTCTATGTCTGTGTGTGTCTATGTCTGTGTTTCTATATCTGTGTGTTTCTGTCTGTGTGTGTCTATGTCTGTGTGTGTCTATATCTGTGTGTTTCTATATCTGTGTGTTTCTGTCTGTGTGTGTCTATGTCTGTGTGTTTCTATGCCTGTGTGTTTCTGTCTGTGTATGTCTATGTCTGTATGTGTCTATGTCTGTGTGTGTCTATGTCTTTGTATGTCTGTCTGTGTGTGTCTATATCTGTTTTTCTGTCTGTGTGTCTATGTCTGTGTGTGTCTATGTCTGTGTGTTTCTATCTGTGTGTATCTATGTCTGTGTGTGTCTATGTCTGTGTGTTTCTGTCTGTGTGTATGTCTGTGTGTGTCTATGTCTGTGTGTGTCTATGTCATTGTATGTCTGTCTGTGTGTGTCTATATCTGTTTTTCTGTCTGTGTGTCTATGTCTGTGTGTGTCTATGTCTGCGTGTTTCTATCTGTGTGTATCTATGTCTGTGTGTGTCTATGTCTGTGTGTTTCTATGTCTTTGTATGTCTGTCTGTGTATGTCTATATCTGTTTTTCTGTCTGTGTGTCTATGTCTGTGTGTGTCTATGTCTGTGTGTTTCTATCTGTGTGTATCTATGTCTGTGTGTGTCTATGTCTGTGTGTTTCTATGTCTGTGTATTTCTGTCTGTCTGTGTCCCCCAAAAACAGAGCAAAAAAGCAACACAAACAGATGTTGCATTTGTGATGCTTTTTTGCAAAAAGAGGATCCATTTTTGGTGCAGAAACTTCACCAAAAATGGGTCTATAAAAAACTGAGCACATGCTTAGGCTGTGTTGACACAGAGCATATTTTTATTGGAGCCAAAAAGTGGCATTTCACTTTTCTGAAATGGAGCGCTGCCTCTTTTCTGTCGATCCATCTCTCACTCGTTTACTTGTTTTCTAATAGTAATTATAGTGATGTTTTCCTCCAGGATCTCACACGTACGCCCCGGCGACCTCTGCACTGTCCTTGAAGAGCCGCCTGTTCTCCGACAGGTGCAGAGGTCAGATAATCGGCACGTCCCAAAGTCCAAGAGATAAAGTGTCCTAACCTCACAAGACATGGTAAAATCATCATAAGTCTATCAGTCTCTTATATAGGGAAGATCAACTTTTGGTGAAATGCAATGAGGGCACATTCATCTCCTTCTATTTTCTCTGCTTTGGCATAAATAATAATGTGTTCCTGTGGGTATGTTACATGACTTTTGTATTGGACTTACCTGTGCTCAGGTCCACGTTGGCGCACTTTTTCTCCTCTCCCGTGCATTCAATCTTACACTGATTTTGTGATGATGACGCACACGTCTCACAGGTCACACCATTCTTCAATGTGCTGGTGGGCGGCACTGCAGGAATAATGGGCAGACTAATATTATAGTGATTTTCCACAACTTTCTGCAAATATTTTCTTGAAAAAACATTTTCAAAGGCCACAATGTGCTTAAGAAACCCAAAAAGTCATACTCACCGCTTCTATGTTCTGCTGCTGGTGATGCAAATAAGACCCATCATTAAATATATATATATACTAGATGGCGGCCCGATTCTAAAGAATCGGGTAGTCTAGAATCCATATATAGTCTATTTACTAATAGTTAGGGGAGTGCGGTGAAATGAATTGTGTGTATACAAGTGGCTCAGTGGTTAGCAGTGAGTGCGGTGGCTCAGTGGTTAGCAGTGAGTGCGGTGGCTCAGTGGTTAGCAGTGAGTGCGGTGGCTCAGTGGTTAGCAGTGAGTGCGGTGGCTCAGTGGTTAGCAGTGAGTGCGGTGGCTCAGTGGTTAGCAGTGAGTGCGGTCAGATTGGTCAGCGCAGCGGCGTGGGCAGAGTGGTCAGCGCAGCGGCGTGGGCAGAGTGGTCAGCGCAGCGCCGTGGGCAGAGTGGTCAGCACACACATACATACATACACACACACACACTCCACTATAGTTAGCACCAACCCTGCGTCTTCCTCGCCGCTTGGATCCTGAGTCGACATGTCGCCACCCGCGGACGACTGGATCGAATATGGCGTCTGGGAAGTTTGGCGACACTTCTTGGACGCTATAATGGATCCAGTAGTTAGGGGTGGCGACATGTCGACTGAGGATCCAGGCGGCTGATGCAGGGCCGGTGCTAACTATAGCGGAGTGTGTGTGTGTGTGTGTGTGTGTATGTGTGCGGACAAAGTGAGGGAAGTGCGGACAAAGTGACGGAAGTGAGTACATACACACATATATACACATACTGTACATTGCATATGGAGGGGTGAGGAGAGCGGAGGCTGGAGGGCAGAAGAGAGGGGAGGCTGGAGGACAGGGGAGGCTGGAGGACAGGGGAGGCTGGAGGGCAGAGGACAGGGGAGGCTGGAGGGCAGAGGACAGGGGAGGCTGGAGGGCAAAGGACAGGGGAGGCTGGAGGGCAAAGGACAGGGGAGGCTGGAGGGCAGAGGACAGGGGGGGCTGGAGGGCAGAGGACAGGGGAGGCTGGAGGGCAGAGGACAGGGGAGGCTGGAGGGCAGAGGACAGGGGAGGCTGGAGGGCTAAGGACAGGGAAGGCTGGAGGGCAGAGCGGAGGCTGGAGGGCAGAGGAGAGGGGAGGCTGGAGGGCAGAGGACAGGGAGGCTGGAGGGCAGAGCGGAGGCTGGAGGGCAGAGCGGAGGCTGGAGGGCAGAGCGGAGGCTGGAGGGCAGAGCGGAGGCTGGAGGGCAGAGCGGAGGCTGGAGGCAGGCTGGAGGGCAGAGGAGAGGGGAGGCTGGAGGGCAGAAGACAGGGGAGGCTGGAGGGCAGAGGACAGGGGAGGCTGGAGGGCAGAGGACAGGGGAGGCTGGAGGGCAGAGGAAAGGGGAGGCTGGAGGACAGAGGGGAGGCTGGAGGGCAGAGGAGAGGGGAGGCTGGAGGACAGAGCGGACGCTGGAGGACAGAGCGGACGCTGGAGGACAGAGCGGACGCTGGAGGAAAGAGCGGACGCTGGAGCACAGAGCAGACGCTGGAGGGCAGAGCGGACGCTGGAGGGCAGAGCGGACGCTGGAGGGCAGAGGACAGGGGAGGCTGGAGGGCAGAGGGCAGAGCGGAGGCTGGAGGGCAGAGCGGAGGCTGGAGGGCAGAGCGGAGGCAGGAGGGCAGAGCAGAGGCTGGAGGGCAGAGGACAGGGAGGCTGGAGGGCAGAGCGTAGGCTGAGGGCAGAGCGTAGGCTGGAGGGGAGAGCGTAGGCTGGAGGGGAGAGCGTAGGCTGGAGGGAGAGCGTAGGCTGGAGGGCAGGCGTAGGCTGGAGGGAGAGCGGAGGCTGGAGGGGAGTGCGGAGGCTGGAGGGGAGAGCGGAGGCTGGAGGCAGACGACAAGGGAGGCTGGAAGGGAGAGCGGAGGCTGGAGGAAGAGGACAGGGAGGCTGGAGGGCAGAGGACAGGGGAGGCTGGAGGGCAGAGCGGAGGCTGGAGGGCAGAGCGGAGGCTGGAGGGCAGAGCGGAGGCTGGAGGGCAGGCTGGAGGCAGAGGAGGGGCAGGCTGGAGGGCAGAGGAGAGGGAGGCTGGAGGGCAGAGGACAGGGGAGGCTGGAGGGCAGAGGACAGGGAAGGCTGGAGGGCAGAGCGGAGGCTGGAGGGCAGAGCGGAGGCTGGAGGGCAGAGGAGAGGGGAGGCTGGAGGGCAGAGGACAGGGGAGGCTGGAGGGCAGAGGACAGGGAGGCTGGAGGGCAGAGGACAGGGAAGGCTGGAGGGCAGAGCGGAGGCTGGAGGGCAGAGGAGAGGGAGGCTGGAGGGCAGAGGACAGGGGAGGCTGGAGGGCAGAGCGGAGGCTGGAGGGCAGAGCGGAGGCTGAAGGGCAGAGCGGAGGCTGGAGGGCAGGCTGGAGGGCAGAGGAGAGGGGAGGCTGGAGGGCAGAGGACAGGGAGGCTGGAGGGCAGAGGACAGGGGAGGCTGGAGGGCAGAGGACAGGGGAGGCTGGAGGGCAGAGGACAGGGGAGGCTGGAGGGCAGAGGAAAGGGGAGGCTGGAGGACAGAGGGGAGGCTGGAGGGCAGAGGAGAGGGGAGGCTGGAGGACAGAGCGGACGCTGGAGGACAGAGCGGACGCTGGAGGACAGAGCGGACGCTGGAGGGGAGAGCGGAGGCTGGAGGGCAGAGCGGAGGCAGGAGGGCAGAGCGGAGGCAGGAGGGCAGAGCGGAGGCTGGAGGGCAGAGGACAGGGGAGGCAGGAGGGCAGAGCGTAGGCTGGAGGGCAGAGCGTAGGCTGGAGGGGAGAGCGTAGGCTGGAGGGCAGAGCGTAGGCTGGAGGGGAGAGCGTAGGCTGGAGGGCAGAGTGTAGGCTGGAGGGGAGAGCGGAGGCTGGAGGGGAGAGCGGAGGCTGGAGGGCAGAGGACAGGGGAGGCTGGAGGGGAGAGGACAGGGGAGGCTGGAGGGGAGAGCAGAGGCTGGAGGGGAGAGCGGAGGCTGGAGGGGCAGAGGCTGGAGGGGCAGAGGCTGGAGGGGCAGAGGCTGGAGGGGAGAGCGGAGGCTGGAGGGGAGAGCGGAGGCTGGAGGGCAGAGCGGAGGCTGGAGGGCAGAGCGGAGGCTGGAGGGCAGAGGACAGGGGAGGCTGGAGGGCAGAGCGTAGGCTGGAGGGCAGAGAGTAGGCTGGAGGGGAGAGCGGAGGCTGGAGGGGAGAGCGGAGGCTGGAGGGCAGAGGACAGGGGAGGCTGGAGGGGAGAGCACAGGGGAGGCTGGAGGGGAGAGGACAGGGGAGGCTGGAGGGCAGAGGACAGGGGAGGCTGGAGGGGAGAGCGGAGGCTGGAGGGGAGAGCGGAGGCTGGAGGGGCAGAGGCTGGAGGGGAGAGCGGAGGCTGGAGGGCAGAGCGGAGGCTGGAGGGCAGAGCGGAGGCAGGAGGGCAGAGCGGAGGCTGGAGGGCAGAGGACAGGGGAGGCTGGAGGGGCAGAGGCTGGAGGGCAGAGCGTAGGCTGGAGGGGAGAGCGTAGGCTGGAGGGGAGAGCGTAGGCTGGAAGGGAGAGCGGAGGCTGGAGGGGAGAGCGGAGGCTGGAGGGCAGAGGACAGGGGAGGCTGGAGGGGAGAGCACAGGGGAGGCTGGAGGGAGAGGACAGGGGAGGCTGGAGGGGAGAGGACAGGGGAGGCTGGAGGGCAGAGGACAGGGGAGGCTGGAGGGGAGAGCGGAGGCTGGAGGGGAGAGCGGAGGCTGGAGGGGCAGAGGCTGGAGGGGAGAGCGGAGGCTGGAGGGGAGAGCGGAGGCTGGAGGGGCAGAGGCTGGAGGGGAGAGCGGAGGCTGGAGGGGAGAGCGGAGGCTGGAGGGGCAGAGGCTGGAGGGGAGAGCGGAGGCTGGAGGGGAGAGCGGAGGCTGGAGGGGAGAGCGGAGGCTGGAGGGGCAGAGGCTGGAGGGGCAGAGGGGAAGAGGCTGGAGGGGCAGAGGGGAAGAGGCTGGAGAGGCAGAGGGGCAGAGGCTGGAGGGGCAGAGGGGAAGAGGCTGGAGGGGCAGAGGGGAAGAGGCTGGAGGGGCAGAGGGGAAGCAGGAGAAATGTGCTGTGCGGCTGAAACGGTATTTGCCCCAACCAAGATGGCGGGCGCGACCTGAGGGGGCGTAATTGTGGGCGGGAACTGGGCGGGGACTGTGGGCGGGAACTAAAGAATGATTGCGGCCGCCATCTTGGTTGAGGCATTTTGCGGGGAAGATGCCGGCTAAGAGGAAGCAGGACGTGGAGCTCCCGGCCGGAGTAAGAAGAGGTCGGGATCGGAGGGAAGACGTCTGGATGACCCAGAGGACGGGACGATCGAGGAAGACGGGGTGGTATGTATGAACTACGGGTGGACGCTGACAGTGTGTGTCTGTGTGTGTGTGTGTGTTTGTGTGGGTGTGTGAGTGTGTATGTGTGATGTGGTTGGGATGGTGTGTGTGTGTTTGGGAGGACTGTAGTGAGAGGCTGTGTGTGTGTTTGATGAGACAGTAGTGAGGGGGGCGAGCGGAACGTTGAAACGCCGGTGCCTGTAGCTGCACGGAAAGTTCCGCGCGGCTACCCCACACTGTGACGTCAGCAACATGGTCGAAGGCCGTCACGGAAGTAACCCTTTGGGTTCTCCGGAAGTGGCCTTCGGCTTTTATATAATAGATATATATGTATTTTTTTTACATGATACAAACACCTCAGTTCTCCTGAATCCAGCGACGTTCTCCTTTTGTTTCTACGCCTCTGCATTCCTGAGATATGGCCCCATCTTCTCTGAACAGGAATCTAGTCTCGTTAGCCAAGTGGGCGAGGTCCTTTAGGAAACGCCCCTGAGTATTGTTGAGGACCACTCCCACTTGGCACACAAGACTATATTTACATACAGGCAATAATGGGCTATGTCTCAGGAACGGAAAGGCGCAGGAACAAAAGAAAAACATCGCCGGATTCAGGAGAACAGCGGCTTTCACACCAGGTAACAAAAGTACATATTTATGGCAGGTGACAGATCCCCTTTATTTTTTTGGATGTATGAATACATTAGTTCTAAAAGGCTTTTTCAAGAGTATAAAATCATTGTTTTCTTCCAAAACAACATCACTGTGGGTCAATGTTTTTGGACAAATCAGCCCCATTTGGAGGATTAATTTGTATAATAATATAATATGGTGCTCATAGAAGTCTATGAAGTCCTTCTAAATGTGTCCTTTAATTTAAAGACACACAACCTTTCTTCTTCTCGATAGGGTACTGTATAATGGAGGCATTCTCAGGGACGTTGTATGGCTCCATATCAGCTCTGCACAGGTGGCTCTGAGGTCTATCCTTGTGTATAAAGAATAAAATACCCTATACATACATTTCAGGTCCTCCGGTGTACAGCCATTGGTTGTGCAGCAAGATGTGGACAGTACGGCCCGAGATGCCGAAGTAATGCTTCCAAATATTCCACATGTCGCCTCGTTGGGTGCACATGATCGTCCAAAGAGAGTGTAATCACCTGGGATGGATAAGAACATACAATATGAAGAATGCTAAGGTAAGTGATCTGGGCCGTCACAAACTGCTTTTGACAGTACTCTGTTCCCTGTTATCAGCCATTTTATACTAGAGATTGGCATTTCTTTGTCAGTGGAATGGTTAAAAGGGAAATCACAAACTTCTTGACCTCCTAAGTCTATTGAGCAATAGATCCAGGGCTATTATCTCATATGTAGGTGTACCAGATTATCTTCTAGATTGGTTAAACTTTAACTAGAGAAAATCTGAAGATGATCACCTTCATCATATCACTGGGGATCCAGACAGGGAAGTTAACACTGGGGACCCTTACCGGTCTGAGAACAGGGGTAAGCATGAAGTAATACTGTGTATGGAAGAAGTGGTGATTAATGTACAGTACCACTTCCATAGATTGTTAATTGTCATTTGCAGACATTCCAACTCCATTCACACAGGGACCCCCATTGTCAGAGTTACTGGAGACCCCCAGCAGTTGGACTCCCACCAATTGTGCATTTATCACATGGAAACACCATAACTAATATGCTAGTACACTGTATAAAAAAAGAGGACAATCCCTTTCAAAATCATGTGGAAAATGGAAACAGCTTTATTAATGTGAAGCTCCGCCTCTTCCTCAGATGGACCACCCAAGAGGAGCAAATCTGAGGATCATCACCTTTATCTTAGGGAGCAAATAAGGAAGTCAATCACTGGCAGATTCTGAGAATGGAGGTATTTTGTCCAATATGAAAATGGAGTACTGTCTATGGGAGCAGTGGTTATGCATGAGCAGGGACCCCCATTCTCAGACTCGATAGAGACCCTTAGCAGTTAAACTCCCAGCGATCATGCATTTGTCACAAGGAAACGCCATTACTAATGATATCAGGGGTGGGGAACCTCAGGCCTCAGGGCTGTATGCGGCCCTCGATGACTTTTCTGTGGCCCGGGCAGATTCCTGGGGACCACAGGGCTCAGGCTGGCAGACGTGTTTTGCCGACTCTCTGCCCTTTAAATCCAGCTCCCTAGTGATCTCTATTCCCCAGCCTGACGTTTATGCCCCCAGCCTCTCCTTTGATGTCTTTAGCCCTAGCAAACCTGGAAAAGCAGTTAAGAAGCAACATGAGCAATATCACCTAACATCACATCATGTGAAAAATGGAGGCAGCTTTAATAATTTGTCAGGGCTCTGCCTCTTCCTCAGACGGTCTGCCCATGAAGAGCCAATCTTTCTCAGACAGACGGCCCACGAGGAGCCAATCTTCCTCAGAGAGACCGCCCACAAGGAGCCACTGAATAAATTCAATGGGAAATTTCAGCACACTGTTTCCATTTCTCCTAAGAATCTTTTAACACAGCTGACCTGTCACTAAAGTTTTTAATTTAAACTGATTTTCTCCTTGAAATGGTGCTGCTCCACTGTTTCTGGAATACATTTTTTTTCGTTTGTGCCCCTCTGTGGCAAAGTTATGCCCCAGTAATATAGTTGCAGATTTATACTTGAACCTTTAGGGCATATACCCCAGAACGTCTGTGGGTGTGGCCACATTTTGATTGGCCGGCATCAGTGAAGAAGAGACAAATGCCCACAAAGTTGCTCTGTGGTATACGCCCAGTTGGGTGAAGGGAACTCTAGCTTCATTATAGAAGCCATAAAATTGATACAGAGGGGCACAGAAGAAAAAGAAAAATGGTTCCGGAATCGGTGAAGCAGCACCAACTGGAGGAGGTAGTCACTTTAAATAAAAGAAATCCAGTGAAATGTCCTTTTAAAGGGATCCATAGACCCCTGTTTAACTGGGGCCAATTTGGCCTCTAATTGGAATTTTTGGCCACATATGATTATGTTATCAATATGTTAATAGTGTACAACCCCTTTAAGAGGACCTGTCACCAGGCTAGAATTCATAATGTTTTGCTCTTATTTCATTCCCTCCGCTCCTCTGAGTAATCCGTATTTAATTTTTTTAATCCGCCATACGGTTCCAGAGCTGTGGGCCTTTTTATGTAGTGGCGATCTTTCTGATCTTGCTGAGGGGCCTAAAGACACACCCCCAAAGACCATAAAAATGGAGCGCTAAAAAGTCTCATATCTCTGGAACCGTATTATGGATTATTAAAAAACAAAAGCTGAATAACTCAGGAGAGCAATGGGAATAAAATAAAAGCAAAAACTGGCAACTTTTGACCTGGTGACAGGTCCCCTTTAAGAATGGAAGACATACCAAGTGAAATGAGTCCCGACATACAGATACCACCATCGCAATCCTTGGTGTGTCCAGTGCATTGCGGTGAAGTTATGTTGTAGCATTCAACGCATTTCAAAGCGTGGCCTATAAAAGAAATGTAACAGTCAGGTTTATTACGGCCGCAACCCTGAAAATCAGGTGTAAATCAGGACGAATGGGTTCCCCTGATTATTAATATTGCTAACAATTGCTAATATGAATGATCACTAACACAAATCAATCCTTCATTTTTTTTTTTTTTATTATAAACTCCAAGTAATATTGTTATTACAGCCCCCATGAGGGCATGATGGGTGTTATTATAATCATATATATGTAATTATGTTTACCTGCTGTACATCCCGCCGTGCTCCTGAATCCAGTGATTTTTTTCTTGTGTTCCTGCGCCTCTCTGTTCCTGAGATATGGCCCCATCTACTATGAATATTTATGGCTGTATAGATGCTGATCTCGACAGGGAGATTATTCCAAACATCTTGGAGAACTAATCACTAATCTTCTGTGTATGAGGCTTGTGTGTGATCCCAGATGGATTGGATGATGTGAGATCAGAGCTCTGCAGGGGCCGGATCATCACTTCCAGGATTCCTTACTCTTCTGTTTTTAGGCTGAAGATCGATCTTATATTAGTTGTATGTTTGGGGTCATCGTCCAGGTGTGACTACATTTTGAGTCAATCAGACACCTTCCTGATGGTATTCCTTGATGGATACATATCTATTGGTGTTTCACAACATTGAGGACTGTAGAAGCAGACGTTGGTCAAGGAAACTTAGTGCAGCAGATGAAGGACACATCATGTTTCCTTCCCTTGAATTTGGGAGATGTCCAGCAGTGCCAGCAAGTTAGAACTGGCAGCAACTAGTAGAACTCAGTTACACCCATCTACTGGTGGGGACGTCTGGCCAGAATTGGTTTTCATTGAAGAATTGTGGCCATAAAGCAGACCTTCAATATGAAAACAAGTTCAAGTGACCCAACTAACCATGAAGAGGAACTGGGTGCAGAAACAATGCAGCAAGTTAAAGGGTTCTGGGATAATATGTCACAATGAGAAATATTTGACTTGTAATAGAAGGTAATTGATTCACGAAGGGCTGGAGAGCGGGACAATAATGAGGGTCTGCTGGAACAGTGAGGTATGGTGAAGGGACCTTCAAGTATGGTGCAACATTAATCAAATGAAGTTGGGATTTGGTCAGGATTAATGGTGTCCTAAATGCTGATATATCCAGGCAGATACTTCATGTAATATCATCAGAGAGGCTCTAAATTTATTCTGCAGCTGGACAATGACCCCAGACATCCAGCCAATGTCATTAAGAAGGAGGAGTCCTGGAGGAGATGATCCGGCCCTCGCGGAGTCCTGATCTTGCATCATCCTGTGGGTCTGGGATCACATGAAGGATTCACATAAAAATCATACACAGGAGATCTGGGGTCAGGTCTCCGAGATGTTTGGAACAACCTCCTGCCGAGCTACTTCACAAACCGTGTGTAAGTGACCAAGAAGAAGTGATACCTATAAAATACCCACGAGACCACCGGACAGTCCCACAAGATAAGTGTATGAGAACACTGGACCTTTCTGCTGAGGTTTTTGGAGTGGAAACTCCACATTTTTTAGCAGGATTTGGAAGGTTTATGCTCACCTTTTGACCTAAATACTCTGTATACACATACTGTATGTGCTTTTGTAGGATTTGGTTGTAGGTTGATTTCATTTAGAGATGAGCTAATTTATTAGCCTGGAATTTCATTTTCCTTGAAGTTTACAAACATTTGTATTCTCTATGCCATCCTGGCACTCACCATAAACTTTCCCCTTTGCACGTTTCATCCTGCCAATCAGATCCCCTGCTTTGCCCTGATGAGCAGCAAACACCCGAAAACACATGTCTGCAAATGGAGTGTCTGGCTTAGCTACATATCCTAAGTCACATGAGAAGGTCCTTTTTAATGGGTCGATATTGACTTTTTTGGATCCCCAGAGAAGTATTGCATGGTTTATAAGTCTCCTATCACCAACATGACACTCTTCACAAGGAGAAACATTACCCCTTATTCCCCATCAGTGGACTCTCTCCTGGCCGAATCAGACTTTTTTGCTTTGCGCAAATGAGCAGCAAACACCCTAAAACACGTGTCTGCATCCTGAGTGTTTGATTTGGCTTCTTATCCTAAGTCACATGGCAAGGCACTTTATAATGGGTCGATATTGACTTTTTACAGTCCTAAAGGGGCATAGCATTGTCTATAAGTCTCCTTGCGCCAAACTGGAGCTCTCCCCAAGGAGAAACATTACTGCTTAAACTCACTGTCAGGAGACTCTCACCTAGCCAAATCAGGCCTTCTGCTTTACACTGATGAGTATCTGCAAATAAAGTGTTTGGTTTGGCATCTTATCCTAAGTCACATGGGAAGACCCTTTTTAATTGGTCGATATTGACTTTTTTGGTTTCCCAGAGGAGCATTGCATGGTTCATAAGTCTCCCTACGCCAACTTGGCACTCTCCACAGGGAGAAACATTACCCCTTAAACCTGTCCGAGGGCCCTCACCTAGCTGAATCAGATCATGTTGCTTTACACTGATGAGCGGCAAACACTCTGAAACACGTGTCTGCAATTTGAGTGTTTGGTTTGGTTCCTATCCTAAGTCCCATGGGAAGGCCCTTTTAATGGGTCAGTATTGACCTTTTGGATTCCCAGATGAGAATTGCATGATCAATAAACCTCCACACTCCATGAGAAACGTTGCCCCCAAACCTAACGTCAGAGGAGTCTCATCTAGCCAAATCAGACCTTCTGCTTTGCACTGATGAATGGCAAACACCCTGAAACAAGTCTGGTTTGGCTTCTTATCCTAAGTCATGTCACGGGCCCTTTAAAGGGTCGTATTGACTTATAGAATTGAGCATTCACATGTCTGAATCTGGTCCGCTTTGCAGTGCAAACTCCTCGCCAATTTCAAAAGAATCAGGCAGTAAATGGACAGAATCAATGTCTTTCTTACCCAGATCAATAAACATTTTGGAAGCCTCCATCCATTTTTTTGGCATAAATGAAAACCGGCTAACATCGAAAAATACAAAGAATAAACACAGATCACCAAAAACAGATGAAAACCCCGACCATTCATTACCAACAGGATTCATAAAAACTTGTTAAAAAAGTTTTCCAACTCTACAAACCTCACATCTATTTCATGTCCTATGGACTGTTAGTTTTTCATTAGCTCTGGATGAACAGTGCTACAAGCTCCTACTAAGTACACGTGAAGGTTTATAGATATGAAAGGCGTAAAATACGGTAGCTAAAAAGGAAAAAAATAGTAAATAACAGGGGCCTCAACTATGGGGAACGTTCCTAAAGTGTGCCAGGAGCCTTCAGCCTCAATTATCAAAGGAGAACTCCAGAGAAAGCAACAACATAGTGGAAAACAGCATAAAAAATCCAAAATGGTAAGAAAATAAACAAAGAACATGCAAAGTGTATAGTAAATTAATAGAAAACAGAGATTTAAGAATCCAGTTACCTGGACTAACCAGATGTAGGAGAATCCAGAGAGGGAGCAGCCCTGAGATCATGGCTTCTTCTGAGACTGTGATGTGTGATCTTGCCTATAGGAGGGGTCAGATGTGACGGCCCCGGATGACAGAAACGTGTCTTCTTCTTCTACCATACCCTCATCTGAGACGAGAAGCCAGGAATATCACTGCAGTAATAAGTTCCATAAGGAAATGTTCACAACTTTCCAAAACTTTCTTCAGATTTCTTTTCGAGTTCTGGAAGACTAGGCGTCAATACAGACTCAGACTCCTGTCTATGGGGAGGAACAGAACAAATCTATTTCTAATATCTTATGAGCCCGACTCATTGAATTACATTTTTTTTAGAATATTGTTTTAAATTTTTGCCTAATTTTTTGGAATGATTTTAATTTTTTTGGCAAATTATTAATCTCTTACTGCACAAATCTGTGGTCGCAGGTCCGTCCTGCTGAGTGTGGTGGGTGTAACAATGTGCTCCCTGAATGTGTTGGTGAACACTCACTTGGCAGGGGGTTAAGGCACACCGGAATGGTTTCTCACTTAAATAGTTGAGGCGGTTCATTATTACACGCATGGTCCGCCAATAAACCAAACATGAATATCCACATAGATTCCACTGACCCTGGTCAGTCTTCAGAGATCGATTTCAAGCCCGTTTACGTCATACGTGGGTGCAGCCGCCAGGTTCGGATACACTTCTCCAGCGGTATCGCAAGGAAGTTCCTCAGCCTCCCGTTACTGATCAGTAAACACACAGATTTCATGCCTGTTACCTTATATAGAGCTCTGGCATGCTCCAAACATACATGGTCTCTCCACTATGTGCTTACAGCAAGTGTGGACCCTCTAGGACCTTGCACCAGAGACCATGTGACCCAGAATCAGCCACCCGATATATTAGCTGAGACACCCAATGGAGGTATGTGGTTAGCAAGACCCGCCCAACACTCTGGCTAACCTGTAAATCCAGCCCTTAATACATTAAATAGGATTTGTGGAACCACAAGTCTCAGCGAAACAAATCCGGATTTACATTGTAGCAGAGCTCCACCTGTGCAATACATACCGACCATTTCTAATGCAGCTGGTCACTAAGTCATATGGGGTATTATCATCTTCATGCCAATTTTTATTATGGTCCAATATAGCCAATCTTCTGTATCAGAAAGTTGATGTATAAGTAATTTAAAATATATGTTTTCTACCTGATTAAGGGACCTTTCACATCAGCAGTAATTTACAATCGCAGCCGATCCTGCCGACTTGTGGCAAGTCTGTGGCAAGCCCCATTCATTCTCTATGGGCCTTGTGGTCAGGTGCGGCAAGTGCCAGATCTGGCAAAACTGTTCTTGCCGCACCTGATCGCAAATCCCATAGAGAATGAATGGGGCTTGCCACAGACTTGCCACAAGTCGGCAGGATCGGCTGCGATTGTAAACTACCGCTGTTGTGAAAGCAGCCTAAGGCCTGTTTTTAAATAGGCCGAAACAAGTTGTATCTAATTTTTATTAAAGAACCCTTTCAATATTTTGGTTACCTTCTGTTACAATTCTTTGGGAGTTCCTTTTTCTCCTGGACATTTCTTTTTTTCCCTTGGACGCATCAGAAGGGGAACTTTATAAAGAGTTTAGCCAAAAGAGTCACAGGTCACCTTGGAAGTCTGTGGTCTCAGGTCCAGCCTGCTGAGCCTGGTGGGGACAGAGGACATCATCATTACGACTAATAGTCAAAAGAAGGACCGGAGAAGCCAGAAGGTGATTGGGGGCTCACAGGGGTCTGGGTGGGCACTCACAGACTAATGACAGGTTGTGCTAATATTTGTGGTCAACCCAAATTGTTCTGCTTGCCAACAGACATCTGTAAGCCCTGGCCCGATATATATATACAGTGCCTACAAGTAGTACTCAACCCCCTGCATATTTAGCTGGTTGACACAAGCGGAATTAACTTGGCATTGTGACATTTGGACTGTACATCAGCCTGGAAGTGGGAAATGCAGTGCCACAAAAATTTTTTTTATTATTTATTTATTTTTTTTTTTAAAGCGTTAAAAGTTAATTCAGAGCCAGAGGGTCATTTATTATTCAACCCCTTAAACCACCAGAATTCTGTTTGGTCCCCTAAAGTATTAAGAAGTAGTTCAGGCACAAATAACAATGAGCTTCACATGTGTGGATTAATTATCTCTTTTGCCAGCCTTTTCTGACTATTTAAGACCCTCCCCAAACTTGTGAACAGCACTCATACATGGTCAACATGGGAAAGACAAAGGAGCATTCCAAGGCCATCAGAGACAAGATCGTGGAGGGTCACAAGGCTGGCAAGGGGTACAAAACCCTTTCCAAGGAGTTGGGCCTACCTGTCTCCACTGTTGGGAGCATTATCCGGAAGTGGAAGGCTTATGGAACTACTGTTAGCCTTCCACGGCCTGGACAGCCTTTGAAGGTTTCCTCCCGTGCCGAGGCCAGGCTTGTCCGAAGAGTCAAGGCTAACCCAAGGACAACAAGGAAGGAGCTCCGGGAAGATCTCATGGCAGTGGGGACATTGGTTTCAGTCAATACCATAAGTAACGTACTCCACCGCAATGGTCTCCGTTCCAGACGAGCCCGTAAGGTACCTTTACTTTCAAAGCGTCATGTCAAGGCTCGTCTACAGTTTGCTCATGATCACTTGGAGGACTCTGAGACAAACTGGTTCAAGGTTCTATGGTCTGATGAGACCAAGATCGAGATCTTTGGTGCCAACCACACACGTGACGTTTGGAGACTGGATGGCACTGCATACAACCCCAAGAATACCATCCCTACAGTCAAGCATGGTGGTGGCAGCATCATGCTGTGGGGCTGTTTCTCAGCCCAGGGGCCTGGCCATCTGGTCCGCATCCATGGGAAGATGGATAGCACGGCCTACCTGGAGATTTTGGCCAAGAACCTCCGCTCCTCCATTAAGGATCTTAAGATGGGTCGTAATTTCATCTTCCAACAAGACAACGACCCAAAGCACACAGCCAAGAAAACCAAGGCCTGGTTCAAGAGGGAAAAAATCAAGGTGATGGATTGGCCTAGTCAGTCTCCTGACCTTAACCCAATTGAAAACTTGTGGAAGGAGCTCAAGATTAAAGTCCACATGAGACACCCAAAGAACCTAGATAACTTGGAGAAGATCTGCATGGAGGAGTGGGCCAAGATAACTCCAGAGACCTGTGCCGGCCTGATCAGGTCTTATAAAAGACGATTATTAGCTGTAATTGCAAACAAGGGTTATTCCACAAAATATTACACATAGGGGTTGAATAATAATTGACCCACACGTTTATGTTTAAAATTTATAAAAATTCAACTGAGCAACATAACTTTTTGGTTTGTAAGATTTATGCTTCTGTTAATAAATCCTACTCTCGTTTGCAGTTTGAAGGCTCTAACTTATTGGCATCTTATCAAACCACCTAAATCTGCGGGGGGTTGAATACTACTTGTAGGCACTGTATATATATATATATACTAGATGGCGGCCCGATTCTAAAGAATCGGGTAGTCTAGAATCCATATATAGTTTATTTACTAATAGTTACGGGAGTGCGGTGAAATGAATTGTGTGTATACAGGCGGCTCAGTGGGTAGCAGAGTATACGGTGGCTCAGTGGTTAGCAGTGAGTGCGGTGGCTCAGTGGTTAGCAGTGAGTGCGGTGGCTCAGTGGTTAGCAGTGAGTGCGGTGGCTCAGTGGTTAGCAGTGAGTGCGGTGAGATTGGTCAGCGCAGCGACGTGGGCAGAGTGGTCAGTGCAGAGGACAGGGGGCAGAGGAGGCTGGGCAGAGGACAGGGGGCAGAGGCGGCTGGGCAGAGGACAGGGGCAGAGGACGCAGAGGACAGGGGGCAGAGGACGCAGAGGACAGGGGCAGAGGACGCAGAGGACAGGGGGCAGAGGATGCAGAGGACAGGGGGCAGAGGACGCAGAGGACAGGGGCAGAGGACAGGGTGAAGAGGACACAGAGGACACAGAGGACGCAGAGGACACAGAGGGGGCAGAGGACACAGAGGGGGCAGAGGACACAGAGGGGGCAGAGGACACAGAGGGGGCAGAGGACACAGAGGGGGCAGAGGACACAGAGGGGGCAGAGGACGCAGAGGACAGGGGGCAGAGGACAGGGGGCAGAGGACACAGAGTGGGCAGAGGACGCAGAGTGGGCAGAGGACGCAGAGTGGGCAGAGGACGCAGATGACAGAGGACAGGGGGCAGAGGACAGGGGGCAGAGGACAGGGGGCAGAGGACAGGGGGCAGAGGACGCAGAGGACAGGGGGCAGAGGACGCAGAGGACAGGGGGCAGAGGACACAGAGGGGGCAGAGGACGCAGAGGACAGGGGGCAGAGGACGCAGAGGACAGGGGGCAGAGGACAGGGGGCAGAGGACACAGAGGGGGCAGAGGACGCAGAGGACAGGGGGCAGAGGACAGGGGGCAGAGGACGCAGAGGACAGGGGGCAGAGGACAGGGGGCAGAGGACGCAGAGGACAGGGGGCAGAGGACGCAGAGGACAGGGGGCAGAGGACGCAGAGGACAGGGGGCAGAGGACGCAGAGGACAGGGGGCAGAGGACGCAGAGGACAGGGGGCAGAGGACGCAGAGGACAGGGGGAAGAGGACAGGGGGCAGAGGACACAGAGGGGGCAGAGGACGCAGAGGACAGGGGGCAGGGGGCAGAGGACAGGGGGCAGAGGACAGGGGGCAGAGGACACAGAGGGGGCAGAGGACGCAGAGGACAGGGGGCAGAGGACAGGGGGCAGAGGACAGGGGCAGAGGACAGGGGCAGAGGACAGGGGGCAGAGGACACAGAGGGGGCAGAGGACGCAGAGGACAGGGGGCAGAGGACGCAGAGGACAGGGGGAGAGGACGCAGAGGACAGGGGGCAGAGGACGCAGAGGACAGGGGCAGAGGACGCAGAGGACAGGGGGCAGAGGACGCAGAGGACAGGGGGCAGAGGACGCAGAGGACAGGGGGCAGAGGACACAGAGGGGGCAGAGGACACAGAGGGGGCAGAGGACACAGAGGGGCAGAGGACACAGAGGGGGCAGAGGACACAGAGGGGGCAGAGGACACAGAGGGGGCAGAGGACACAGAGGGGGCAGAGGACGCAGAGGACAGGGGAAGAGGACGCAGAGGACAGGGGGCAGAGGACGCAGAGGACAGGGGGCAGAGGACGCAGAGGACAGGGGGCAGAGGACGCAGAGGACAGGGGGCAGAGGACGCAGAGGACACAGAGGACAGGGGGCAGAGGACACAGAAGGGGCAGAGGACACAGAGGGGGCAGAGGACGCAGAGGACAGGGGGCAGAGGACAGGGGCAGAGGACACAGAGGGGGCAGAGGACGCAGAGGACAGGGGGCAGAGGACAGGGGGCAGAGGACAGGGGGCAGAGGACACAGAGGGGGCAGAGGACGCAGAGGACAGGGGCAGAGGAAGCAGAGGACAGGGGGCAGAGGACGCAGAGGACAGGGGGCAGAGGACGCAGAGGACAGGGGGCAGAGGACGCAGAGGACAGGGGGCAGAGGACGCAGAGGACAGGGGGAAGAGGACAGGGGGCAGAGGACACAGAGGGGGCAGAGGACGCAGAGGACAGGGGGCAGGGGGCAGAGGACAGGGGGCAGAGGACAGGGGGCAGAGGACACAGAGGGGGCAGAGGACGCAGAGGACAGGGGCAGAGGACAGGGGGCAGAGGACAGGGGGCAGAGGACAGGGGGCAGAGGACAGGGGGCAGAGGACACAGAGGGGGCAGAGGACGCAGAGGACAGGGGGCAGAGGACGCAGAGGACAGGGGGGAGAGGACGCAGAGGACAGGGGGAGAGGACGCAGAGGACAGGGGGCAGAGGACGCAGAGGACAGGGGAAGAGGACACAGAGGGGGCAGAGGACGCAGAGGACAGGGGGCAGAGGACAGGGGGCAGAGGACAGGGGGCAGAGGACACAGAGGACGCAGAGGACAGGGGGCAGAGGACAGGGGGCAGAGGACAGGGGGCAGAGGACAGGGGGCAGAGGACACAGAGGGGGCAGAGGACGCAGAGGACAGGGGGCAGAGGACACAGAGGGGGCAGAGGACGCAGAGGACAGGGGGCAGAGGACAGGGGGCAGAGGACACAGAGGGGGCAGAGGACGCAGAGGACAGGGGCAGAGGACACAGAGGGGGCAGAGGACGCAGAGGACAGGGGGCAGAGGACAGGGGGCAGAGGACACAGAGGGGGCAGAGGACGCAGAGGACAGGGGGCAGAGGAAGCAGAGGACAGGGGGCAGAGGACACAGAGGACAGGGGCAGAGGACACAGAGGACAGGGGGCTGAGGACGCAGAGGACAGGGGGCAGAGGACGCAGAGGACAGGGGGCAGAGGACGCAGAGGACAGGGGCAGAGGACGCAGAGGACAGGGGGCAGAGGACGCAGAGGACAGGGGGCAGAGGACGCAGAGGACAGGGGGCAGAGGACGCAGAGGACAGGGGCAGAGGACACAGAGGGGGCAGAGGACACAGAGGGGGCAGAGGACACAGAGGGGGCAGAGGACACAGAGGGGGCAGAGGACACAGAGGGGGCAGAGGACACAGAGGGGGCAGAGGACACAGAGGGGGCAGAGGACACAGAGGGGGCAGAGGACGCAGAGGACAGGGGGAAGAGGACGCAGAGGACAGGGGGCAGAGGACGCAGAGGACAGGGGGCAGAGGACGCAGAGGACAGGGGGCAGAGGACGCAGAGGACAGGGGGCAGAGGACGCAGAGGACACAGAGGACAGGGGGCAGAGGACACAGAAGGGGCAGAGGACACAGAGGGGGCAGAGGACGCAGAGGACAGGGGGCAGAGGACAGGGGGCAGAGGACACAGAGGGGGCAGAGGACGCAGAGGACAGAAGGCAGAGGACAGGGGGCAGAGGACAGGGGGCAGAGGACACAGAGGGGCAGAGGACGCAGAGGACAGGGGCAGAGGAAGCAGAGGACAGGGGCAGAGGACGCAGAGGACAGGGGGCAGAGGACGCAGAGGACAGGGGGCAGAGGACAGGGGGCAGAGGACGCAGAGGACACAGGGGACAGGGGGCAGAGGACACAGAGGACAGGGGGCAGAGGACACAGAGGACAGGGGGCAGAGGACACAGAGGACAGGGGGCAGAGGACACAGAGGACAGGGGGCTGAGGACACAGAGGACAGGGGGCTGAGGACACAGAGGACAGGGGGCAGAGGACAGGGGGCAGAGGACACAGAGGACAGGGGGCAGAGGACACAGAGGACAGGGGGCAGAGGACACAGAGGACAGGGGGCAGAGGACACAGAGGACAGGGGGCAGAGGACACAGAGGACAGGGGGCAGAGGACACATAGGGGCAGAGGAGGCAGAGGACACAGAGGACAGGGGGCAGAGGACACAGAGGACAGGGGGCAGAGGACACAGAGGGGGCAGAGGACGCACCCGATTCTAAAGAATCGGGTAGTCTAGAATCCATATATAGTTTATTTACTAATAGTTACGGGAGTGCGGTGAAATGAATTGTGTGTATACAGGCGGCTCAGTGGGTAGCAGAGTATACGGTGGCTCAGTGGTTAGCAGTGAGTGCGGTGGCTCAGTGGTTAGCAGTGAGTGCGGTGGCTCAGTGGTTAGCAGTGTCGAGTGCGTGGTGGGTCAGTGGTTAGCAGTGAGTGCGGAGATGGTCAGTGCAGCAGGACGTGGGCAGAGTGGTCAGGGCAGGCAGAGGACAGGGGCAGAGGAGGTGGGCAGAGGACAGGGGGCAGAGGACGCAGAGGACAGGGGGCAGAGGACGCAGAGGACAGGGGGCAGAGGACGCAGAGGACAGGGGGCAGAGGACGCAGAGGACACAGAGGGGCAGAGGACCAGAGGACAGGGGGAACAGAGGGGCAGAGGACAGAGGGGCAGAGGACACAAGGGGGGCAAGAGGACACAGAGGGGGCAGAGGACACAGAGGGGCAGAGGACACAGAGGCGGGCAGAGGACAAGGGGGCAGAGGACAGGGGCAGAGGACAGGGAGAGGACCAGAGGGAAAGGACGCAGAGGACAGGGGCAGAGAAGGGGCAGAGGACAGGGGGCAGAGGACAGGGGGCAGAGGACAGGGGGCAGAGGACAGAGGGGCAGAGCAGAGTGGGCAGAGGACGCAGAGGACAGGGGGCAGAGGACAGCAGAGGACAGGGGAGACAGAGGACACAGAGGACAGGGGCAGAGGACACAGAGGGGGCAGAGGACGCAGAGGACAGGGGGCAGAGGACCAGAGGACAGGGGGCAGAGACAGGGGGCAGAGGACGCGGGACGGGGGCAGAGGACGCAGAGGGGGGCAGAGGGGCAGAGGACAGGGGGCAGAGGACGCAGAGGACAGGGGGCAGAGGACAGGGGGCAGACAGGACGGGGCAGAGGACAGGGGGACAGAGGAGGCAGGCAGGACAGGGGGAGAGGACGCAGAGGACAGGGGCAGAGGATGCAGAGGACAGGGGAAGAGGACACAGAGGGGGCAGAGGACGCAGAGGACAGGGGGCAGAGGACAGGGGGCAGAGGACAGGGGGCAGAGGACACAGAGGACGCAGAGGACAGGGGGCAGAGGACGGGCAGAGGACAGGGGGCAGAGGACACAGAGGGGGCAGAGGACGCAGAGGACAGGGGGCAGAGGACACAGAGGGGGCAGAGGACGCAGAGGACAGGGGCAGAGGACAGGGGGCAGAGGACACAGAGGGGGGCAGAGGACGCAGAGGACAGGGGGCAGAGGACAGGGCAGAGGACACAGAGGGGGCAGAGGACGCAGAGGACAGGGGGCAGAGGACAGGGGCAGAGGACACAGAGGGGCAGAGGACGCAGAGGACAGGGGGCAGAGGAAGCAGAGGACAGGGGGCAGAGGACACAGAGGACAGGGGGCAAGGACACAGAGGACAGGGGGCAGAGGACACAGAGGACAGGGGGCAGAGGACACAGAGGACAGGGGCAGAGGACACATAGGGGGCAGAGGAGGCAGAGGACACAGAGGACAGGGGGCAGAGGACACAGAGGACAGGGGGCAGAGGACACAGAGGGGGCAGAGGACGCACCCGATTCTAAAGAATCGGGTAGTCTAGAATCCATATATAGTTTATTTACTAATAGTTACGGGAGTGCGGTGAAATGAATTGTGTGTATACAGGCGGCTCAGTGGGTAGCAGAGTATACGGTGGCTCAGTGGTTAGCAGTGAGTGCGGTGGCTCAGTGGTTAGCAGTGAGTGCGGTGGCTCAGTGGTTAGCAGTGAGTGCGGTGGCTCAGTGGTTAGCAGTGAGTGCGGTGAGATTGGTCAGCGCAGCGACGTGGGCAGAGTGGTCAGTGCAGAGGACAGGGGGCAGAGGAGGCTGGGCAGAGGACAGGGGGCAGAGGCGGCTGGGCAGAGGACAGGGGCAGAGGACGCAGAGGACAGGGGGCAGAGGACGCAGAGGACAGGGGGCAGAGGACGCAGAGGACAGGGGGCAGAGGACGCAGAGGACAGGGGCAGAGGACGCAGAGGACAGGGGGCAGAGGACAGGGTGAAGAGGACACAGAGGACACAGAGGACGCAGAGGACACAGAGGACGCAGAGGACACAGAGGGGCAGAGGACACAGAGGGGGCAGAGGACACAGAGGGGGCAGAGGACACAGAGGGGGCAGAGGACACAGAGGGGGCAGAGGACGCAGAGGACAGGGGCAGAGGACAGGGGGCAGAGGACAGGGGCAGAGGACACAGAGTGGGCAGAGGACGCAGAGTGGGCAGAGGACGCAGAGTGGGCAGAGGACGCAGATGACAGGGGACAGAGGACAGGGGGCAGAGGACGCAGAGGACAGGGGGCAGAGGACGCAGAGGACAGGGGGAAGAGACGCAGAGGACAGAGGGCAGAGGACACAGAGGGGGCAGAGGACGCAGAGGACAGGGGGCAGAGGACGCAGAGGACAGGGGGCAGAGGACAGGGGGCAGAGGACAGGGGGCAGAGGACACAGAGGGGCAGAGGACGCAGAGGACAGGGGGCAGAGGACAGGGGGCAGAGGATGCAGAGGACAGGGGGCAGGGGACAGGGGGCAGAGGACGCAGAGGACAGGGGGCAGAGGACGCAGAGGACAGGGGGCAGAGGACGCAGAGGACAGGGGGAAGGACGCAGAGGACAGGGGCAGAGGACGCAGAGGACAGGGGGCAGAGGACGCAGAGGACAGGGGGAAGAGGACAGGGGGCAGAGGACACAGAGGGGGCAGAGGACGCGGGACAGGGGGCAGAGGACAGGGGGCAGAGGACAGGGGGCAGAGGACAGGGGGCAGAGGACAGGGGGGCAGAGGGGGCAGAGGGGCAGAGGACGCAGAGGACAGGGGGCAGAGGACAGGGGGCAGAGGACAGGGGGCAGAGGACACAGAGGGGGCAGAGGACGCAGAGGACAGGGGGCAGAGGAAGCAGAGGACAGGGGGCAGAGGACGCAGAGGACAGGGGGCAGAGGACGCAGAGGACAGGGGGCAGAGGACAGGGGGCAGAGGACGCAGAGGACACAGAGGACAGGGGGCAGAGGACACAGAGGACAGGGGGCAGAGGACACAGAGGACAGGGGGCTGAGGACACAGAGGACAGGGGCTGAGGACACAGAGGACAGGGGGCAGAGGACAGGGGGCAGAGGACACAGAGGACAGGGGGCAGAGGACACAGAGGACAGGGGGCAGAGGACACAGAGGACAGGGGGCAGAGGACACAGAGGACAGGGGGCAGAGGACACAGAGGACAGGGGGCAGAGGACACAGAGGACAGGGGGCAGAGGACACATAGGGGGCAGAGGAGGCAGAGGACACAGAGGACAGGGGGCAGAGGACACAGAGGACAGGGGGCAGAGGACACAGAGGGGGCAGAAGACGCAGAGGACAGGGGGCAGAGGACGCAGAGGACAGGGGGCAGAGGACGCAGAGGACAGGGGGCAGAGGACGCAGAGGACAGGGGGCAGAGGACAGGGTGAAGAGGACACAGAGGACACAGAGGGGGCAGAGGACACAGAGGGGGCAGAGGACACAGAGGGGCAGAGGACACAGAGGGGCAGAGGACGCAGAGGACAGGGGGCAGAGGACGCAGAGGACAGGGGGAAGAGGACACAGAGGGGCAGAGGACAGGGGGCAGAGGACAGGGGGCAGAGGACAGGGGCAGAGGACAGGGGGCAGAGGACACAGAGTGGGCAGAGGACGCAGATGACAGGGACAGAGGACAGGGGCAGAGGACAGGGGGCAGAGGACGCAGAGGACAGGGGGCAGAGGACGCAGAGGACAGGGGGCAGAGGACACAGAGGGGGCAGAGGACGCAGAGGACAGGGGGCAGAGGACGCAGAGGACAGGGGCAGAGGACATGGGGCAGAGGACACAGAGGGGGCAGAGGACGCAGAGGACAGGGGCAGAGGACAGGGGCAGAGGACACAGAGGGGGCAGAGGACGCAGAGGACAGGGGGCAGAGGAAGCAGAGGACAGGGGGCAGAGGACGCAGAGGACAGGGGCAGAGGACGCAGAGGACAGGGGGCAGAGGACGCAGAGGACAGGGGGCAGAGGACGCAGAGGACAGGGGCAGAGGACGCAGAGGGGGCAGAGGACGCAGAGGACAGGGGGCAGAGGACAGGGGGCAGAGGACACAGAGGGGGCAGAGGACGCAGAGGACAGGGGGCAGAGGACAGGGGGCAGAGGACAGGGGGCAGAGGAGAGGGGGCAGAGGACAGGGGCAGAGGACAGGGGGCAGAGGACACAGAGGGGGCAGAGGACGCAGAGGACAGGGGGCAGAGGAGAGGGGGCAGAGGACAGGGGGGAGAGGACGCAGAGGACAGGGGGGAGAGGACGCAGAGGACAGGGGGCAGAGGACGCAGAGGACAGGGGAAGAGGACACAGAGGGGCAGAGGACGCAGAGGACAGGGGGCAGAGGACAGGGGGCAGAGGACAGGGGCAGAGGACAGGGGGCAGAGGACACAGAGGGGGCAGAGGACAGGGGGCAGAGGACAGGGGGCAGAGGACAGGGGGCAGAGGACAGGGGGCAGAGGACACAGAGGGGCAGAGGACACAGAGGGGGCAGAGGACACAGAGAGGGGCAGAGGACGCAGAGGACAGGGGGCAGAGGACAGGGGGCAGAGGACACAGAGGGGGCAGAGGACGCAGAGGACAGGGGGCAGAGGACAGGGGCAGAGGACACAGAGGGGGCAGAGGACGCAGAGGACAGGGGGCAGAGGAAGCAGAGGACAGGGGGCAGAGGACGCAGAGGACAGGGGGCAGAGGACGCAGAGGACAGGGGGCAGAGGACGCAGAGGACACAGAGGACAGGGGGCAGAGGACACAGAGGACAGGGGGCAGAGGACACAGAGGACAGGGGGCAGAGGACACAGAGGACAGGGGGCTGAGGACACAGAGGACAGGGGGCTGAGGACACGGAGGACAGGGGGCAGAGGATAGGGGGCAGAGGACACAGAGGACAGGGGGCAGAGGACACAGAGGACAGGGGGCAGAGGACACAGAGGACAGGGGGCAGAGGACACAGAGGACAGGGGGCAGAGGACACAGAGGACAGGGGGCAGAGGACAGGGGGCAGAGGACACAGAGGGGGCAGAGGAGGCAGAGGACACAGAGGACAGGGGGCAGAGGACACAGAGGACAGGGGGCAGAGGACACAGAGGGGGCAGAGGAGGCAGAGGACACAGAGGAGAGGGGGCAGAGGACACAGGACAGGGGGCAGAGGACACAGAGGAAAGGGGGCAGAGGACACAGAGGACAGGGGGCAGAGGACACAGAGGACAGGGGGCAGAGGACACAGAGGACAGGGGGCAGAGGACACAGAGGACAGGGGGCAGAGGACACAGAGGACAGGGGGCAGAGGACACAGAGGACAGGGGGCAGAGGACACAGAGGACAGGGGGCAGAGGACAGGGGGCAGAGGACACAGAGGGGGGCAGAGGACACAGAGGACAGAGGGCAGAGGGGGCACACAGGTTGGAGGGCAGAGCAGCGTGTATGGCTGCAGACTTACCGGTGGCCGGGGTCGGGTGTAGGAGGAGAGGAGGGGCGGGCAGAGCTGCAGGAGAGGAAGTCCCGCCCTCCCTCCTCTCCAGGCACACGGCAGGGAGCACGGGTACCCCCAGGGTGTGTGTGGCCCTCCGAGGTGGCGGGCAATGGGCCCCCCTGCCCCCCCGGTATGTAGGTACTGGCTGGAGGGCAGAGGGTGGAGGGGAGTGGCAGGAGGGCACACGGAACTTCCGAGATCGGAACGTTCCGTGTGTCGGTGACTGTAGCCGGGGGCAGCCTGGCTACAGTGCACTGGATGAGCCTGGGCGACGACCATCACGGAAGTGGGCGTGGCCTCCTCCGGAAGTGGCCTTCGGGTTTTATATAATAGATATATATATAAAAACCTAACCCTTTCTTGGGGTCCACTTCATAAGACAGTCTGGGACAGTTGTCCCTTATGTATAACTTGAAGGTCACCCTACATAGTGTCCCATCCACACCAGAGCCTCCTCCTGAGAAATCTGCTTTTGTTACCAGGCACTGACATATTCACTCTGCAGATGATGATGGTCATAGTGGCTAAGTCAGAGCCAGAATCTAAGATTAGAGTGGCTGGGACCTGTTGTACTTCACAGTTTGACAGAGTGGAGGTGTGTGCTGTCCACCTGAAGTCATTAACTCCTAAGCTTAAGCCTATTGGAAAGCGCCACACCCTACTAATACCTTCAGCTTTCTATTGGAAGCTGCAAGAAGTAGCTTTTGGTTCTCCTGACTAGGGTTCCTGTCTTGGAGTTTTTCCTGTTATACCTCGGTCTGTTTTTTAGTGTTTAGTGTTTCTCCTGCCTCACCATTTTGTACCTTGCTGCCATCTTGGTTCTCACCCAGCTCCCTGATTAGTCTATCGGATCCTGATTTTGTCCTCGTCCAGACCTCCCGGCTTGGTGACTTTCCTGTCTCTGGACTGCAGCCCTTCCATAGGCAGCAATCTCCTGGACCCTGTTGTAAATCCAGATCCCTGTTCAATGGCGTCAGAGTTACTTGGGGATCTGCCTAACAGAACGCCTTGTGCCTAGTCTGTCGGAGATAGCCATTCTATACCTGTAGCCTTTTACGAGTGTCACACATAGCAGATTTGTTTCCATACAGATTGATAGGTCTGCCTTGAAGCTGCAAGCAAAAAATGATCAAATGCTCCTTAAGGTTGATCTATCAGTTGCCATAAATATGTAAATTTCTTACCTGAAGTAAATGCTGCTGTTCTCCTGAATCCAGCGATGTTCTCCTTTTCTTTCTACGCCTCTCCATTCTTGAGATATGGCTCTTTCTTTCTTAGGCTCTTTTAGCCAAGTGGGCGTGTTCTTAAAGCCATCCATAGCGTAAAAGTTATAATCACGCCTACTTGGCTAAGTAAAATAAATTTAGTATAAAACACCATATCTCAGGAATGGAGAGGCACTGGAAGAAAAGTAAAACATCACCGGATTCGGGAGAACAGCGGCATTTACACCAGGTAGAAATGACAAGTCTTCATTATGGAATGTGGATGTCATATAATTCTGAAAACATTTGAGATCTTCTGGATCCTCGAGTCCTCTGGTTGACCACTCCAAAAGACATTAGGTTACTTCCAAGTCTATATTCAAAGTTACCTACTACAGAAGTTATTATATGGACCAGACTTGGCAGATTAAGACAAATCATTGCTCGGGGGCTTGTTAGACTGGTCCGGTGACATTCTCTCTTTCGGCTGCTGTAGGAGCGAATCATCCAACCAACATTTTACCCTCTTCCCATAAAGACCAGAAAAGTGACCTGTGGACAGATAAAGACTAAGGAAAGTTCTTTTGTTCCTAAAGAATTCACACATTTTCCTCTGTTTGGACGTGTAACAACAGTGACGCCTACAGGGCTCCACACGCCAGACACTAAAAGTCTACGGGAACGTCTACCATGAGCCACCGCTGATAAAGAAGAACATTCTGTAAAACATGAAAACCCCAATTCATCATTTAATACCATACAAGAGCACAAAAGTGTTGCCACATTTCCGAAAGTTGCAAATAATGAATTAGCTGAAAATATTAAAATAATAAAATCAACGAATATATTATCAAGGAAACTAAAAAACTTACTTAAAAAATTGTGTATAAATACCGCAAAGGCCATAATCAATTTGTTGCAAAGATAAAAATGCCTAAAAAAGAAAGCACCTACCCCTCAAAAAGTGCAAAATAATTAATGAATTGTGGCCAAATTACATAAAAGAAGTCATCATACATAGTGCTCACATAACAATATACTTGTAAAAGAGATGGGTGACCCGCCGATGCCCTGACTTTTTACAAAGTCCGGGTTTGGGACTGGACTTAACCCAAAGCTCAGCCCAAACCCCTGACCCATGTGAAATGGAGGGTGGGAGGCTGTAAAAAAAAACAAAAAAGAATTAAACATCAGCTCATACTTCTCGGGGTCCGCGTGCTTGTACATCCAGGGACGCTCATTAACTTCCTGATTTATTTCTGGCACTGGCTCCAACAGCCAATCACAGATGGCCACTCTCTGTAACAGCATCTGTGATTGGCTGTTGAGCACTTCACCCACTGTGCCCGAGTCTGTGATTGGTTGCCTTAGGCAACGAACCTGCCGTCATAGTAGTGTAAAAATAAATAAATAATCCAAAAAATGACATAGAGCTTTGCTGTATTTTTGATTCTCAGTGCAGATAAAGTGGACAGCTATGGGCTGCCTGGCTTAATCTTGGCTGGCAATCAAAAATACAGGGAAGCCCATATTTTAAAAAAATATTTAAATAAATAATAAAAAAAAAAAATGTGTGGGCTTCGCCCTATTTTTAATTGCCAGCCAGGTGTTACCACCCGAGGGCCTGCCGCCCGTGCCCCGCGGCCTGCTGCCGTTACTCCCTCGGCTCCTACCGCCCCTGTCCGGCCTCAAAGATCCCGGGTGTCGACCATCCGCCGACGGCTCCGGGGCGCTGGCAGCCGCCGCCCGCGGGTCGGTCGGGTAGCGTCTTCCTTACCGTATGCTCCCCGGGTGCGCGCACCTGTCCCCAGCCGCAGGGGTCCAGCACCCTCTGCTTGAGCAACGCTGCTCCTCTCACTTCCGGGGCCGCTGCTTGAGCTATGACAATCCATCTCCAAATCAGTATCTGCTGGAGAACTGCAGGGAGCTTGCTCCTCCCCTCAGCCAATCACCAGGTCTCTGTGTTCTGCCAATCAGGAGTACCCTGCTGTGATATAAGCTTCCTGTTTTCTCTTACTCTTTGCCAGGGCAATTTCTATTTAGTGAACTTGCTTATCCTGGTCTGGTCAGGTTGTTCCTTTATTGGCTTGCTATCTGATTACTCTGTGTTCCTTCCCACAGATTCCTCCTGTGCCGGCTCCTCGCTGACTCCAGTGGTCTCGGTCTGCTTCCTGGACCTCTTCCCTGTTGAAGCGCTGTCTCCAGTCCTGCTCCGGATTCTCAGTGTTCCCGGTTCCCCGTGTCCTATGTTATACCCGGTTGCTGTTTTGTTACCACGTCGCCTGGGGTCGGTTTAACACTCGTGTCCGCTTCATTGGCCCCCCCGAGGTTGGTACCCGGCGGTATCCCTGTATAGGGGTTAAGCGCTCCGGGGCCTCCTTCGGTGGTATTCCGGTGCTGCGACCTTGTGGCTCTCCCTAGGGGCGTGGGTTCTTGTTTTATTGTTGTTCAAATAAACCTGTTGACTCTACTGTACTGGTCCGCCTCTCTATCACCCGGTATCAGCATCCGCTCTACGCGGTCCAGTGGGTCCACGTGTGGGTCCGTCAGTAGGACGTGACAGATCTTGCCCTGGCCGTGGACCCCGCTGATACCAGGTTTGATGCCCAAAGAGAGCTGGCCGGACTCCGCCAGAGTCATGACCAGGTCGTGGGATTTATCCAGTCTCTGGAGGCTAGCCTAGGGCGCTCTCCACTACTGTTCCCGCTCTCTCTTCTCAGATCTTGGGTCTCCACCAGGAGTTGGACCACCAGAGAGGGATACAGACTCGGATGCTATCCCTTATGGCCTCCGTGGATGATCGGCTTACCAGCCTACAGAGAGCGACTGGAGGTCCAGGTTCCTTACCGTATGCTCCCGGCTCTCTCTTCTCAGATCTTGGGTCTCCACCAGGAGTTGGACCACCAGAGAGGGATACAGACTCGGATGCTATCCCATATGGCCTCCGTGGATGATCGGCTTACCAGCCTACAGAGAGCGACTGGAGGTCCAGGTTCCGTCCCCGTGCTACCTGCAGGAGCCCCGGCCGGAGCCGTGTCTTCCCCACGCTTATGCCAGCCCACCAGGTATGCAGGGGATCCTAAAACATGTCGGGGGTTCATCAACCAGTGCCAACTCCACTTCCGGTTGCTACCCCACCAATTCCCGACGGATGAGGCAAGAGTGGCGTTTCTGGCTTCGCATCTCGAGGGAGAAGCACTGGCGTGGTTCAACCCGGTATTGGAGAGGGTGGATCCCATCGTGTCCAACCTCTGGGCGTTCCTGGACACCTTTCGTAGGACCTTTGATGAGCCGGGACGGGTGGCCTTTGCCACCGAGGCACTCTTCAACTTACACCAAGGTAACCAGTCTGTTGGGCAGTATGCCATCCGGTTTCGTACCCTGGCTTCCGAACTCCGCTGGGCGGATGAGCCCTTAGTTGGTGTCTTCTGCCGGGGGTCGTCGAGCCGGATCAAAGACGAACTGGCGGTTCGGGACCTGCCCAGCTCCCTGGAGGAGTACATCGCCCTCGCTGTCCGAATCGACCGTTGTCTTCAGGAGCGGTCCCAGGAGAGAACACAGGAGAGGACGCAGGAGAGAAGACCCCTTCGCTTGGCTCCCACTTTCCAGCGACCCCTTCTTCCGGTACCCACAGCGCCTCCGGCAGGTCAGGAGGCCATGCAGGTGGATCACGTCCGCTCCTGGATCCAGATGAGGCAGGAGAGGATCACCCGGGGTCTATGCCTGTACTGCGGAGGATCTGACCACTTTCGTCGCCAATGCCCCAAGCGGCCAGAGAACCTTCGTCTTGGACAGGTAAGAGAGACCAACCTAACGAAGAACGATTCCTCTCACCCTCTCACTATCGCCATCCTGCTTAAGGTCGGAGACAAACGTCATTCGGAGGTGGCTCACCTGGATTCCGGTTCTGCAAGTAATTTTGTGCAACAAGATGCGGCGCAGCGCTACGGGATTCCCATATACCCCCTGAAGCATCCCCGTGTCATCATCTCGGTCGATGGGAGACCCTTACAGGACGCAGTGACGGGTGTCACCGGAGAGGTAGAGATACAAGTCGGAGCTCTGCACACGGAACGCCTCACTTTCTATGTCCTGCCGACCCTGTCTCCTCCGTTTATGCTCGGTCTTCCATGGCTCTGCATGCATGAACCGGTTCTGGAATGGCGAACAGGTGAGGTCCTGCGGTGGGGGCAGGCTTGTCATAGTTGATGCCTTCTTCCCGTGTCCCCGGTCCGGTTGCCACCATCACCGGCAGCGCTACCCGGTCTGCCCTCGGCCTATTGGTCGTATGCCGACGTCTTCGACAATAAGGAGGCCGAGACGTTACCCCCGCACAGACCTTATGACTGTCCTATTGACCTGGTGCCTGGGGCTCTACTCCCGAAAGGCCGTATTTACCCGTTAAACCCTGCCGAGACCCAGGCAATGTCTGACTACGTAAGGGACAGCCTGGCGCGGGGTTTCATACAGAAGTCCTCCTCGCCCGCAGGGGCAGGGTTCTTCTTCGTAAAGCAGAGGCACGGCTCCTTACGACCGTGCATAGACTATCGGGGTCTCAACGCCATCACCGTGAAGAATAGATACCCGCTTCCCCTCATACCGGAGCTTTTCGACCGGCTCCGTGGATCCCGGGTCTTCACGAAGCTGGACCTCCGAGGGGCATATAACCTGGTCCGGATACGAGCAGGAGACGAATGGAAGACCGCCTTCAACACCCGGGAGGGCACTACGAATATAAGGTAATGCCGTTCGGTCTCAGTAACGCCCCTGCTGTCTTCCAGGAATTCATGAATGATGTCTTCCGGGACCTCCTGTACACGTGTGTCGTGGTCTACCTGGATGACATTCTGGTGTTTTCTCCGGACCTTCCCACTCACAGGCGAGATGTCCGACGGGTCCTACTCCGGTTACGGGAGAACCAGTTATATGCCAAATACGAGAAATGCTTGTTCGAACGGACATCTTTGCCCTTTCTGGGCTACGTTATCTCCGACGTCGGTCTGGAGATGGACCCGGAGAAGCTTTCCGCAATCCTCTCGTGGCCTCGACCCGTGGGACTCAAGGCCATCCAGAGGTTCCTTGGTTTCGCCAACTACTATCGGCAGTTCATCCCACATTTCTCCGATGTGGTCAAGCCTCTTACCGCACTGACCCGGAAGAGGACGCCTGCTACGGCTTGGACCCCCGAGGCCGAGACCGCCTTCATGACACTCAAGAGTGCCTTTTCCTCGGCTCCAGTTCTCCACCGGCCGGTGGCGGATAACCAGTTCTTTCTGGAGGTGGACGCATCCTCCTCCGGAGCCGGAGCCGTCCTCTCCCAGAAGTCCTCCACAGGGCGTATGGTGACATGCGGCTTTTTCTCCAAAGCCTTTTCCTCCGCAGAGCGGAACTACTCCATAGGGGATCGGGAGCTGCTGGCCGTCAAAATGGCGCTGGAGGAGTGGCGATACCTCCTGGAGGGCGCAGTACATCCCGTGGTGATCTACACCGATCACAAGAACCTGACATACGTACAGTCGGCGCAGAGACACAATCCCTGACAGGCTCGATGGTCACTGCTTTTCGCCCGCTTTGATTTTCAACTCCATTTTCGCCCAGCAGGCAAGAACATCAAGGCGGATGCCCTATCCCGGTCCTTCCTCGTAGAGGACCAAGAGGAGGAGCCCCGATCCATCATCGATCCATCCAACATCTGCATGGTGGCACCACTCCGTCTGTCTCTTCCGCCTCCAGGTAAGAAGCTGGTACCCGAGGCTGATCACAGGCACGTCCTTCGCTGGGGTCATTCGTCCAGACTCGCAGGCCATGCGGGGGTAACAAAGACCCAGCTCCTGATTGAGCGGTATTACTGGTGGCCGCAGATGCATCGGGACATCTCCGACTATGTCTCCGCCTGTCCTTCTTGCGCTCGGAACAAGACGCCCAAGCAACGGCCCGTCGGGTTCCTTCTACCCTTACCGGTGCCCTCGGAACCATGGAGGCACATCGCCATGGACTTCGTCACCGACCTTCCTGTCTCCTCCGGCAACACTGTGGTATGGGTCGTGGTTGACGAAGATGGCTCACTTCATTCCCCTGCCCGGTCTTCCGTCTGCTCCCAGGTTGGCTGAACTGTTCGTGTCTCATGTTCTCCGTCTGCATGGTCTTCCCTCTAACATTGTCTCCGACAGGGGTGTGCAGTTTGTCTCCAGGTTCTGGTGTTCTCTCTGCAAGAAGCTCGATGTCAACCTCGACTTCTCTTCAGCTTATCATCCACAGTCCAATGGGCAGGTCGAACGGGTAAATCAAGTGTTGTCGGGGTACCTGCGACACTTCGTCAACGCCCACCATGATGACTGGTCCTCCCTGCTTCCCTGGGCCAAATTTTCCTATAATAACCATGTTGGTGAGTCCTCCCGTAACAGCCCTTTCTTTATAGTCTACGGACACCATCCTAGGGTCCCACGTCCCGTGGCGGACGCAACTCCGAATCCAGCTGCGAACACGCTGGCTCGAGACTTTACCAAGATCTGGGAGACGACCCGTTCGGCCCTGGAGAAGGCTTCCCAGCGGATGAAGGGTCATGCCGACAAACGTCGTCTGGACTCACCCCTGTTCAACCCCGGAGACAAGGTATGGCTCTCCTCCAAGTACGTATGCCTCAAGATGCCGTCCTACAAGCTCGGTCCGCGTTATATCGGCCCCTTTGCTGTGGTCCGGAGACTGAATGAGGTGTGCTACCAGCTACGATTGCCTCCGTCACTGCGTATCCATAACTCTTTCCACCGTTCTCTCCTCAAGCCTCTGGTCCTCAACCGCTACTTCCCGGATCCGGACTCGCATCCACCACCGGTCACGGCTTCCGACGTGTTCGAGATCAGTGCTATTCTGGACATGAGGATGAGGGGTCGTTCTAAGTGGTATTTGGTCGACTGGAAGGGGTTTGGTCCCAAGGAACGGTCCTGGGTACCTGAGGCGGACGTTAATGCCCCACGCCTCCTGCACAGGATTCTGACCGGGTTCCGTCCGGGGGGGCGTGGAGGGGGGGTACTGTTACAACCCGGGGGTCTGCCGCCAGTGCCCCGCGGCCTGCTGCCGTTACTCCCTCGGCTCCTACCGCCCCTGTCCGGCCTCAAGGATCCCGGGTGTCGACCATCCGCCGACGGCTCCGGGGCGCTGGCAGCCGCCGCCCGCAGGTCGGTCGGGTAGCGTCTTCCTTACCGTATGCTCCCCGGGTGCGCGCACCTGTCCCCAGCTGCAGGGGTCCAGCACCCTCTGCTTGAGCAACGCTGCTCCTCTCACTTCCGGGGCCGCTGCTTGAGCTATGACAATCCATCTCCAAATCAGTATCTGCTGGAGAACTGCAGGGAGCTTGCTCCTCCCCTCAGCCAATCACCAGGTCTCTGTGTTCTGCCAATCAGGAGTACCCTGCTGTGATATAAGCTTCCTGTTTTCTCTTACTCTTTGCCAGGGCAATTTCTATTTAGTGAACTTGCTTATCCTGGTCTGGTCAGGTTGTTCCTTTATTGGCTTGCTATCTGATTACTCTGTGTTCCTTCCCACAGATTCCTCCCGTGCCGGCTCCTCGCTGACTCCAGTGGTCTCGGTCTGCTTCCCGGACCTCTTCCCTGCTGAAGCGCTGTCTCCAGTCCTGCTCCGGATTCTCAGTGTTCCCGGTTCCCCGTGTCCTATGTTATACCCGGTTGCTGTTTTGTTACCACGTCGCCTGGGGTCGGTTTAACACTCGTGTCCGCTTCATTGGCCCCCCCGAGGTTGGTACCGGCGGTATCCCTGTATAGGGGTTAAGCGCTCCGGGGCCTCCTTCGGTGGTATTCCGGTGCTGCGACCTTGTGGATCTCCCTAGGGGCGTGGGTTCTTGTTTTATTGTTGTTCAAATAAACCTGTTGACTCTACTGTACTGGTCCCCCTCTCTATCACCCGGTATCAGCATCCGCTCTACGTGGTCCAGTGGGTCCACGTGTGGGGTCCGTCAGTAGGACGTGACACCAGGGTAAAATCCAAGCAGCTGAGGTCTGGTATTTTCAGCATGGTGAGGCCCATAGTTATTGGGTTCCCCAGGCTACAGAATAGCAGCATGCAGCCACCCCAGAAATTGGCGCATTCATTAGAATAGGGGGTTCACAGAGTGGCAAATTACTGCTGTGAACTCAGTTGAACCTGCTGCCAGATTGCTGGACGGCTGTGCCACCATGTCTCGCAATTTGGCAGTGGAGTCACCTGAGTTCACTGCTACAAGGAGCCGTCAGTGAGACTGCAGTGAGAGGACGCTTGTACCACCGCTGCAGTCACTGGATTAAGCAGAGCCAGGATCATGTGCTTCATGTGACATCATTGTGGATTACCATCGGAGGATATGTTTGGCGTTAATAAATAGGAGAATGAGGGCTGTCTGTGTGTTTTATCTCTAATAAAGGATTTTTCTATTTGTTGTATTTTTAACTATTTCCTCACGGAATGGATAATGGGGCGGGTTTCATAGAAACCTGAACATAATCAATCTGGTCTTAATACAGCATCGTGGCTCAAGTGGTTAACACTGCAGCCTTTGCAGCACTGGGGTCCTGAGGTCATGGGTTCAATTCCCACCAAGGACACTAAGGACAACATCTGCAAGGAGTTTGTATGTTCTCCCCATGCCTGCATGGATTTCCTCCGGGCACTCCGGTTTCCTCCCACATTGTAAAGACATAATGATAGGATGTTTAGATTGTGAGCTCCAAGAGAGACGGCATTACTGATGTATGTAAAGTGCTATAGAATTAATAGCGCTATATAAATGAATAAATATTATATCATTATAATGCCAAGCTGACAATAATCAGCAGTCATTAACACTTTCCACCACACCAGGGCATCAGGAAGAGCCAGGTAAAGTGGTAGGAACTGGTGCTTGTAATTAATGCGCCAATTTCTGGGACAGCTGCAGGCTGCTATTCTGTACCCTGGAGGGGGCCAATAACTATGGACCTCACCACACTGAGAATACCATCCCCCAGCTGCCTGGATTTTACCTTGGCTGGCAATCAAAAATTGGATGAAACCCTCACATTTTTTTAAAAATTATTTATTTAAATAATTTTAAAAAAAATAATGGGCTTCCCTGTATTTTTGATTGCCAGCCAAGGTAAAACCAGGCAGCTCATAGCTGTTCTCTTTATTTGAGCATCAAAAATACAGCGAAGCTATACATAATTTTTTTTAAATTTGATTTTAAGCTACTATGATGGCAGGTTCATTGCCTATGGCAGGGGTGGGGAACTCCAGTCCTCGAGGGCCGCAAACAGTTCAGGTTTTCACGATTTCCTTAGTATTGCACAGGGATTGGAATCATCACCAGTGCAAGTGATTATGTTATCACCTGTGCAATACTAAGGAAATCCTGAAAACATGCACTGTTTGCGGCCCTCGAGGACTGGAGTTCCCCACCCCTGGCCTATGGCAACCAATCACAGATGCCGGCACAATGGATGAGGGGCTTAGCAGCCAATCATAGACATTGTGTTATGTATTGACTGCCTTGTAGTATGGAAGTGCTGCTGCTGTGATTTAAATGAAGCCTTTTTTTCCCTGCTCAGTGTGGAGAGAGGAAGCTGATGAGCGGGAGCAGGTTGTAGCAGGTGTGTGTGGTGAATATGATTCATGCTTGGGTGAGCTGAGGGGTGTGTCTGGGCTGGCTGCTCCCCACCCTTCGGGTATAAATGGGTCAGCTCACATCCACCTGTTGTTGCTGATTTCAGTTCACTTCTGGACTGTGACCTGCTGTGAGCAGACGCTGATCTGAAGCTGCTGTGTTTTTTCCCTTGGAAGTTGCTGGGCTCCGTGGTCCGTGGGGTGGAGGTAGGGGCTTATGCCTAAAGCTTCTCGGGAGCTTTAGGAACTTAGGCTGGCGCTTCTAACCTCCTCACCTTTAGAGGTAACTTTGAGATCAGGGCAAGCCAGGGACCCCAATATCAGGGCCAGAGTAGGCTCCCCTGATCCCCTTCGACCAGCTCCTGGCTACCCCAACCCCTCTCAGCGTGACATAATCAGCAACCCACTATTTTTTCCCCGAAGCCGCTATGTCAACTCGAGCTTTTGCGCACCTGGTGGAAGAACTCTCTCAGGAGGTTTCTACCTTGCAAAACCAGGTGGTGCATCAGCTTCGAGAAGCAGTTGGGTATCTGGCTGCAGTTCACACACTGGCTGTACCAGAACCCAATATCTCCCTCCCTGACCGATTTTCAGGAGGGAGAGATACCGGTACATTTTTTGTTTTTAGAGAAGCCTGCAAATTATATTTCAGGCTGCGTCCTCGTTCTCTGGGGAGCGAGGAACAGCGCGTGAGGATTATACTCTTCCTTCTTAAGGGGGATCCCCAGGCCTGGGCCTTTTCTCTGCCAACTGATTCTCCTTCCATGCGGTCGGTGGATGAGTTTTTTGCAGCGCTTGCCCTGGTATATGGCGACCCTGCTGCCTTCTCCCTTGCTGAGTCTAAACTATGTAAGCTCAGAAAGGGAGCACGACCGGCTGAGGAATATTGCTCTGAGATCAGTCAGTTTTGTCTAGGGTTGTCAGAACAGTTACAAGACACCATGACTCAGTACGCTGCTCCGGAGACGCTGGAAGCTGCAATGGCGCTTGCCTTAGGTTGGACAGACACCTAAGAGAGAGACCGGATTTGACCCTAGCCCCGGTGACCATCCTTTCTGTGGAGTTTACACATGTGGATTCTGATGTTCTTAAGCAATCAGGGACTGTGGAGTCATGTCCTAACCCATCTGCAGTTCATCAGGTTGGGCGGTCATGTTTCTTTTGCAGTCAACCTGATCACTTCATTAGGATCTGTCCATACCGTGTTAACCCCACTTCTCAGCTGCAGACGTCTCATGTGGATAAGCGCGTGAGTGCTGTTGTGTCTGCCGTGTTAGCCAGGTCTGCTCCTATGTCTCCATCGGTGGTGGTTAATCACCCACCGAAGGACAGGAGTGGAATCCTGCCTGCACCTCAGATCTTGTGATGGCCAACTCGATGATCCTAGAGTCTTGTAGATGACTGTATTTTGTATACCCATTGTTGACGTATGTAATAATAATAATAATAATAATAATAAAACTTTATTTGTATTGCGCCAACATATTCCGCAGCGCTTTACAGTACAATGGTACGTATAAGAAAAATATACGATACAGAATGGTGGGTAATGGAATGTAATTATCTTGCCTCTTTGTATTGTGATTTAATTCCTACCTTGTGAGGGGACACTCATTTTTTTTACCAGTCTTGAAGATGTTTGGAAAGGTTGACCATGTGTAATGTAATCATCTCAACTCTTCGTCTTAGGAAGGTCAGAGGGACAGAGGCTTAGAAACCCTAATTATGCTAACCGCCCTTTGTATTACTATGTTATCTATCTGTATGGCTATGTCAATGAGTATGTGGCTCTACCTTGTCTTGACTGCAATACAACTAAAAATGGTTATATGAGGCTTGAGACCCAGCCAATGAAAAGACAGTCTTATTCCACCAATCATGAAGTCCCCAATATCCTGCAATGAGGGCTGATGGTATATAAGGAGAGCTGTTCATTAACCAGGGTGAGTTATTCTGTCTAGTGCCCTCAGCCTAGGGATTTTGGTCCCGGCTAGAGTTGCACTGGAGTTGATAAAGGCAGCTAATCCAGGATCGTCGGATCCGATTGGCCGGCCATAACCCTGTCCTAGGCATTTCAGTGCAGACCAAGGGGATTAGAACCTGGACTAGAAGACCACAAGGACTTCAGCATCGAATTATCAGTTTCGGCTGTGATGACAAAGACTGCATACGGAAGTAATCCAGGTTGGGATGATCCAGTCACCTGGCTACAAACTTTGCTGTGCTATATTCTAATCCCTGGTGAGCCAGCGGAAGGGTGAGACTCTGTTGCCTGTTACATTGTTGTGCTTTGCTGGTTATGTGTTATATGCTGTTAACTGTTTGGGGATCCAATAAAGCCTTAATATTGTGATTCCCTCACCCTGTGTTGTCTGAGTAGTGTTCTGCCCACGGTTAAGGAGCTCGGACGTTCAGTTTGGGGATGAGCCCTGGTCCAGGCTGTCTTTGTAAAGGCGGCTGGGCCGGAGGACGAGAGCACCCACTGGCCCCCGTGTCTCCACAAAAGGTCCCCGAGACAAAACCGGGAACCATTTCTGCTGTTTGCTCCCCTGAGAGTGAACCTTCTCTCTGTGACCGCGTGCATGGCAATAAACGGTCAGGTCCAGACCTGAGCGTGAATAACTATGTGTCGGTAGTGTCAAAACCCGTAAAGTGGAAGTGTGCGGCTGGAGCTCCTACTACGGGAGTTATTGGTCCGTTCAGAATAGTGGCCATTTTCAACTCCGTTTTGTTCCAGTTGGCCATCCCCCCAATGCTCCGTACTCATAATATCTTCCATAGTTCGTCGCTCAGGAAGTTCACACCATTGCCGGACGTGTCCAGCTTTGAGTCTGGAGGTCTCTCATATAAGGGAAGGGGGGGGGGGGGTTACTGGTACGTATTGACTGCCTTGTAGTATGGGAGTGCTGCTGTGATTTAAATGAAGCCTTTTTTTCCCTGCTCAGTGGAGAGAGGAACCTGATGAGCCAGAGCAGGTTGTAGCAGGTGTGTGTGATGAATATGACTCATGCTTGGGTGATCTGAGGGTGTGTTTGTGCTGGCTGCTCCTCACCCCTCGGCCATAAATGGATCAGCTCACATCCACCTGTTGTTGCTGATTTCAGTTCACTTCTGGACTGTGACCTGTCGTGAGCAGACGCTGATCTGAAGCTGCTATGTTTTTCTCTTGGAAATTGCTGGGCTCCGTGGTCCATGGGTGGAGGTAGGGGCTTATCCCTAGGGCTTCTCAGGTGCTTTAGGGACTTGGGCTGGCAGCTCGAACCTCCTCACCTTTAGAGGTACCTTTCGAGATCAGGGCAAGCCAGGGACCCCAATATCAGGGCCAGAGTAGGCTCCCCTGATACCCTTGGTCCAGCTCCTGGCTACCCCGACCCTTCCCAGAGTGACACATTGTCACAGAGAGTATGTATCTGTAATTGGCTGTTGGAGCCATTGCAGTGAATAAATCAGGAGGATTATGAGCAGCCCGGAAGTACAAATATGTGGTCACTGGTACATATGAGGCTAATGTTTCATTTAATTTTTGATTATTTTTACTACCTCCAGCCAAATCCGAACCTAGACAGTAACACAAATGTCTCAGTGAAGTCCACTTTCGGTGTCTGTGCCAGAACAATAGGTGCTCAGTACGGACCCGAAACTTTACATTTCAGATTCGCTTATCACTAGTAATAAAACAGTAATATGTACCTCAAAAATAGACGAGGATTGCGGCTTTCTAGTCTCCTCATTACCAACATGCCAAATCTGGAAATGTCATTTTCCACAAGGAAAAAAGCTTACTCCATAGACCTCAAAAATAGAAATTTGGCAGATAAAAAGAAGCGGTTACCGTATATTCTTGTTCTTTTGTGACACTGAATGATATTTTGTAACACAAAATTACATTTTTGTCATTTTTGTGTTGACAAATTGTCATCAGGATAATAAGTGATGTTTAAAGGTGGCAGAAGTACAGTGTGGTGGTTGTGAGGAGCTGACCATGGACTAATGACTATCGGACTTTACAGCACGGATCGATAGTTACGTTGATTTTATTGTTTACAAGTTGAAGGGGGAAGGGGATGTACCAGAGTGTCCCTTTTTTTATACTCCATTTACACTATGCATTTTCGGTCCATTTTTGCTCATCAGTTTTTGTAGCCAAAACCAGGAGTGGAACAATCAGAGGAAAAGTCTAATAGAAACACATCACCACTTCTGTATTTCTGTATTTCTGTATCACTCCTTACACACAACCACCTTCACCGCTGTCACCCCCGAGCACCCCGCCGACCATCTGGGCCACACACCACCAGCTGTGGCTGGCCAGGTCAAGTGGTCAACGGCAGGGCCCTGTGGCTCCCCACCCGGGCACGCGACTAAGGCTCCACCGGCACCCAGGCGCATTCATTCCACCGCTCAACCTCCCCGCTGCTCTCACCTGAGGACGACTCCAATGGCACGATGTAGTGCTACCGCCCCGCATCAGCACCACTGTACCGGCCCTGGTGCCTCTCCCAGCACCAGCCTTCTCACAGGCCGCTCCAGGTGACGCTACTGGTGAGCGCCCCCTTACCACGGTAATCCCGCGGCTGCCATCACAAGACGCTCCTAGCGGCCCCCGCAACAATGACCTGCGGCATCCAGCAAGAACTAATCCTGCTAGCCCCCTGCACAGCCTCACCCTGTTTGTGCCCTGCCACTGCCTGGCACCACATGCGGGGCCCACAATCGCCACAGGCCCCTGGCACCGGCCGCAGCCTTCTGGTTACCCCTCATAAGCTTGTTTCGGCTAGTCCTCCAGCCCACCAACTGCCAGCACCAGTGGCGGCTCCGGTGTCCTGACGGGCCCACAGTGCGGGCGACCTCCCCTCCATTGCCCCCTGGATCGTCCTCCACTACGGCCCCACTGTAACCACTGGGTCCCAAGTGACAATCTGAGCCCCCATACAGGACCCCCTGACTACGCTTGACCCCCTGGCTACGCTTGTCCCTCCCTGGCTACGCCTGACCCTCCCCGGCTGCCGCTGACCCCCTGGCTGCCGCTGACCCCCTGCTTGCCTTTGACTCTCCTGGCTACCTTGGATCCCCTGGCTCCACCATCCCACCCGCGGCTGCACCATCTCACCCCCAGCCGACCATCTCATCATCCGACTGCACCACCTCACAATCCGACTGCATGATCGCATCACTCGGCTGCATCACCTCATCACCCGGCTGCGCCATCTCTTCACCTGACTGCACCATCTCATCACCCGACTGCATCATCTCATCCCCGGCTTCATCATCTCATCCCCGACTCTATCATCTTATCTCCAGCTCCACCATCCCAACTCCAGCTGCACCACTCCATCCATGGACTGCACCTCACTTGTGACCACAGTTGCACCTCCCCCCTGCTACACCTTGCCCCCGGCTGTACCTCATCCCTGGCTTTTTCTGTGTCCCTGGCTTTTTCTATGTCCCTGGCTGCACCACTTCCCTAGCTGTCTCCCACCCCCGGCTACACACCACCCTCACTAATCAAATCCTCGACTCCACCCCATCCCAGGGTACACCCCACCACCCGACCGCACCCTACTCTCGGCCACATCATACCCTGTACCATGCGCCACCCTTGACTGCACCCCATCCTCCGCTACCCTTAGCCCTGTTTGCGCCCCCTCCACATATACGGCCCCCCTCCCTCACTCTCCGCCACCCGACGCCTTGGCAACATACCCCAACTCGACCCTGTCCCCAAGCCCACCTTGCTCCCGCCTGTCCACGCACCTCCCCTTATCTATCCCACCACCACGATACCTTACCACCAAAATCTGCACACTTAACTGCTACCCACAATGTTTCCCCTCCTTTTCACCCTCACCCCCATCCTACTTCACTTCCTTCTAACCCCGAACATCCCTCCACCCATTAAGGCCGTAGTGATCTCTCCCTCCTTCCTACCCATCCATCTCACCCCCTCCTCCGAACTGTTCCTCCACACCCAGTCCCTCTTCTCCACACACGCACGACCACCACGCAAACTCTCCTGCTGCCACCTTCTGATTCTCTCACTGCTTCTCCTACTTGCAGGCAACAAGGCAACATATCCCCCAATCCTGGACCCCCCCACCATATCCCTTCGCCCACCCCTAACTCACGCCCATCCCCCATCAAAAACTTTCACAACCCCCACAATCTTATACCCATTCACCCAACCCCTGTCCCCCTGCCTGGAGCACTCTGGAATGCCCGCTCAGTGTGCAACAAACTCTCTTACATCCACGACTTCTTCCTCACCAATAAACTCAAGTTCCTCGGCATCACCGAAACTTGGCTCACCCCCACCAACACAGCCTCCCCTGCTGCACTCTCCTACGGTGGACTCACTCTTTCCCACACACCACGCCCAATTAACACCCGTGGTGGTGGCGTGGGTTTACTCTTGTCCGACTGCTGCTCCTTTACCCCAACTACTCCGCCTCCCTCCACCTCCTTACCCTCCTTCAAACTGCACTCACTCCGCATTTTCTCCCCCTGCAACCTCCAGCTCGCGGTCATCTACCGACACCAAAGCCACCGTCTCCTTCCTTGACCACTTCAACACTTGACTCCTTCACTTCCTCTCCACCGACATCCCCACCATCATCATGGGCGACTTCAACATCTCCATCGACACCCCCGACCCGCTGCCTCCCGACTCCTATCATTGACCACCTCCTTTGGCCTCTCCCAATGGTCCTCCTCAGCCACTCACAAAGACGGCCACATGCTTGACCTTATCTTCTCCCGCCTCTATTCCCTCACCAACCTCTCACACTCACCCCTCTTCCTATCCGACCACAACCTGTTGACCATCTCCTCCCTCTTTCCCCCTACCTCACCCCCCCCTCTCCGGAAGCTCAGTCACCCACACAGAAACCTTAAACTTATCGATTTCAACTCACTCTCTCACTTCTTCCTCCCCCTCACAGACCTCGCCTCCTCACCCAACGTTAACACTGCTACCACCCTCTATAACTCCACACTAACTGCGGCTCTCGACCAGGCCGCCCCCCTCACATGCACCAAAACCTGCACACACAGACAACCCTTGCTCACCTCTCTCACAAAAGAACTACGTCGAGCGTCCAGGGTAGCTGAACGGAGATGGAAGAAATCCCACTCCACAGCACACCTCACCACGTACAAACAATCCCTCTCCAACTCACCGCTGCAAAGCAAACCTATTTCTCTTCTCTAACCAACACACTGTCCCGAAACCCCAAGCAACTATTCAAAACCTTCAACTCCCTACTCCGCCCCCCGGCACCTCCTCCTTCCCCCTCATCTCCGCCGATGACTTCGCCACCTTCTTCAAACAAAAGATTGATAAAGATAGAGAAAGCTTTGGCCCAATGTCCCCCCGACCCACTCCCATTACCGCCCAACCCTCTTTAACTGAAGTAAGCTTCTCCAACGTGTCCGAAGCCCAGCTCTCCTCCCTCCTGTCATGATCTCACCTCACCACCTGCGCCCTCGACCCAATCCCCTCCCACCTCATCCCAAATCTCACCGCAGTCCTCATCCCTGCCCTAACCCACCTCTTCAACCTATCACTCACTACCGGCATCTTTCCCTCATCCTTCAAACACGCCTTGATCTCACCCATCCTCAAAAAACCCTCCCTCGACCAATCATCTGTCGCTAACTACCGCCCCATATCTCTTCTCCCATTTGCATACAAACTACTGGAACAACACGTCCATTCTGACCTGTCCTCCTACCTATTCTCCTGCTCCCTCTTCGACCGCCTACAATCAGGTTTCCGACCTCACCACTCCACTGAAACAGCACTAACTAAAGTCACCAATGACCTACTGACCGCGAGGAGCAAACACCACTACTCCGTCCTCCTCCTCCTCGACCTCTCTGCCGCCTTAGACACGGTCGACCACTCCCTCCTACTTAAAACCTAGAATCCCTTGGTATCACCGACCTCGCCCTCTCCTGGATCTCCTCTTACCTTACGGACCGCACTTTCTGCGTCACTCACACCCACTCCTCTACCTCGTTTTACCCCCTCACTGTCGGCGTCCCCAGGGATCGGTTCTGGGACCACTACTCTTCTCCATCTACACCCTCGGCCTAGGTCAGCTCATTAAGTCCCATGGCCTCCAGTACCATCTCTACGTCGACGACAACCAGATCTACCTCTCCGGGCCTAATATCACCTCCCTTCTGTCTAAAATCCCCCAATGCCTGTCCGCCATCTCATCTTTCTTCTCCTCTTGCTTCCTCAAGCTGAACATGGACAAAACAGAGTTCATCGCCTTCCCCCCCAGCCACCCTCCCCCTCTACCAGACCTGTCAATCCTAGTTAACGACTGCTCCCTTTCCCCAGTTTCCCACGCCAAGTGCCTCGGGGTCACTCTTGACTCCTCCCTCTCCTTTAAGCCTCACATCCAAACCCTCGCCACCTCCTGCCGACTCCAGCTCAAGAACATTTCCCAGATCCGCTCGTTCCTTAATTATGACACCTCCAAAACTCTCGTCCACGCCCTCATCATCTCCCGCCTTGACTACTGCAACCTACTGCTCACCGGTCTCCCTGCTTCCTCCCTTGCACCCCTCCGCTCTATCCTAAACTCAGCTGCCCGTCTAATGCACCTGCCTCCTCGCTATTCCCCTGCCTCTCCCCTCCGCCAGGCCCTTCATTGGCTCTCCACCCCCCAAAGATCTTGATTTAAAATCCTAACCCTGACTTACAAAGTCATCCACAACCTGTCCCCCCCCTTACATCTCTGACATGGTCTCCCGAGACCTACCCGCTCGCAACCTACGCTCCTCACAAGAACTCCTCCTCTCCTCCCCCTTATCTCATCCTCCCACAACCACATACAAGACTTCTCCCGTGCCTCCGCCATACTCTGGATCTCTCTCCCTACCCTTAAGAGTTTCAAAAAGAACCTGAAAACTCACCTATTCCAACAAGCTTACAACCTACGTTGAGCCCCAGCGCCTCACCACCACATGCTTGGCGCTTCCCTCCCACTGTCTCCTCTCCCACCCGTTAGACTTTGAGCCCTCGTGGACAGGGTCCTCTCCCGTCGTGTACGAGCAAGCCTTGATTGTTTGTATGTATTGTACCTGTCCTTGTTACCCCCACTTCTTATGTAAAGTTCCATGGAACCAATGGCGCTATATAAATAAATAATAATAATAATAATAATAAAAATAACAATAATAAACCACAACTTCAGATCTTGACAGTGGTTATGAGGTTAAATCCCTTTACTATTTGCAGCTTATCTTTGTCAGGTTGATCCCTGCAGCCATCACTAGGGGGCGCTGAATGCATCTGTGTTTTAACTATTTTAGGTTTCAGTACTAGCTGGTTCATAATTATTGATTTCCTTCCTCAGAAAACTGGCATATAAAAATGTAATAATTTTGCATAATAGTGTTTTTCAACAAAAAGGTCAGGATTTGGAGAAAAGGGGGTATTGCCAATCACTGCCTGACAAAATCAATAATATACATATATTAGTGCATAAATTACTACAGAAATCAACTCCTGCCCATACCATAGTTCACAACATTTTCTTTTTCTGACAAAGAATAAATTGACATAAGAGGGTTATAAACCGTGCCAATTGTGGTTCCCTGTTTTTAAGGTTATGTATAATCCTGAAAAAGGAAACAATTGGGTATGTCTAAGCAAATTGGAATGAAAGGGTTACAAACCGTGCCCATTGCGGTTCCCTTTTTAAGGTAATATAGAATTATAAAAAATGAAAAGATTGGATATGTGTAAACAAACTGGTTATAATAAGTGGAGAGATGAAGGGGTTAAAGCACCGCAATACTTTAACAATGGACCAAGCAGGAGATCCTGACAGTGATCTTTATTATCTACGCGTTTTGGAGACTATGTCTCTGTCTTCAGGATAAAAAATCACAAATATGTACATTTGTGATTTTTATTCTGAAGGAGGCAAATCCTCCAAAACGCGTAGACAATAAAGATCACTATTGCCTGTTATACCTTCCTAAGTAGACAGCGGTACATTTACAGTCCACATACAGAAATTTTGGGGATCAGTCTAGTCAAAAATCGTATTTTAGATCAAATTACCTTTAAAGACTTAAGAGTCTTAAAATGTACATAATAGTTACTGAAGTCTAGGATTCCCCTCCTTTCCAATCAAATTGATATACAATTTTTTTTTATCTAGACCTTATTATTAATATTGTTTAAGGATATCAAAATTGGGGAATGTAATATATCTAATAACCATGGTGCTTCCCACCCTGAGAATACCAGACCCCAGCTGTCGGCTTTACCTACCCTGTTTTTCCAAAATGAGGGAAACCCCAAGCCGCTTTTTTCAAATTATTAACTGATTTATACTAACGTTGAAAAAATAGCTTGTGATGACCTCTGTTTTGGAAAACAACAGAAGGTAAAGCTTTCAGCTGTGGTCTGAAGGCTGCAGCTGTCTGCTTTACTCTAGCTGGCAATCAAAAATAGGTTGGACCCCATGTCATTTTTTAAATAATTCTTTTTTTGGCTAAATACAAGGCTAAAAAAAAACTTTAGTGCCACATGAAAGGCACTAAAGGGTGCAAGCTTACAATATGGTGGGGCGTGGGACACTGTATAGCTGTTTGACAGCTGTCTATCCATCTATCTAGCTGTCGTAGCTTTGAGAGTATGTAAAAGATGATGTAAAAAAACCATTGTGTGTGCAGTCCATGTGTGGTCCATGTGAGGTCCGTGTGAGGTCAATGTGAGGTCCGTGTGTGGTCCGTGAGTGGTCCGTGTGAGGTCCATGTGAGGTCCATGTGTAGTCCGTGTGCTGCACGTTTTTCTCGCACCCATTGACTTGGCGAGATACACAGCCACTTCCATCATGCTGTGATTTGCTCCGCAGGCCGAATTTTTAACGTGAAAAAGTGCAGATCTGCTCTTCCTATTGGTGCAATGTTTTCTTGCATTTCTCTCACAGATTTTATACGCAGATGCCAGGGAACCTTAAGGATATGTTCACACAATCAGTATTTGCAGTTTTTGGGCGCAGCATGTTATAACTATGCCAAACCGTACAGCATAAGCAGAGTGGATGGATTTACAGGAATCCTGTGCCCTCTGTGCTTCTTTACTCCGCAGTGCTACCAATTGGCCGCAGCATGTCAACTTAGCACTGCAGAGTCAGAGGCGATCTTGGTGGGTGAATGCAGGGAACAGCTGCCGTGGCTCGAATGCAGATGGTGGGCACAGGCAGCTGTGTTCACCCCCGAAGATCCCTGATGTCCCCGCAGGGGAGGAGACGCTGCGTCCAGGACTCCGTGTCTCTGGATCGTCAACTCATTCCATAACAGTGAGAAATTTAGTGTGAAAAAGAAAGAAAATGTTCAAAATGACGATTGTTATCACATTCTGTGAAGTAGCTGTGGGCTCAAAGTGCTCAATATTCCCCTGGATAACATCCTTGAGGGGTCTAGTTTCCAAAATGAGATCACTTGTGGGGGGTTTCTGCTGTATAGGAGGCTCAGGGGTCCAGGAAATGTGGCATGGGGCGGCAATCTATTTTTTATTTCAGCCAAATTTTATAAAATTTCTTTTTCTCCTTCCCTTCGGAGCCCCGGTGTGTCCAAACAGAGGAGTCTGCCCACATGTGGGGTATCAGCGCCCAGAAGACACTGTGGAACACTTGGCTGAGGCCAATCTGTCATGATATCGCTTGTAAAAGTGAATAAATTGGGGCTGGAGCAACATTTGTAGGTAAAATTTGAAGCTCCAGAGTTATGACCTCATAAAGTGGCACCGGTCAGAATTGTAGAATTTGGACTGGTCATTAAGGTGGAAATTTGCTCCGTCACTAAGGGGTTAAAAAATAGAAGTGAATGGGGAACCAAACAGGAGTCCTCCAATGTCAGTGTCCGCCCCTAATTATATTATAACCACCAGGAGGCAGTATTGTGATTTTTGTGGGGGTTATGTGTGTACAAGAACAGAACGGTAGGTGGCGGACGAGAGTTACGAGTGTTATGTCACTTGTAACTCACACAGCTCACAGCAGAGGAAAACAAGTCTGTGCAGGAATGTGACATGTTCACTTTCAGACCTTATGTAAATGCTGGAAGACAGGCAAAGCCTTGACATAATGATGCAAAGTATATTGCACCATACATTCAGAGGCTCCTGTGCACTTTCTCATCCTCATGCTGAGCTATAGTAATGAGATAGATAAGGCTCAGTCTACACTCCCATTTTGGCCAAAAGAGACGTTAGGCAGTTAATGATCACAATATTATTATTATTATTATTATTATTATTTATTTATATAGCACCATTATATTCCATGGCGCTTTACATGCTAAAAAGGGCAGACTAGGACAAGTAACATAGTAACAATACAAGTAACAATAAATGTTGACAATTCGGTTGTACAGAAACAAGAGGGGAGAAATCCTGTCCACGAAGGCTCACACTCTACGAGGGGTGGGTGGGGATACAGTGGGAGGGGGAAATTCCAGTCATGAGGCGGTGTGGTGGACCGGGTTTTATTGCAGGTGGTAGGCTTGGCGGAACAGGTGGGTCTTCAGGCTTCTTTTGAAGGTTCCCAGGGTAGGAGAATGTCTGATGTGTTGGGGCAGTGAGTTCCAGAGTCTGGGTGAAGCACGGGAGAAATCCTGTATGCGGTTGTGCGAAGAGGAGATGAGGGGGGAGTAGAGGAGGAGCTCTTGGGAGGATCGCAGGTTGCGTGAGGGTAGGTATCGGGAGACCATGTCAGAGATGTATGGAGGGGACAGGTTGTGAATGGCTTTGTATGTCATGGTCAATGTTTTAAACCGGGATCTCTGGGAAGTAGGGAGCCAGTGAAGGGCTTGGCAGAGGGGGGAGACAGGGGAGTAGCGGGGAGACAGATGGATTAGGCGGGCAGCGGAGTTCAAGATAGTTTGGAGAGGTGCAACGGAGGTATTGGGGAGGCCGGTGAGCAGGAGGTTGCAGTAATCGAGGCGGGAGATGATGAGAGCGTGAATAAGGGTTTTAGCAGTGTCATGGTCAAGGAAAGCGCGAATCCTATAGATGTTTTTGAGCTGGAGTCGGCAGGAGGTGGCGAGGGCCTGGATGTGGGGCTTGAAGGAGAGGGAAGAGTCAAGGATAACCCCGAGGCACTTGGCATGGGGGACTGGAGAGAGAGAGCAGTCGTTGACGACGATGGATAGGTCAGGTAGTGAGGGGGAGCGTCTTGGGGGAAGACAATGAACTCAGTTTTGTCCATGTTCAGCTTAAGGAAGCGAGCAGAGAAGAAGGATGAGATGGCGGACAGGCAGTGTGGAATTTTGGATAGAAGGGAGGTGATGTCAGGACCAGACAGGTAGATTTGGGTGTCGTCGGCGTAGAGGTGATATTGGAGGCCATGGGACTCAATGAGTTGCCCTAGGCCGAGAGTGTAGATTGAGAACAGTAATGGTCCAAGAACCGAGCCCTGGGGGACCCCGACAGATAGGGGGTAGGGCGGGGAGGATGTGTGGGAGTGGGTGACGCTGAAGGTGCGGTCCGTTAAGTATGAGGAGATCCAAGAGAGGGCAAGGTCCGTGATGCCAAGAGATTCCAGGATCTGTAGTAGAAGGGAGTGGTCAACAGTGTCGAAGGCGGCTGACAGGTCGAGGAGGAGGAGAACAGAGTAGTGGCGCTTGCTTTTGGCAGTCAGTAGGTCATTGGTGACTTTGGTCAGGGCTGTTTCAGTGGAGTGGAGGGGTCGGAAGCCAGATTGCAGGCGGTCAAAGAGGGAGCAGGAGGAGAGGTGAGAGGACAGCTCAGAGTGGACATGCTGTTCAAGTAGTTTAGAGGCGAAAGGGAGGAGAGATATAGGGCGGTAGTTGGAGACAGTTGTGGGATCGAGGGAGGGTTTTTTGAGGATGGGTGTGATCAAGGCGTGTTTGAAGGCTGAGGGGAAGGTGCCGGTGGTGAGTGATAGGTTGAAAAGATGAGTTAGGGCTGGGATGATAACGGAGGTGAGGTTGGGAATGAGGTGGGATGGGAGTGGGTCTTGGGCGCTGGTGGTGAGGTGTGATTTTGACAGGAGGGAGGAGAGCTGGTCTTCAGTTATAGGGGGAAGCAGTTGATGGAAGTAGAGGGCAGTATAGGTGAGAGGGGAGGCTGTGGGGACAGTGGCTCAAAGCTGTCTCTGATTCTGTCAATCTTTTCTTTGAAGAAGGAGGCAAAGTCTTCTGCAGAGATAAGGGGAGAGGGAGGGGGAGCAGGTGGGCGGAGTAAGGAATTGAAGGTTTTGAAAAGTTGCTTGGGATTGTGGGACAGGGAGGTTATTATGGATAAGAAGAAGGTTTATTTGGCGGTGGCAAGTGCAGTCTTGAAGGCGATGAGGGACTGTTTGAACAGCGTAAAATGCTCAGTGGAACATGATTTTTTCCATCGCCTCTCGGCGACCCTGGATGCCAGTCTCAGGTCTTTAGTGAGGGTGGTGTGCCAGGGTTGCCTATTAGTGCGTGGAGCGTGGTGTGTGAGGGGGGCTGCTAGTTCTAGCGCCTTGGTTAATGTGGTGTTGTAGAGGGTGGTGGCAGTGTCTGTGTCACATATAGATGTTATGTTGGCGAGAGGGAGGAGGGATTCTGAGAGTGAGTGTAGATCAATGTGTTTTAGGTTTCTGCGGGGATGATCGAGTTTGCGGAGAGGAAGTGATGTAGTAGGGGAGGTGAGGGAGGAGAAGGTCAGCAGATTGTGGTCAGACAGGGTGAGGGTTGAGTTTGTGAGATTAGTAAGGGAGCAAAGACGGGTAAAGATGAGATCCAGCGTGTGGCCATCTTTGTGGGTGGCAGAGGAGGACCATTGGGAGAGCCCGAAGGAGGAGGTCAGGGAAAGAAGTTGAGAGGCGGTTTGGTGGGCAGTCTCAATGGGATATTGAAATCGCCCATAATGATGGTGGGGATGTCAGTAGAGAGGAAATGTAGTAGCCAGGTGGTAAAGTGGTCGAGGAAGGTGGGGATGGATCCAGGGGGGCGGTAGATGACGGCTAGCTGGAGGTTACAGGGGGAGAAGATGCGGACAGAGTGGGCTTCGAAAGATGAGAGAGTAACAGAGGGGGGTAATGGAATAGGGGCGAAGGAGCAGGTGTCGGATAGGAGTATGCCGACACCTCCGCCATGTTTGTTAGAGGGGCGGGGTGTGTGGGAAAGATTGAATCCGCCATAGGATAGTGCAGCAGGGGAGGCCGTGTCGGAGGGGGTGAGCCAGGTCTCTGTGATGCCAAGGAATGAGAGTTTATTAGAAATAAAGAGTTCATGGATATCTGTGAGCTTATTACAGACTGAGCGGGCGTTCCAGAGTGCGCCTGGCAGGGAGATTAGAGGAGCAGGGGCTGGGGGGATGGGTCTAAGGTTGGTCAGGTTGCGATGGTGGGTGATGGTGGGGTTATGAGAGTTGGTGGTGGGACGTGGGGGTGGGGTGTAGGTGACTGTGGGGATGTGGCGGGGGGGCCGGGGTTAGGGGAAATGTCGCCAGCGAGGAGGAGGAGCAGGGAGAGGGTTAGCAGGTGGGAGCATGAGAGTTTACGTGGTGGCCGTGACTGATTGGAGATGGAGGATTGAAAGTGCATGAATAGTTCAGAGGAGTGGGTGAGGTGGTTAGGTAGGATGGAGGGTGAGAGAAGAACTTTGTTGCTGGGTGGGGGGATGAGCGGGGGTAGCAGGAAGTGGAGAAGGATGGGAGTGAGAGTGCAAAGGAGGGGATACATTGTGGATGGTGAGCAGGGGATGGGAGTAGCGTGGGACAGATGCAGAGGGAAGGAGAGCTGTAGTGGTGGGTGAGTGTTCAGTAGTGAAGAGTAGTCTGGGGTTTACATAGTGAATACATAATTGCAGTACAAGTGAACAAATTGCATATCTGTTTGTTTGTCTTGCATGACTTACCCGTTTCCTGCCCCGTTTAACTGCCCGGTGTAACTGCATAACACTTCTACAGTTGGCACTTATGCAGTTGGCATGATTGCAAGACCCCGCATGATTGCACCCCTTAGCTGGGTCTACATATATAGTGAGTTTCTACTTAGATCTAGGTCTATTACACTTGTTAATCAATTAATCAAATATGGCAACATAGTCCATATGAATGTCATAGAATCATAGAATGGTACAGGGCGAAGGGACCTCCTGGGTCATCTGGTTCAACCCCTGCTTAAAGCAGGATTCACTAAATCATCCCGGACAGATATCTGTCCAGCCTCTGTGTGAAGACTTCCATTGAAAGAGCACTCACCACCTCTCATGGGGAGCCTGTTCCACTCAAGGTGCTTCATTCCCCTTCAATGGGAGTCTTCAGACAGAGATTGAATGTGATCGAAAGTTGCCGTCTTCATGGTGTTGCAGCAACTTTTGGACCACCTTATCTACCATTACTCCATGTAGATCCCAGCTTTATTCTTGTCTTTCACTCTATTTTCATTTGCACCATTGGATCTATGACTAATTCTCCTTGGATTGGATCTATGGCTACGGTAATTCGTCTTGGATTGGATCTATGACTAACTCTTCTTGGTTTCGATTTATGACTAATTCTTCTTGGACTGTTTTTTTGACTAATTCTGCTTGGCAAAGATCCAAAATGGTGGATTAAAACATTGCACTGAGAATGGTGGAATAAAGATATATTTGACAAACACACTGGCCTTGTGGGGCGCTGTCTTAGGCTGCGTTCACACACAGCATATCTTTTGCATTTACGTAGCGCTATTAAGCGCAGCTCTGTTGACGTGTTCCATCTTTTTGTGGATGCGCTAAAGAATGAACATGCTCACCTCGCCGCTGTTCCCCCGGAGATCACTTGATTCCGGTGCCGTAGGACCTTGCACAGGACCTTAAACAGCATCATGTGACCGGGCGTCGTCACCGGTCACATGGTGCTGCTGGGTCCTAGAGCCTGCTGCTCGCTGCCAGCCGGTGGGGGCTCAGAAGACACCAGCGGTCACAATGGGATTGTGGCAAGGTAAGTATAAAGCGCAGGGGAGAAGCGTAGGCCCGTTCACACACAGAACGCTGCGTTCTGTGAGGATGCGCTCTTGGTGCAGTTTTACACCAAAATCGCATCCTCACGAATACGCTGTGTGTGAACGCAGCCTTACATTGAATGCAAGTATTACACTCCAGGATGACTCGGTTGGAGGGACGTGCGCTGCCTTAGGGGTGAGACCATATAGCCTTATTCTGTTTGCAGTGATGCAAACCATTGATTGATGGTTTTTCGACTAATTCTTCTTGGATTGGATCTACTACTAATCTCTTCTTTGGGTTCAGAGCTCATGTGTGTTCCCATTGTTGAAAACTCTACACACGCAGTATTGCATTGGTCAGAATGGTTGACATTCCTAGACACCCTCTGACTCTGCTTTGCTTCTGTTGAGGCCAATATAAATCTACAATGACCCCAAAAACAGAGATTTTATGCAAGTGGCAGGAAATGTTTCATTCTGACCAAGGATGACATCTTCATGGAGTCTTTCCGTTTCTCTCTGTTCAAAAATATACTAAGAGGTTATTTGGTTTCCTGAGTGCATTGTGTCCTAAATAGAGAAATAGCTCTCCACTAGGGACAGGGATCGTTGTGAATGATGATAATCTTTGTACAGCACTGTGGAAGGACAGAGACACAGTGAAGTTGGGACATACCGCCAACTTCATTGGGACACTTCCCTGAATTTAGGCCTTTCCTGCTGAATCTGATATAGTTGGGAGGTAGAACTAGAGCTGGACCTGGTGCACAGTGTCCCAAACAATGGCTGCTTTTCTTACAGTAGTTTTCTAAAGAGCACGGAGGACCATCAGCTTGTAAAGTCTCTAGAGTGGCTAAATGGAGCAGAGAAATACAGAGACCCTGCTATCAAACTCCATGGCTGCTCAACCACACGTTACAGGACAGGAACCAGGTAAAATGTACACACCATCAATATGTGGCGCCCCTCTGGCTAGGCGCCACAAGGAGGTATTGCAATCTGACAACTAAATGTGATATCTCTGTAAGTTGTCAGTTCAGGGTTTAACCTATGGAGTCTGTTCTTGCACACACCTAGGATTAAGCCACTTAGAGTAGGGGAAACCGGTTGCCTGACAGCACAGCCGACAGGAGGGTGCCCCATCTTTAAGTGGGGCACCAGGACAGAAGGCAACGGACCAGGGCTGGTTGGAGCCAGCTGGTCACGTTGAGGGAAACACCGGCAACACGGGAAGCCGAGGCGGCCAGATGTTTAACTCTGACCGCAGACCGATGACCTGCAGGCCCTAGTAACCGGGTTGATGACATTGCCACAAGGTACCTTGACCCTCAGGACTAAGAACCGGTTCAGGACACTAGAGGAGAAGGGCCACAATTCCGGTGGAGGCGGGAGGCTTTGCTTACTAGGGCCCCCGCCTGGAACGGTAAGGCACAGACCTTGCCTACTAGCTACAGACCTTAGGACTGGCGGGAGAGCTCTGCGAGGGTGGTAGAGACTGGGAAGAGTGAAGTTAACCCTGAAAGATAAAGAGAGCAAACATCCAGAGACTCCATAAGGGGGACCCTGAGCTGGCAACATCCACCCGGTAAATCAGACTGCACCGTGTTCCGTTTTATCATCTGCCGGTACCCAGTAAAGTGGAGTCAAGCTTGAACTGGTCTCTGAGATTCTCCTCGCCGGTGCCCGGAGGGCTTCAACACCATCACCAGCAGCTCATCGGAGGGTAAGAACTGCAGCTACAAATCCCCTCATCCATTACCGCTGTCCTGAGGTAAAAGCTCCTCCTGTGGGGAGCAGTACCACTCTCTACTGCACCCACCATCACCTCAGCGGCCGGCTTGCAGCGCTGGTACGTATATTACCGAGAACTACAGGTGGCGTCATGTTCCCCTGGAAATGTGGCACCCTGTGCCAGGTCACCACAGACTTCCCTATGTATTTCAAAAGAGACACTGAAGGATTTCCCACAGCGATTAACCCACTTACACACAACACCTTCCACTCCAGGCCTGAAGAGGGAGCTCCACTGGCTGCCTTAAGCCAGATCCCCTATAAATACAGGTTCTGGAGGGAAATCAGCAGAGTGTGCAGTCACTACAGAACTGTGAAGAGCTCAGAGTCTAGTGAGCCGAGCTGGTACTGGAGCCGTGCTAGGCCGTACCAATACACACCAGAGGCAGTGGTAGACCCACAGAGTAGGGATCGAAGGCAGAGGAGAGAAATGTGTTACAAAGGGGGCAGAGGAGCCATACCGACTCACCCCACCAGAGCTCTGGTCACTGGGTCCGAGTCTGCAGGGACAGAAAGGATAGGCCCAGCAGAGAATCCAGCACCACGAGGAGGCTTAGCTTCCCGGACACCCACAGCACCCACAGTTGAGAGCCAGGGACCGTGGGGCCCCAGCGGGATCCCAATACAGTGCCCTCAGTGCAGCAACCCGGGTGTGGAGAGAGAGAGAAAGAGAGAAGTAATGGTCCGGTCAGGTTCCATGCCTGCCAGACTCCAAATAGGAAAGCTGAAACAAGGAGGCCTACAACCTACTCGATATGGAGATCCCAAAGTGTTTCCCTCAATTCCGGATGAGTGTACCCGTAACAGAACATCAGTAAAGGTACCAAAAGACTTTCATGTGTGCGTGTCCCTCCTTCCATCTGCACCACCATGTTTGTGCTCCCCTACTCCAACCTTGCACAGAAACGACTGTGCTGCCTTATTCCACCATCACAACTCACAGCCCCGGGGACCCCGCTTCTCCTGTAGGGAGCCACTCCATCTTGCTGCCTCCCATCACCCCGGAGGCCCAAGCAGTGCCGGTGTCATCACTGGAACCTACAGGTGGGGTCACGACTTGACAATTTTATTATTTTTCTTTTCTCCCATTTTTCGCTGAATCCCCCGGGCCCATGGCCTCATGCACCGCTACCCGTGACTTCCCCCAGACCGCGCCTGAGACATCCGAGTACCCCCCGGGCCTGGGTAGGACATAAATACTCCCTTTTCCCCCACTATCTACTCAAATGATAACCAGGACACGTTACCGGGATCCCGTCCACCCGTGACCGCCTCATTCAGGTCACCATCAGCGCCGGTGTCCGAGTACCCCTATCCCTGGCCACATCAAATACACAGCAAAGGGTAAAAAATGCACAATTTTTAGGAAAGTTTTGTTACATTTTTGATCTTGGAGAACATTGAAGAACCATAAGTAAATTAATATCCCATCCTTTATTAATGCAGAATAATCTAATAGGAGAAGGCTTGAGTTGGTTACATTGGCACAGCCACAGCCCCCAGTGATTGGCGTCAGCGGTGATGTAATAGGTAGTGGTATAGTAAGTTTTGGGCAGCACTGGACTTGTGTGGAGGTTGAAAGACAGCTCTTTGTATTATTTAATCCAGCAGAGTCCCATAGACATCAGAAAGTGTTATGTCACTTGTAAGTCTCGGAGTAACTATCTTAGGAATGCAGTAAAGTTCCTTGTCTAAAAAATGTCTGACTTTCTCTGTAGACTAATATATGGATATTTCTGAACTCTGCTCTTGTACTGAAATGTAAACATGCGAGATCCGGCTTCACCAGATTACACAAAGCAGAAGACACGTGATACGCGCTTCTCTTCCGTACACCATCGGGAATAGGAGGACTTTGTACTGAATATTGGCCCCATGTCAGGTCTATTCATACACAGTAACTATGAGGCCATAATAATGTGCTGTTATTACTCCGTGCAAGTAGCTAAGCACGCTTGTTTTTTTACATTACTTTTCATAGAAACTTGAATGCCAAAATAAACTTTACATGACATCTGCACTTTCCTACCTTGTTGACGAAATGTATATGATGTACGGTGCTGCTGTAGCGACCGGTGGTAAGGCCGCGGGTGTGTGTGTATGATCTTTCTCAACAGAATCCCCATACTCAGGTTTGAAGTTTTGGGAAAGGAAGGTGTGTCACAGTCCGCGCTGCCAAGAAATCCGCTCGTAATAACGCTAGTAGTCAGTGTCCAAATTTATCCTCTTTATTCATCCAACGCGTTTCAACGCCCTCCTGGCGTCTTCCTCAGGGATGTCTCTCCCCCACCAAACAACTCATATTTATACACATAGCAATTGACATAACAAGTGGGTGTTCCCCATCATGTGACGTCAAAAACGTCATCATGGCTGGGCGGGTGTTACATTTTGGCGCAAAAAATATAAAACAACTTTACACATACATCAAAATGCAAGTTACATACCATTACACATATTTAAAAATTCAGTAAAATGTTAACATAAAAAACCTTCCTGAAAATCAAGCGGAAAATCACCCAAAAGTCTATCCTATGTGTGTGCCGTATGTAAAAAATTTTACTGAATTTTTAAATATGTGTAATGGTATGTAACTTGCATTTTGATGTATGTGTAAAGTTGTTTTATATTTTTTGCGCCAAAATGTAACACCCGCCCAGCCATGATGACGTTTTTGACGTCACATGATGGGGAACACCCACTTGTTATGTCAATTGCTATGTGTATAAATATGAGTTGTTTGGTGGGGGAGAGACATCCCTGAGGAAGACGCCAGGAGGGCGTTGAAACGCGTTGGATGAATAAAGAGGATAAATTTGGACACTGACTACTAGCGTTATTACGAGCGGATTTCTTGGCAGCGCGGACTGTGACACACCTTCCTTTCCCAAAACTTCAAGTTCGTCTACCCTGAGTGGAGACCGGTGGAAGTCCAGCAGCAGCCATCAGGATACTTATCATATCAGGCCTCTTAACCAGTTGTGGGTGGCACAACTGGACTAGGTGAGTGAACCATTTTTCTCACCTGCTTTGTTTAGTGTCTAGTGATAAGGGCACTATTGCGCCTCTTGTCCCCCCCCCCTCTCTTTTCTTGTCATACTCAGGTTTAACCGATAATAACGTTTCTTTACTGGCAAACATGTTTATATCACAGTCAACCGAACTATATGCGCACTGGTATATATTAGAGTCTCTGAATCTTCACTTCTGCCGGGTACGCAGCAAGAAAGAAAAACACAACAATGGAGATATCTTTCCCTAACTTTCCCTAAAATCACGTACCAGTTTATCACAGAAGAAGATGTCGCTCCCACGTAGCAGGCCTGGGGGTCTCCTCAGTCTTCTTCTTTGGTCTCCTTCCGCAGGTAACAGAATTTTTGTTAGTCTCTCTCTTTGTCCACACCGATCAGCAGCAGAAGGGAGATCACAACAGCACAGAAGTCTCCCTTATGTCGGTCACGGCCCCTGCACATGCACTCTGGGTGCTCGGCGGGCAAGGTTTTGCAGAGCGGCCAGAGTCACAGCACCAAAGTCCAGTGGCCCAGGATCAGTCACAGGGGCTTCTGCGGGATGATTTTTCCGGCAAGGTGTAGCAAAGTAGTCCACTTTGAACAGACATCCGCAGGCAGATCTTCTCTGGTTCAGCTCTGTAAGAATATGATTTAGCGGTCTTGTAGAAGCGCTACTAAAGCTCAGGCACCAGGATGATAGGGTTTATGAACAGCAATCTTTATTTTCCCCTCACAGCTCCACAACATGTTTCAACTGCTCAAGGCAGTCTTCCTCAGGTAGTGTAAGGGGGTGAACTGTGACATCACATTATATAGAGAACAAAAAACTTTGATTGGTTCCCCAATTAACTATGCTTAACTCCTCATGCACTTCTACAAACATTGTCAATAAAAAACGACATAATTAAACTACAATTTATACAATTCCCCTAATTCCATATTAAAACTGCATATCTATATAAACCAGCTGTAGCTCATTAATAAAATCAAAACATATACATAAAAAATTATTAAAATTATTAAAATTACTATACACATTATTATAAAAAATTATTAAAATGAAATTATTATAAAAATGATTACTTCATATATATATATACACATGCACACACACATATACATATATATATTGAGACAAGGATTTTTTTTTTTTTTTTTTTCTTTTCCTCTTTCCTTCCCTGAACTTTAAAGAGGATAAGTATTGGCACTGGAAGTAAGAGGAATAGCAGTTATAGTGACATCTGGTATATTTTGATCTAACTCGTTCTGTTTTGGCTCTTTATATATATCTAGATTTGTAAACTAATTCAACAGGAAAAGTATACTTTCAATACTTTCCACATATTATATATATACGTAAAATTCATTATTTTGTAAAAAATTATTATTTTGATACAATCACCCAAATGAACATTTGCATACCAACAGAATATTTTTTGGAAATAAAATATAATTGTTATATTAATGTTTTGTTACATTTTCCAAGGTTAAATTATGACCCTCTGGACTTAAAGTTCCCAACTTAAAGATCCAGTAACATTCTGTTTTAATAAGGGCCCCTAGGCGATCATTTACATTATCTCTTATTTGATCAATGATTGTGAGCTTCATTTTCGTGGCATCTTTTTGGTGGCAGATGGTATAATGCCTTGATAGACTGTGGAATTGATATCCAATCTTGATGTTGTGTCTATGCTTATTAAGCCTAGCATGCATGGTCTGTATGGTCCGCCCTATATATTGAGTACCACACGGACATTCGATTAAATAAATCACATAGGTAGATTGGCATGATACCCTATGTTTGATAGGGAAACTTTGCTTTGTTGTGGCTGACATGAAAGTTTTTTCCCCATTCTTAATGACCTTGCAGCATAGGCATTTGGGGGTCTGACATGCATAGCATCCATTGTTCATATCATCCCCTTTTATTAGTGCCCTATCTTCCGTTTTTTGGCACACATTACTAGGAGATAACATTTCTCTCAGGTTTTTGTTTCTCCTGTATATCACATTAGGTTTAGTAGGCAAATGATCAGCGAGAACTGGGTCACTCTTTAATACGAACCAATATTTGTTCATTAAATCTAGAATCATTTTCCTTGGTTGACAGTATGTTGTAACAAGACTCCATTTTGTCCTATTTATAGTTTTCTCATCACTTATGGTTTTTTTGGATGACATCTTCTCTATACAGGATTCCTGAGAAAGGTCTTTCGTTTTCCTAAATGCGTCTTGCAACAAACGTTTGGGGTATCCCTTCGCTAGGAACCTCTTTTTTAGGGTTTTTGATTCCTGTCTAAAATCACTATCCTCGGTGCAATTTTTTCTCACCCTCCAGTATTGGCCATAGGGTACGCTGGTTAACCACCTGGGGAGATGCCCACTCCCATACTCCAAGTAGCTGTTAACATCAACTTGCTTGAAGAAGGTCGAAGTATACACCCTCCCCAGGTGGTCCAAGCGCACCCATAGGTCCAAATACTGAAGGGCCGAGTTAGACACCGATCTAGTGAATTTTAGACCCCATTCGTTTTCATTTATTTCCGTGACAAAGTTAGTTACTTCTTCTTCTGTTCCTCTCCAGATGATGAACAGATCATCAATGAATCGCCTATAATAAATAATTTTATCAGCTGTCCACCTGGGCTGCGCAATGGAGACCGACTCAAATGCGCACATGTACAGATTTGCGTAACTGGGTGCGAATCTGGTCCCCATTGCGCAGCCCCTTTTCTGTTGGTATACGGACCCATTGAAGGAAAATATGTTGTTGCATAAAATGAATTTTATTGCTGTCAATAGGAACTCTCTTTGTTCTTTAGGCAATTCTTGATCGCTACTTAAAAAAGTTTAAGTAGCGATCAAGAATTGCCTAAAGAACAAAGAGAGTTCCTATTGACAGCAATAAAATTCATTTTATGCAACAACATATTTTCCTTCAATGGGTCCGTATACCAACAGAAAAGGGGCTGCGCAATGGGGACCAGATTCGCACCCAGTTACGCAAATCTGTACATGTGCGCATTTGAGTCGGTCTCCATTGCGCAGCCCAGGTGGACAGCTGATAAAATTATTTATTATAGGCGATTCATTGATGATCTGTTCATCATCTGGAGAGGAACAGAAGAAGAAGTAACTAACTTTGTCACGGAAATAAATGAAAACGAATGGGGTCTAAAATTCACTAGATCGGTGTCTAACTCGGCCCTTCAGTATTTGGACCTATGGGTGCGCTTGGACCACCTGGGGAGGGTGTATACTTCGACCTTCTTCAAGCAAGTTGATGTTAACAGCTACTTGGAGTATGGGAGTGGGCATCTCCCCAGGTGGTTAACCAGCGTACCCTATGGCCAATACTGGAGGGTGAGAAAAAATTGCACCGAGGATAGTGATTTTAGACAGGAATCAAAAACCCTAAAAAAGAGGTTCCTAGCGAAGGGATACCCCAAACGTTTGTTGCAAGACGCATTTAGGAAAACGAAAGACCTTTCTCAGGAATCCTGTATAGAGAAGATGTCATCCAAAAAAACCATAAGTGATGAGAAAACTATAAATAGGACAAAATGGAGTCTTGTTACAACATACTGTCAACCAAGGAAAATGATTCTAGATTTAATGAACAAATATTGGTTCGTATTAAAGAGTGACCCAGTTCTCGCTGATCATTTGCCTACTAAACCTAATGTGATATACAGGAGAAACAAAAACCTGAGAGAAATGTTATCTCCTAGTAATGTGTGCCAAAAAACGGAAGATAGGGCACTAATAAAAGGGGATGATATGAACAATGGATGCTATGCATGTCAGACCCCCAAATGCCTATGCTGCAAGGTCATTAAGAATGGGGAAAAAACTTTCATGTCAGCCACAACAAAGCAAAGTTTCCCTATCAAACATAGGGTATCATGCCAATCTACCTATGTGATTTATTTAATCGAATGTCCGTGTGGTACTCAATATATAGGGCGGACCATACAGACCATGCATGCTAGGCTTAATAAGCATAGACACAACATCAAGATTGGATATCAATTCCACAGTCTATCAAGGCATTATACCATCTGCCACCAAAAAGATGCCACGAAAATGAAGCTCACAATCATTGATCAAATAAGAGATAATGTAAATGATCGCCTAGGGGCCCTTATTAAAACAGAATGTTACTGGATCTTTAAGTTGGGAACTTTAAGTCCAGAGGGTCATAATTTAACCTTGGAAAATGTAACAAAACATTAATATAACAATTATATTTTATTTCCAAAAAATATTCTGTTGGTATGCAAATGTTCATTTGGGTGATTGTATCAAAATAATAATTTTTTACAAAATAATGAATTTTACGTATATATATAATATGTGGAAAGTATTGAAAGTATACTTTTCCTGTTGAATTAGTTTACAAATCTAGATATATATAAAGAGCCAAAACAGAACGAGTTAGATCAAAATATACCAGATGTCACTATAACTGCTATTCCTCTTACTTCCAGTGCCAATACTTATCCTCTTTAAAGTTCAGGGAAGGAAAGAGGAAAAGAAAAAAAAAAAAAAAAAAATCCTTGTCTCAATATATATATGTATATGTGTGTGTGCATGTGTATATATATATATGAAGTAATCATTTTTATAATAATTTCATTTTAATAATTTTTTATAATAATGTGTATAGTAATTTTAATAATTTTAATAATTTTTTATGTACCGTATTTTTCGCATTATAAGACGCACTTTTGTTCCCCCAACTTTTGGGGGAAAGTGGGGGGTGAGTCTTATAATGGGAATATACGGTTCTTTAGTGCTGGGGAGGCTGTGCAGTGGTGTCCGGAGCCGGGGCGGGCTGGCTGCGGTCCTCAGGAGGCAGCGGGAGGTCACGTGCTCCCGCTCATTAACCTCCTCCAATATGCACTGCACTGCCGCTGTCCATCACCTTGGTGCTGAAACCAGCACCAAGATCTGGACAGGGGTGCAGTGCATATCAGGTGTGCCTGCACTCACTTCCCTGTGCAGGCACAACTTGCCCCCATCACTGTGTAAAGCTCCCCTGCTGGCGTGCACAGAATAAAAATAAAAAATCATTACTTCACCTTCCGACGATCGCGCTCCCTTCTGCCAGCTGATCGGTGATTTCCTGCTTTGGTCTCGGCATCAGGAGTGCATAGTGATGAAATCCGATCACATGATGCACTCTGGTCACATGACCCGATGCCGAGACCAAAGCAGGAAGTCACCGATCAGCTGGCTGAAGGGAGCGCGATCGTCGGAAGGTGAAGTAATGATTTTTTATTTTTATTCTGTGCACGCCAGCAGGGAGCTTTACACAGTGATGGGGGCAAGTTGTGCCTGCACTGGGGGGGTGAGTGCAGGCACAGGGGTAAATGTGCCTGCACTGGGGGCTGAGTGCAGGCACAGGGGCAAGTTGTGCCTGCACTGGGGGGGTGAGTGCAGGCACAGGGGTAAATGTGCCTGCACTGGGGGCTGAGTGCAGGCACAGGGGCAAGTTGTGCCTGCACTGGGGGGGTGAGTGCAGGCACAGGGGTAAATGTGCCTGCAGTGGGGGCTGAGTGCAGGCACAGGGGCAAGTGTGCCTGCACTGGGGGCTGAGTGCAGGCACAGGGGCAAGTTGTGCCTGCACTGGGGGGGTGAGTGCAGGCACAGGGGTAAATGTGCCTGCAGTGGGGGCTGAGTGCAGGCACAGGGGCAAGTGTGCCTGCACTGGGGGCTGAGTGCAGGCACAGGGGCAAGTGTGCCTGCACTGGGGGCTGAGTGCAGGCACAGGGGCAAGTTGTGCCTGCACTGGGGGGGTGAGTGCAGGCACAAGGGTAAATGTGCCTGCAGTGGGGGCTGAGTGCAGGCACAGGGGCAAGTGTGCCTGCACTGGGGGCTGAGTGCAGGCACAGGGGCAAGTTGTGCCTGCACTGGGGGGGTGAGTGCAGGCACAGGGGTAAATGTGCCTGCAGTGGGGGCTGAGTGCAGGCACAGGGGCAAGTGTGCCTGCACTGGGGGCTGAGTGCAGGCACAGGGGCAAGTGTGCCTGCACTTGGGGGTGGTGCAGGCACAGGGGCAATTCCGCCTGCACTGGGGCAAGTGTGCCAGCACAGGGGGGTGAGTGCAGGCACTGGGGAGAGTGTGCCAGCACTGGGGGAGGTGTGCCATCAATAGGGGATGTGTGCCATCACTGGGGGACGTGAGCCAGCACAAGGGGGTTATATCCCAGGATGAGGAACAATGTATCAAGATGAGGGTGCTATGAGGGACATGTGTCCTATATGATTTGTAAGACGGACACTGGCATTATAACACGGACCCCATTTAACATTAAAAAATATTTTTTTCTCTTTTTCTTCACCAAATTTGGGGGTGCGTCTTATAATCAGGTGCGTCTTATAAAGCGAAAAATACGGTATATGTTTTGATTTTATTAATGAGCTACAGCTGGTTTATATAGATATGCAGTTTTAATATGGAATTAGGGGAATTGTATAAATTGTAGTTTAATTATGTCGTTTTTTATTGACAATGTTTGTAGAAGTGCATGAGGAGTTAAGCATAGTTAATTGGGGAACCAATCAAAGTTTTTTGTTCTCTATATAATGTGATGTCACAGTTCACCCCCTTACACTACCTGAGGAAGACTGCCTTGAGCAGTTGAAACATGTTGTGGAGCTGTGAGGGGAAAATAAAGATTGCTGTTCATAAACCCTATCATCCTGGTGCCTGAGCTTTAGTAGCGCTTCTACAAGACCGCTAAATCATATTCTTACAAGCTTCTATTCCCCCTGAGGGATCAGCGGCTGGAGCAGCACAGCGAGGGCACAGAGGTGAAGGATCTGGCGTTCCCTAGGTAAAAAGCAGTGACGCACATCCGGGACCGGCGCCACGTGACCGGAAAGGTCCTGTACGGACAGCTGGGGACCAGCGAGGTCGAAGGAGCGGAGCGTGCATATTGCCGGGGGTCCCCCATATATCAGAGGCTATTACACCGGGTTGTGCAGGTCGTGCACAGCCTAAACAGGTGAGTGGCCACCTGTAATAACGCCATATTAACTGAGCTATAGTGATCCTACACATGCGCCCCTTCTCTCCCTTTTTTCTTGCTGGTTCAGCTCTGGACCTAGACTGCACTGTTTCTCTTCCTGGGTAAACAAAAGAGAGGGTGGGGGATTTCCACCCTCTGTGATTGTACAGTCCACTAATGCCCCCTGGTGGACAAGTGCGGACTGTGCACGGTTCATTTCAGTGTCAATTTCAATAATACAATCTGAATTATTCACCTCATTACACTGCACACCATTATTGCCACCTCCACACCTTCATTTTTTTCATAGACTACATTATCTTCAGAAATAAATGAAATGTACCAAAGTTCTATCCTCAGGATTTTGTAAGTAGTGTCCGAGGTAATACAACAATAAAACATTGTATGTAAACTACATGTTGTAATGTCAAAGAGGAAACAATAAACATCATGTGCAGCAATAAAGACCCATAATTGACTCGTGGTCGCCCCCTTTGGCATTGATGAAGCCTCCAGATGTTTCTTGTAGCATCTAGAAGCTTCTTGTTCTTCTCAGTTGTATTTTCTCTTCCTTTGCAGTTTCTTCAAGCTCTTGTTCTCAGGTTCTTTTTCCCAGTGGCAGATTTCAGCTCACCCCAAAAATTTTCTATAGGATTGAGGTCAGGACTCATTGCTGTCATTGTAAAACAGTCCATTTTTCTTTTTCCACCATTCCTGTGTACTTATGGATGTGGCTTTGGGTCATTGTCTTGCTGGAGAAATCATGATCTGTGACTCAAACCAAGTTTTCTTACACTTGGAAGGACATTTTGCGTTAAAATTTGTTGATAACGCTCTAATTTCACGATTCTTGTGATACGGTCAAGGCCTCCAGTACATGTTGCTGCAATGCAACCCCACAGCATTATGGATCCTGCACCATGCTTAACTGTAGGTAGGGAGTTCTTTGCCTTATAAGCTTCATTGCGCCATCTGTAAACAACCTGTTGCTTTGCATTGCCAAAAAGGTCTATTTTTGTTTCATCTGTACATATAACATTTCCCCAGAAGGATTGGGGTTTGTCAGGGTTCTCTTTGGCAAAGATCAATTTTTCCATTTTATGTCTTTTCTTCAGCAATGGTTTCTTCCTAGGACTTCACCCATTTAGTGTGCGGTGTATGCTATTTGCATAAAACCATGACCCCCACACTGTTCCAGGTTGGCTTTGAGGTCTTTGGGTGTTTGCCATGGTGTTTTTTCCACCATCCAGGGAGGTTGTTGATGGTTTTATGCTTGGCCAACATCTTAATAACTGTGCACTGTTGAAACTGGGATACCAAGGTCTTTGGAAATGTCCCTATACCCTTTGGAAGTCTTGTGTTTTCTAATAATCACAGTTCTGATGTCCTCAGACAGCTTCTTTGTCTTTACCATTACGACAAAGGAACAGGGCCTAACATGTGGCTTATTAAAAAAAATGAAGTCATCCATTCATTGGCTAATTTATGTCACATGGGCATTGACTTTTATCAGAGGTGATTCTCATTTGTGATTTACCACATGCGAGTCACAAATGAGTTTCTATACAAATATAATGAAGAAGTGCCAATATCAGTGTCACAGCGGCTTTAGGGTTTTCTATTTGTTCCTCCCGTTGTAAATTGTTTTTTATCATTTGTCCTTTTGCATTTATCATTAGTTGCTATAAAGCTGTTTCACTTGATTCCTTTTTTTTAGGAGATATTCCACATTATGTACTTAACCTTCATGGTGCCAATAACAATGAGCAGAACTGTATACCGGCCACTTACTAAGATTAACCACACTTAGTGCCCAATTTTTTAAGACTGGAGTTCTGCATACTAATACAGCAGTTGAAAGAATGAGGCAGCACTCACCGGTATGTGCAGGGTGGTCCTTTAATCCAGATTGTCAATTGACAATCTGGATTAAAGGACCACCATGCACATACCGGTGAGTGCTGCCTCATTCTTTCAACTGCTGTATTTCATTCTTGTTCTTTGGATGTGCACCACCGGTAGGGAACCCGCCAGGGATGACCTCCCGGGACATGATTATTGATACCGTCTAGTGCCCTGGAATCTTGCACGCTTGATTGTTCTACATGCTAATCCTAATGAAGGGACGTCATGGAGTAAGATGCCCCTAATTCAGTAAGAGGCACATGCACCACTTTATGAATTGGCCACATCTTACAAGTGCCGTGTATATCCTGAAGAAATGTACTCTAGGCCACGACCAGAGAATTGGCTCTGAAGAGGTGACCAGGGATAATCCAGACCCTAATCACGAGACATACCGGTGTGGGGCAGGTGCTCTATGACCTGCAGCCTAACTTTCCACCATGATCTAATAACACAGTTGTCATACTAGGACTGGTGACCCTGACTGTGAGGGAAACATTCATTCGTGAGTCCGCGACGACCAGACTGAACCCGTGTGTGAGGTACTACGTTGAGACTGAGAGGCCTGAAAGGACTTAGAGGGAATAACCCAGAAATGCCACCTGAGCTGCACAGTTTGAGTTGCCCAGAGCAGTGTAAAGTGTGTGAACTGTACGGAAAGAACTGTGAACTGTTGTAACCTGCTGTTGAAAAACCAAGTAAAGAACCCAGTAAGCTCCTCTCTGCCTGAGACTGTTTACTTGCAGTGTCGCAGAAAAGCCCCACCTGAGAAGCCACAGACTGTCGTCCCTGCACACTGGCTGGAGAGCTGCAGCTTTGAAGTAAGTGCACTACACCCAGTACAATCCCTCATCAGGCCCATACATCACAACTATTCCTGCCCTGGGGACCCTCAGCCCTACCCAAGGAGGGCTTACCATCCACGCTGCCTCAAGTCACAGTCCCCAGCAGGAATACGGCAACGGTGGTTCTACTAACCACATACCCCGGGTAGCGTCACAACAAAAGCCCCTGTAAATAACTCCTTTTTAGACTGATCCCAGGCCACGGGACCGGGACACAACTACCGTGATACCCCAGAGAGACAGCGCCGGCCCTGTTCCCGAGTACCCCATAGCCTGGGCTGCATCAGATGGTTTCGCTCCCTGCAAGTGGAGCGCGATCCCCAGGGCAGTGGGATGGAGGAGTCAGTTTACACCTTGGCAGATGTTGCTCAGGTCACCAGCACCCTGGGTTCTCATTCGGCCTCCGCGGCCGGTGGTTGCCGCTAAGAAAAGTCTCACACACCCCAGCTGGAGTTGTTATTTTTACTTGGTGGTTTGAGCATGGCTGCCAGGTGCTTCCTCTTGCCAACCTCCGGTTCAGTGTTGTCGCCAGAAGCGGGACAGTGCAGTCGAGCCTCTGGTGGTGTTCCCTTCTTTCTCTCTGTTTTGCCTATAGTTTTGACAAACAGGCTCGGATACAGCTTTAAAGAAGGTAATCAAGTAATTTTATTAAAAGGCTAATATAGAATACAAAACTACAAAAATAGTATGATATTGCATAAACTATTTGTATAGTCAACACATAAAGGTTATGTATTTACTTAGGCTGGCTTCACACTTGCGGACCCTCCGCAGCGTCCTGCGGAGGGGGATCTGCAAGCTGACTGCAGTCCCTATGTTTATAATGGGTGTGCACGGTCATGCGCAGGTCTGTGCATGACCGTGCGCTCCCATTCACTGCAATATGTGATTTGTATTGCGGCGTGTAATTGTGGAACCCGGTGGTGATTTTTAAAGTTGCACCCGATTGCGGTTTTAGAGCATTGTTCAAAAACAAGACGTGTAAACGGGCGATAGGGATGTAATCTGCGTCGCCTACTGATTTCCCGGAGGCGTGCCACAGCGTGCTGGACACCGCACCCCGTCACCTATGATTGGTGGGGGCTACTGTGTAACCATTGGCTGTCCCTTCACAGGGCGGCATCTTTGATGAGCTGTCACTTCAGCACCACACGCATCTGCACCTACACAGCAATCCACTACATAAGTACAATTAGGCGGCTACTCAATAGCGCAAGAAAATGTAGTTGTGTTGTTCGGATGATGTACTGTGTACATTATAGTGCCACACATGACAGTTAATATATTGGCGTACATTGTAATCCAGAGCCGGGGATCCTCTCTCAGTCTAGGAGGACCTGTTTTGCCCAGGTACCCAGCTCCGTATTGGGTGGGGCTGGTGGTCTTCGGCGGTGTATCTCAGAGCTGGGCCCTGGGCCCGGCCCCCCACCACTAGTCCCGGACACTGGCTCTCCCGCAGATGTAGATGGGAGAGCCTTGCCAGCTGCTGACTCCTCTTCACTGGAGCCAGGCGCCAGAGGGGCCTGAAAAATAAGGAAAAAAAAATAACATAAGCAACATGAAGCACTATCATTGATCACAATAGCAACCAAATATAGTCAACCAAGCAGAGTGCAAAACACACCATGGAGAAAACCAAAACACACAGGAGAAGAGTTGAGAGCACCAAAAGGGCAACAAGTGTACTAGTGCCGTATACTCACGAGGCGCAACATTGCTAGGTGAAGTGATCATAAACAAGCGAAACAATTTGAAAAAGGAGGGAAAGAGGCATTTTAAGCAACAATGAAAGTCAAAGGTGAAGCAGATGGGCAAGGGTGGCATGGAAATGCATGCTAAAAATCACATCTGTGGTCAAAACATGGGTGTAAAGTCAAACACAACACAATTACCCACCTCCTGTGGTGGAAGTAATATTGCAGAATGTGGTTCACATACACTATTGTGTGCTGCCAAATGCCTGTTTGCTTGTTACTTTGAACCTAACAATTGTATTTTTTAATTTGGGTGTTTCCATTTGCCATACAGGATCATGTTTGCAGGATGGTTGTGTGTTTATTAGCAGGGATTATCATACTTGAGGACACATAGTACTGTTTGTGAACAACACACACTGGGACGTACATGGCTAGTATCAGGCATGGATTTAGCCTTGTGGCATCAGCAAATGTATGGCTGTGGACATCCACCCTTGACAACACATCGGGGACTTGGGCACAACATGATGAATCATGAATACTCTTCTTCGTGGCGTCACATATTATTCATCACCCACAAAGGCTCTGGTACGTGTTTAATTACATCGTGTTGTTGTTTATGAAAATTCGAATTTCCCATACAAGTAGGGACCTGCCTTGTCCTGACACATGTACATTGTAGCCACAGATATGGGCTGACGTTTATTACGTTTGACGTCAAGAAAGTGATGAAGGATGGCCAGGGCAGATCAGTGAGCATGTTTCCTTTGGTTTCAGGGCAATGTGTTTTGTGCCCTTGGAAATTATCTGTGTGTGCGTGTCGGGCCCACTGGGACGGTGGTACTCGGTACCTGGGAAGTCACGGGTGGTCCTGGTCCGGTCCGTGTCCCTGGCTCGACAATAAAAGGGGAATATTTACAGGGGATTGTCAGTCGTGACGCCACCCACTATATGCGGCCAGTGATGGGGCCGCCGCTGCTGCAGAACCTCCGGGGATGATGTAATGGCAGCGTAGATGGAATAGTTCCAGTGGGTAGAACTGTGTTCCCCGGGGCAGTAAGGGTTAAGTCTGTGGTGTAGTGTGCAGGCTGGGTGCAATTCACTTACTAGTCAGATGCTGCAGAAATCTCTCCTCAGTGCTGGTGCCGACAGGCTGTGGCTCTGCAGGTGGAGGGCTTGCTGTAATCCTGTATGGAGGGAACGTCACTCAAGCAGATGGAATCAGACAAGGGAGGCAAGTTCAGGGTCTCCGTGTTTACTCTTAAAGTTCTTCAAGGCCATTTACACTTCAGTTACAGTTCTTACAAGTCTCAGTTCAAGTACATGGGCACACTCTCCCCTCCGGAGTTCCCTTTACTCTCTGCAGCCAGGTCTCTCTCTGTGACCACTCACACTGTCTCTGTGTCCTTTCCAGGCTGTTAACGCTCTGTGTACACTTGGTGTGTGTCTCCGGACAGTATGACGGTGACTCGGGCCCCTGTGGGTCCTCCTGGTCGTCACTGAGCTGCCTGTCCTTTGGGGTAGGGACCCTAACATGTAGCTGTGGTCCCCCGTCGTGTTGTTTGGGGATTCCGGGTAACACTACGGTCCCCTCTAGAGCCGACACGCTACTCAGCCCAGCCTCCAGCAGTCCTCAAGTGTGAGGCTCTACCAGGCTCTTTCTCTCTGCATCTTTCAGTATTATAGGAGGGCTACTCCGCCTGCAGTCGGTAGCTTCAGCTGTACTTCTAGGGCCCGGGCATCACCGTCCCTCTCTTCCCTGCACACTCCTGGGGGTACTGGCTCCGGATAGGCTTTCTCTCTCCTCCGGCTCACACTGGCTCGGTACAGATTCTGCGCTCCTTACACCCCACTTTGCCAGGACGTGTGCTTCCTTCTGCTGCTCAGCATAGGTCAACCTTCTGCTGTCTCTTGGCCTGTGCCGTGTTCCTCAGCCTGCTGCTGGTCTCTGTCTTTTCTGCTCGGCACCCTGGGCCTACTGAACTCCTTCCTCCTCCCCTACCACTATTTCTACTGTCAAGTCACCTGACTACGTGTGTGCCCAACCCACTCCTCTAAATCCACCACCCCTCGCTTGCCTAGAGTCTCCAATCTCAGGGCTGGAAGCTGCCATCTACTGTACGTGGGTTGTATGGGCTGTGAGGGTGTTGATGTGCAACAATTGTCCTACCTGCCTGGCTGCAGTTCCCTTTTGTGGCCTCCTGGACACAGGGGCGCCACATGCGCTGCTCACCACTGTTGGGATATGCTTTGGGCTAGTGGGCAGCAGAAGTATTGTGAGGATTACTTTATATGCAAACATGTGATAAAATTTTACATTGTACTTATATTTTCTGTTTCTCATATACAGGGGCTGATAAGTGATATGATGTTTGACCCTGATGGAGATGTGATTGTGGCTCTTGCCTTGGTGGAAGAGCAATTGTGGATGGAGGATAGATACGAGAGGTTGCGGGCTCGCAGACCACGGCGCTTGTGGACTCGGGATTGGCTTCGCCTCTGTGAGACCCGGAGCCACATGCAGCTGTTGATTGAGCTGGAGGATGGAACTACCTCCATATGTCTGAGGACTCTTTCACTTTCCTTTTGGAATGCATACGGCCATTGATAGCTCGTCAGGACACTGTCATGCGTCGATCTGTATCAGCTGAGGATCGTTTGGCAGTAACTTTGCGGTTCCTGGCTACAGGCCGGTCAAGGACCGACCTGCAATATACCTCACGTGTATCACTGTCCCTGCTGAGCCGCCTGATCCCTGAGATGTGTGAGGCCATCTAGAGTGCTCTGCTGCCATCCTATATGCAGTTTCCAGAAACACCCGCTCAATGGATGGAAGTAGCCCGAGGCTTTGATAGCCGGTGGCAATTTCCAAACAGCGGTGGGGCATTGGATGGTAAGCACGTGAGGATTACTAAACCCCCCAACTCAGGCTCTTTGTATTATAATTGCAAAGGTTATTTTAGTATAGTCCTCATGACCCTGGTGGATGCGAAGTACGAGTGCCTCTATGTGGACGTTGGCATGAATGGGCGAATCTCAGATGGGGGAGTGTTCGCACACTGCTCCTTGGCACAACTACTAAGGAGCGGTGGGCTGAACTTGCCCTCAAATGAAGAGGCAACCCATCATCTCAACTTTGCGTTTGTGGCGGATGAAGCATTCCCACTTCAGGAACACCTACTACGGCCATATCCCCAGAGGACACTTACTTCTGAGCAGCTATCCCGGGCCCGCCGTGTGGTTGAAAATGAGTTCGGGATCATGGCCAATACATTCCGGGTTTTTCATACACGTCTGCGTATGAAACTGGAGTCTATTGACGCGGTAGTGCTGGCATGCTGTGTGCTGCATAACTTCCTGCGTCGTAGGGATCGGTCATCATACACGCCAGGAAGTTATGTGGATTCAGTGGACCCCACAACAGGGGAGGTCCGTCCAGGGGCTTGGCGTGATGTCGACCATGGTGTGGCGCCACTCCAGCCGATGAGCCATGGTTGGACTCAGCAGGATGCCAGGAACAGCAGAGACACATACTGCTCCTACTTTAATGGCCCTGGGGCAGTGGCCTGGCAGCACCAGCAGGTGTAGGGTGGCTGGTGCTGTGAGGGCTGCACATGGTGGGCATGGTGTAGTCAGCAGGGTGGCTGCTCCATGTAATGTTTATTTTTTTGGTATTGTGTGCACATGTTTTTGTTAGTTAGGTAGTTGTGGTTTATTTAATTTTTTTGTAGGTGGTGCACACTTCACCATGTTTTATTTCATTTATTCTGCATTTGTCAATGTCTTTGTTGCCTTTGTTGTGTGTTTTGAACATTTTTTTATTTTATTTAATAATTAATAAGAAATTCATTTTGGATCCAAATAACAACGTGTGTGACTCATTACTTGGGGAAGGAGGGCAGTTTAACAAAGCTTTATGGTGTGCATAGTGGTTTGTCACCCATTGGCACCTATGGCTGGGTACGTGACACATTATGTGTTGATATGGATGACCCAGATTAAGCATTTTGTCCGACAGTGTATGTGGCAAATGTGTGTACATATCCATTGTGGTGTGGGCAGAGGGACACCTGGACACAACACATTGATCCAGCCCATGATATTGTGGGGCATGTAGGTAGAGTCAGTTCGTCACAAACATGTGCACACACCAGGGGCGGACTGGCCCAGGTGGCAGGGGGGCAAGTGCCCCCTGGGCTTGTGGTATAGCCCTCTTCTAGGGCCGCCCCCCTCCAGAAATGGGCCGGTCAGCAGCACTTTGCGGCCGGAGCTGTGAAACAGCCGGAGACTCGCGTCACCCCCCCGCTCCTCAAAATCTCAGCCAGGTACACCCCTCCCCCGCTCCTCACCTAGGGCTGGCAGGACAAAGCTGCCTCCCGGCATCACAAGCACCAGCCTGCCCCTGGCACACACACATATTCGAGTGGTCCCATGGCAGCTGGACAATGGCATGGACAAATCTAGGCACATATGTTGCAAGTATTTTGGGTATGTTCCCACCTTCACCTACAGATGCACACATCGCAAACCACATAGTATTGTAAGCCACAGACTGTGTAGCTTCAAGCATCTCTAAAGTGGATTGAAGCACACTTATCCACGACACAAGCGTCTATTCCGTGTGAAAAGGCAACACAATTGCTTTACGTGTTAGCCAGCCTTCCTGCGCACCCTGGCCAATCAGGACACTATTGCGTTGTCCAATGATTGTATTTTGGGCGCGGTGTAGCGAAGTTTGGCACGCCTATGGTTGGAGCCGCTGCACAGGTACGCCCACATTCCATTAGTGATTGCGGCGTGTGAAGCGCCATCGGGAGTCTACCGGATGTTTACCGCAGTTTCTGTAGCAACTTCCGGGGAGCCACGTACCCTTGGGTTGACGACGCAATTGCGGCGTGTACATGCGGCATCGGCGCTCGGAGGCAACTGTGAAAAATGTGCACGTGCACGTTCGGTTGGCTCCGATCGCCGCCAAACTTTGTGGCGTGTAAATGTACCTTTACTTGTTTCCTCAGGGGATTCCTCCTGGGCCTTCCGGGCTTTTCCTGCTGCACTGGATGCTTAGCAGTGTCGGACTCCGGTGTCCGGATAAACTACAGGGAAGCTTTGTCTGTTCCCCTTCTTCTTTCTCCTATTCCTCCATTGGCCTCTGACCCTCTCCCTAGGGTGCAGCACAGCTGGGTCAGTGTTCCCTGGTCCTGGGCCTGGTTTTATCCCAGCGACCAGCTTCTTCACTGCTGCTCTCTCCTCTCTCTGGAACTAACTGGTACCAACTGGAACTAACTGACTCCTCCCCGCAGGCCTGGATCTTTTATAGGGGAACTGGCTTAAGGCAGCCAGTGGAGCTCCCCCTCCAGGGCTGGGGTGGAAGGTGTTGTGTGCTGTGTATACCAAGGTGTAAATCCCTCTTTGCACCGGTGAGTCCTGTGGCAATCCCCTGCAGGGGTGCCACACTATTACATGTCAACTGGACAGGTGGATCCTCAGAGCCCTTGGACTGGATGAGCAGCTAACCTGGACGGAGGGCTGGTGTGCAGTAGGGAGCAACTGCAGCAAGTATAGCAGAGATGTAATCATTGAGGGGATAGTATAGAAGCTGGTGAATTTCCCATGAATTGTATAAGATCCATCGATAGGATACAGACACACATCTGTGAAACTCAGATGACTGTAGTGTGAGTTAAAATCGCATTGCAGTCGGACCAATGTTATTCAATGTCAGAGAACACATTTCCGCGTGTCGGACGTTTTTTTCTCATCCGATTCACGGATTCACGGATTTAAAAAAATCACATGCAACTCTCGGACCACACTCGGACCACACAGTAGCATCACTGTTGCAAAACGGACCAAAACTCTGACAAAAGTTGTCTGACTCTTGGATCTGTTAATCGGACCGTTTTTTCACTTGCATGTGTGTCTATACCCTTATGGTAGAGCTAGGTTTGCAACAGAGTGCACAATTACAGTGGTGTAACTGTGGGTGTGTCATTGAGTCCTCAAGTGCAAAGCTGGCACAGTTGTTTAGCAGAGTTCAACCACTCATGTAGTAGAGTCCGGTTTGCAGCAGGGTCCACATTGACAAAGCTGGAACAGCAGTGTAACAGAGTGAGCCCAGTGATGTAGCAGAGCAGGGTTTGCAGTAGAGTCCACAATTGAAGAGCGGTTTAGTAGATGTTACAGCAGGGTGATCTTATTCTATTATGTGTATACATCTGCTTGTGTAATTTTCCAAGGGGATTGACTGATTGTCAGCTGTCTCCGATATTAGAGAAAATTCCAACCGCTTAAGGCCCCTTTCAGATCAGCGTTTTCGCTGATCGCGGCAGATGCGGTGGATTTACCGCATCTGCTGCATATGCCGCCTAACGGCCGAGTTGCGTTTCACCTGCGGCAAGCCCCACGCAGTGCGGCCGCGAAAAAAACAGCGGTAAGCCGCGTTTTTTTTTCGCGGCCGCAGCTGCCGCAAGTGCCAAAACCGCAACTATACTGCACTTGCCGCACCTGCTGCAAGCCCCATAGACATTGCATGGGGCTTGCCGCAGGTGAACCGCAAGTGTGACAGTTAGGCGGCAGATGCGGTAAATCCACTGCATCTGCCGCGATCAGCGAAAAACGCTGATCTGAAAGGGGCCTAACTTGTGTTGCCCCAACCAATATCAATCAAGGCTTTACAGAGAAAAGACAGGTGCAGAAATGACACATAAGGCAATTGGTCACAGCACCTGGGGGATTAAAGCTGGGCCTCTCGTTCCTCCAGCCAGCTCCTGGACGCATGTCCAACCCGGATCATGAACACATACCCAATCAAGGAAAGGACAGCGCCACAGACTTTGATGGTGCAGAAAACTTCTGGTGTCTTTATTCCAGGGTCACAAGAAAGCGACGTTTCGATCACCCCTGTGATCACAGGGTTGATCGAAACGTCGCTTTCTTGTGACCCTGGAATAAAGACACCAGAAGTTTTCTGCACCATCAAAGTCTGTGGCGCTGTCCTTTCCTTATTTGGGTAGGTGCAGAAATGACATCCCTTGCACTGTCTCTGCCCCCTGTGTTCTGTCTGGGCCCCCGTGCACTGTCTGTGCTGTCTCTGCCCCCTGTGTGCTGCCTGAGGCCTCGTGCACTGCCTGGGGCCCAGTGAGCTGCCTGAGGCCCCTTGCGCTGTCTGGGGCCCTGTAGGGTATCTGGGGCCCCATGAGCTGTCTCTGCCCCCCTGTGCGCTGTCTGGGACCCATGTGCTGTTTGAGGCCCTGTACGCTATCTCTGCCCCCCTGTACGCTGCCTGTGGCCCCTGTGTGCCTCCTGGTGCTCTGTGCACTGCCTGGGGCCCCTGTGCACTACTTGGGGCCTTGTGAGCTGCTTGGGCCCCTGTGTGCTGCCTGGGGCCCCTTGCACTGTCTGCGGCCCCTATGCGCTGTCTCCTCTGCCCCCCTGTATGCTGCTCAGGCTCCTTGCAATGTCTGGGGCCTTGTGCATGGTATCTGCCCCCCTGTGTGCTGCCTGGAGCCCCTTGTGCTGCCTCTGCTCCCCTGGGAGCAGCCTGGGGCCTGGGTGCTGTCTGGGGCTCGTGTGCTGTCTCTGCCCCCCTGTGCACTGACTGGGGCCCCTTTGTGTTGTCTCTGCCCCCTTGTGTGCTGCCTGGGGCCCCGTGCACTGTCTCTGGCCCCGGCCCTGTGTGCTGCCTGGTGCCCCGTGCACTGCCTGAGGCTCCTGTGCACTACCTGGGGCCCTGTGCGCTGCATGGGGTCTCTGACCTTGTTCGCTGTCTGGGGCCCCATGCACTTTCTCTGCGCTGCCTTTGGCCCCTGTGTTCTGCCTGGGGCCACTGTGCACTGACTGGGGCCCCGTTGTTGAGTATATCACTCAATGGTTAAAATCTGATCTACAACAGCTGGGGTATATTCTGGCCCAGAGGGGTATAATCTGGCCTAGGCCACTTTAACCCTGGGTATATTCTGGGCGGGGGGTTAATCTGACCTGTTACACCGGGGAGCGGAACAACAACTCTTTATTATTTGTACCCAGATCATTGATTACAGAAAGTTATAACCAGAAAACGTCTGTAAAGTCAAATGTAGGTAAATATTCTAAGGGCCAGTAAAGGTACCGTCACACGCGGCAATATTGCTAGGCAATTTCACTGGCAATTTGCTGGTTGCAGTGAAATCATGGACACATTGTTCCATTTGTACACAGTCACAAAATGGAACATTGTGTCCATGATTTCACTGCAACCAGTGATCTGTGACCAATCTCTGCACAGATATCTGTGTGTGAGACGTGGCCCATAGAATGCAGTGAAATTTCTTGTCTACAAATAGTTGAGAGTAAGTACAGTATTACTGTTCAGAAGACGGATATATCTGAACGTTAAATGGAATTGTGAAATATCCGGCTTAACCAGTTTAAACAAAGCGGAAACACACATAGTGTAATCTGCTCTTCTGCACAACCTCAGGAATAGACAGACTTGTGGTATGTCTTTGTGGTAATGAGCTATTAAGGCCTCGCACAAGAAGCTGTGAGTCAAAGCTTGAAGGTCATGAGCAGATTGGAATAAACATTACATTGATCCTGCAGTTTCCTACTTCCTTACACCTCAGCGTTTTGCTGGTGTTTGCGGTTGATCCAGCAGGAGGCACCGGATCTGCCACCTAATGGCCGACTTGCAGCACCGATCTGGCAAGCCCCCATTCAATCTCTATGGGGCTTGCGGTCAGGTGGGGCAAGTGCAGTTTTGCCGCAATTCAGCTCTTGCAACCACGAAAAAAAACCATGGTTAGCAGCATTTTTTTTTTTTGCCGCTGCAAGTGCCGGAACCAGCAGAACCGCATTTGCCCCACCCAACCGCAAGCCCCATAGAGATTGAATGGGGGCTTGCCAGATTGGTGCCGCAAGTCGGCCGTTAGGCGGCAGATCCGATGCCACCTGTTGGATCAACCGCAAACACCAGTAAAACGCTGATGTAAAATGGGCCTTACAAAAGTTATATGATTATACCAATATGACCCACCCTAAGGCCTTGGGTACTCGGATCCCAGGCGTTGCTGCTGGATGCTGTCACTGGTGGCCGGTGCTTGGGTCCGTGGCCCTGGTGGTTGCTGAAGAATATGTAAAATAAAAGAAATAAAATAAAATGTTTGTGACGCCACCCACGGTACCTGGTAATGTTACCAGCGCTGCTTCAGACCTCTAGGGATGATGACAGGCAGCCAGATGGTGATGCTCCCTGCAGGTGAAGTAAGATCCCTGGGGCAGTGATGAAATAAGACATCACACGTTACTTTGGCTCTGCACAGAATTACTGGTAACCTTCAGGCAGTTTACAGGCATACAGTCACGGGTAGCTGGCCTGGGTAGTCACCAGTCGATGGAATGTCTCTTTGAAGCTCTCAGTGGTGTTCCTTCAGGATTCTCCCTCTGTCCTTCCTTTGTCTGCTCTCTCACTCCTTCCCTTCCTGTACTGCCCTGCTCAGAGCCCGATGCCCGCTCACAGGATGTACAAGACAGAGGACTCCTTACCCTCTACAGGCCTTATGGGAATATGCAGGACTGGGCTGCTGCTTCTTGAATGAGCCCGCATTCCTCCGGTTTTGCAGCTCAGGGATGAATGCCCGCACTGCCTCGGAGCCAGTTCTCTGGTGTTGGACTCGGTCCCTCCGGCTGGGTGATGTTTCGGTCTAGATTAGGAGTGTTACCTAACACCCGGGGATCACCTCAATGCGGGTCATAGTCTTTTAGATGCCCTCCCTCTGCACCACTCGCAGGGTCCCCTCTTCTTCTCTCTCCCCGCTTGCACTCACTGACTGACTTCTTCCAGCTCTTCACTATTTACCTAACTCCACCCACCGGGATCGGTTCCCTTAGCAAAGGATTAACCAATTGATCCCCTGGCTCTAGGTGTGTGAATGCGTGTGGTGAGGGCCTCAGATTAACATCCCCATCCCCTGGTCACAGAGATACTACACACGCTGGTCTGGGTGCAGTACGACTCCATGGAGCACCGACCAATGGGGCACCACAAATGAAATGCCAAAAATCCACTTGGGCAAGAAAAATGAAAAAAGCATCTACATAATGGGAGGAATAGGACTAAAGGCCCCGTTACACGGCTCAACATCGTTCAAAAGTGATGTCTTCAACGATGTTGAAGCAACATCGTTAGTTCATCATGTAACCGAACGATTCAACTACGATAATTAGTCAAGTTGGAGTTGACAGGTTTAAGAAAATGTTCTTAAACCTGACGATCTGCAACCAGCCAACCTGCTGCATCGTACTGTGTGACACCGCGATAACGATGTTGTGGACGACTTCGCCCATTCAGCAGCAATGAGCAGGGATCGTCTGCGAACGATCTCTGCTCACAACATCGTTGGTGAGTTGTCCACGATATCTACTGGTGTGACACCTCACCAGCGATGCTGAATGGATCTCAAAAACGACCGTGCGTCCACGAGATTGCAGCCATCATCGTTACAACGTCGTCCCATGTAACGGGGCCTTAAGCAACATCACGTGTGAAAAACACTTAGGTATAATTATACAGGGTGGGCCACTTATATAAATACACCTAAATAAAATGTAAATGGTTGGTGACTTCCTGTTTATGGCATTTTAGTATATGGGAGGAGGAAAACATTTCCAGATGAGTGGTGACCATGGTGGCCAGTTTGAAGTCGGCTGTTTTGGATCCAACTTTATTTTTTTCAATGGGAAGAGGGTCATGTGCCACATCAAACTTATTGAGAATTTCATAAGAAAAACAATGGTGTGCTTAGATAGGTTCAGGGATCTATTCATGTTCATAATCTATTCACGTGGATCCCTCTAAGGGTACCATTACAAGTCACAACATTGCATTTGCAATTTGCTTGTTGCAGTGAAATCATGGACACATTGTTACATTTTTTACACGGCAACAAGATAGAACAATGTGTCCATGATTTCCCTGCAACCAGCAAATTGCAAGTGAAATTGCATGCAATGTTGCAACGTGTAACGGTACCCTAATGGTACCTTTACACGCCGCCACAGAGGGCAGCAACAGGTAGGCATTGCACATGCACGCGCACGTTTTCCACGGTTGCTAACGGTGCCTGATGCCGCATATACACGCTGCCACAGCGTGCTTTACTGAAGGTAATTGCGTTCCCCGGAAGTGCCGACGGGTGCCTGGGCTACCTTCCTGTGGTACACCTTTCCTGCTTTACACGAAGCTACCACATAGGAATATGGGCGTACATCTTTCGCGCCGCAAGTACATAGGCGTGACAGAGTTGTGTATTTCGTGACGCTAAAGCGTTGATTGGACAACGCAATAGCGTCATGATTGGCCAGCCTGCGCAGGAAGGCTGGCTAATACATGACGCTATTCCTATTGAGGACTGTGAATGGATAGCTCTTTAAATATGACGCCCTGTGCTGGGACAGCCAATGGAAACGCAGTAGCCCCCACCAATGATCGCTGATGGGGCGTGTTATCAATGACACTGTGGCACGCCCCTGGCAATTTGTAGGCAACGCAAATACCTTGCCTGTGCCCCGATTACACGCCACTACCATAGGGATTGTGCCTTCCTGTTTTTGAGCACGGCTCAGAAACAGGTATCCGAAGGAACTGCAAGACACAGGAGGGAAATTCCTGAATTACACGCCGCCACTTCGTAGTGTTTTCATGGCAACAGGCACAATTGTCCCCGATGTCTGGCGGTTTCTGCCTTCCTGTGGCGGCGTGTAAAGGTACCATAAGAGTATTTGGAAAAGGTTCTAAAACTAAGGTCAAACAAACCCCTGTATTAGCAGTGAGACAGGACTGTGTGTGATTCATACACCACAGAGATACCCTCAGCTACACCAAGGACAGATACTTCAAGTCCTCCTACTAAGGTACAAGGAATAACCTTAGGCGACACACTCCATCTAGCGACTAAAGGCCATGACGTAGTGGCCGAAAAGTCCTGCCCAGTCGTGTCTTGTCATTTGTGAACCAATAAAGAAAAACTTCTCACCTTGCAAAATACATCCGAGTGTGCAGTGTTTATCTTCTATACTTGCATCTGGGCCTACAAGACCCCTTCATTAGCACCTCGCAATGAGTGAAACAGGCGGCCACGAGAGGTGGTGAGTAGTGATGAGCGACCATGCTCGCCACTACTCGGTACTCGCATGAGTATCACTGTACTCGGGCGACTCGGCGAGCACCGAGTAATCTCGCGATACTCGTGCTGTGCTCGTGGTCGTCATCTCTGCATGTTGGCGCTCTTTTGAGAGCCAGCCCACGTGGAGGGATTGGCTGACAGACCACTGCAATGCCACAGCCCTGTTAGTTGTGGCATAGCAGTGATTGGCCGCCCTGCACAGCGTGACTGAGCCTTTATAACTCCCGGCGCGCTGTGCTCGGCACACAGCCTTCCAGACAGTGAGTGTAGGGAGAGTGTCTGCTGCTGCTTAGGGACAGATTTGCGGCCCTCATAGGTAGATCCAGAGCAGGGCTGCAAACTGCTGCTGACCACAACAGTCCTTCTCAGGACTAATCTAGGAGGATATAGGCAGGGTGATCCAGATCGGAGTCCAAGCTTTCCAGTGACCAGAACAGTCCTTCTCAGGACTAATCTAGGAGGATATAGGCAGGGTGATACAGATCGGAATCCAAGCTTTTCTGTGACCATTAGAGTCACCACACTCTTGAACTTACTACCTTAATACAGGTTAGGGACTAAAATCCTCTCCTGAAACCATTACAGTCACCAGACAGGTGTACGTACTACCTTAATACAGGTTAGGGAGTAAAATCCTCTCCTGACACCATTACAGTCACCAGACTGGTGTACGTACTACCTTAATACAGGTTAGGGACTAAAATCCTCTCCTGAAACCATTACAGTCACCAGACTGGTGTACGTACTACCTTAATACAGGTTAGGGACTAAAATCCTCTCCTGAACCATTACAGTCACCAGACTGGTGTACGTACTACCTTAATACAGGTTAGGGACTAAAATCCTCCTCCTGAACCATTACAGTCACCAGACATGGTGTACGTATACCTTAATACAGGTTAGGGACTAAAATCCTCTCCTGAACCATTACAGTCACCAGACTGGTGTACGTACTACCTTAATACAGGTTAGGGACTAAAATCCTCTCCTGACACCATTACAGTCACCAGACTGGTGTACGTATACCTTATACAGGTTAGGGACTAAAATCCTCTCCTGACACCATTACAGTCACCAGACTGGTGTACGTATACCTTATACAGGTTAGGGACTAAAATCCTTCTCTTGACACATTACAGTCACCAGACTGGTGTACGTACTACCTTATACAGGTTAGGGACTAAAATCCTCTCCTGACACATTACAGTCACCAGATTTGTGTACGTATACCTTAATACAGGTTAGGGACTAAAATCTCTCTCCTGAACATTACATCACCAGACTGGTGTACGGTACTACCTTAATACAGGTTAGGGACTAAAAATCCTCTTCCTGACACCATTCATCACCAGACTGGTGTACGTACTACCTTATACAGGTTAGGGACTAAAATCCTCTCCTGAAACCATTACAGTCACCAGACTGGTGTACGTCATACCTTGATACAGGTTAGGGAACTAAAATCCTAATCTCTTGTGATCTGAACAGTCACCAGACTGGTGTACGTCATACCTTGATACAGGTTAGGGAACTAAAATCCTAATCTCTTGTGATTTGAACAGTCACCAGACTGGTGTACGTCATACCTTGATACAGGTTAGGGACTAAAATCCTCTCCTGAAACCATTACAGTCACCAGACTGGTGTACGTCATACCTTGATACAGGTTAGGGAACTAAAATCCTAATCTCTTGTGATCTGAACAGTCACCAGACTGGTGTACGTCATACCTTGATACAGGTAAGGGACTAAAATCCTTCTCTTGGAACATTACAGTCACCAGACTGTGTACGTCATACCTTGATACAGGTTAGGGAACTAAAATCCTAATCTCTTGTGATCTGAACAGTCACCAGACTGGTGTACGTCATACCTTCATACAGGTTAGAGAATTAAAATCCTAATCTCTTGTGATCTGAACAGTCACCAGACTGGTGTACGTCATACCTTCATACAGGTTAGGGACTAAAATCCTCTCCTGAAACCATTACAGTCACCAGACTGGTGTACGTCATACCTTGATACAGGTTAGGGAACTAAAATCCTAATCTCTTGTGATCTGAACAGTCACCAGACTGGTGTACGTCATACCTTGATACAGGTTAGGGAACTAAAATCCTAATCTCTTGTGATCTGAACAGTCACCAGACTGGTGTACGTCATACCTTGATACATGTTAGGGAACTAAAATCCTAATCTCTTGTGATCTGAACAGTCACCAGACTGGTGTACGTACTACCTTCATACAGGTTAGGGACTAAAATCCTCTCCTGAAACCATTACAGTCACCAGACTGGTGTACGTCATACCTTGATACAATGTTAGGGAACTAAAATCTAATCTCTTGTGATCTGAACAGTCACCAGATGGTGTACGTCATCCTGATACAGGTTAGGGAACTAAAATCCTCTCCTGAAACCATTACAGTCACCAGACTGGTGTACGTCATACCTTGATACAGGTTAGGGAACTAAAATCCTAATCTCTTGTGATCTGAACAGTCACCAGACTGGTGTACGTTATACCTTCATACAGGTTAGGGACTAAATTCCTCTCCTGAAACCATTACAGTCACCAGACTCATGTACGTCATACCTTGATACATGTTAGGGAACTAAAATCCTAATCTCTTGTGATCTGAACAGTCACCAGACTGGTGTACGTCATACCTTGATACAGGTTAGGGAAGTAAAATCCTAACCCTTGTGATCTGAACAGTCACCAGACTGGTGTACGTCATACCTTGATACAGGTTAGGGAACTAAAATCCTAATCTCTTGTGAATCTGAACAGTCACCAGACTGGTGTACGTCATACCTTGATACAGGTTAGGGACTAAAATCCTCTCCTGAAACCATTATAGTCACCAGACTGGTGTACGTCATACCTTGATACAGGTTAGGGAACTAAAATCCTAATCTCTTGTGATCTGAACAGTCACCAGACTGGTGTACGTCATACCTTGATACAGGTTAGGGAACTAAAATCCTAATCTCTTGTGATCTAAACAGTCACCAGACTGGTGTACGTCATACCTTGATACAGGTTAGGGACTAAAATCCTCTCCTGAAACCATTACAGTCACCAGACTGGTGTACGTCATACCTTGATTCAGGTTAGGGAACTAAAATCCTAATCTCTTGTGATTTGAACAGTCACCAGATGGTGTACGTCATACCTTGATACAGGTAAGGGACTAAAATCCTCTCCTGAAACCATTACAGTCACCAGACTGGTGTACGTCATACCTTGATACAGGTTAGGGAACTAAAATCCTAATCTCTTGTGATCTGAACATTCACCAGACTGGTGTACGTCATACCTTGATACAGGTTAGGGACTAAAATCCTCTCCTGAAACTATTACAGTCACCAGACTGCTGTACGTCATACCTTGATACAGGTTAGGGAACTAAAATCCTAATCTCTTGTGATCTGAACAGTCACCAGACTGGTGTACGTCATACCTTGATACAGGTTAGGGAACTAAAATCCTAATCTCTTGTGATCTGAACAGTCACCAGACTGGTGTACGTCATACCTTGATACAGGTTAGGGAACTAAAATCCTAATCTCTTGTGATCTGAACAGTCACCAGACTGGTGTACGTCATACCTTCATACAGGTTAGGGAACTAAAATCCTAATCTCTTGTGATCTGAACAGTCACCAGACTGTGTTACGTCATACCTTCATACAGGTTAGGGACTAAAATCCTCTCCTGAAACCATTACAGTCACCAGACTGGTGTACGTCATACCTTGATACAGGTTAGGGAACTAAAATCCTAATCTCTTGTGATCTGAACAGTCACCAGACTGGTGTACGTCATACCTTGATACAGGTTAGGGAACTAAAATCCTAATCTCTTGTGATCTGAACAGTCACCAGACTGGTGTACATCATACCTTGATACAGGTTAGGGACTAAAATCCTCTCCTGAAACCATTACAGTCACCAGACTGGTGTACGTCATACCTTGATACAGGTTAGGGAACTAAAATCCTAATCTCTTGTGATCTGAACAGTCACCAGACTGGTGTACGTCATACCTTGATACAGGTTAGGGAACTAAAATCCTAATCTCTTGTGATCTGAACAGTCACCAGACTGGTGTACGTCATACCTTGATACAGGTTAGGGACTAAAATCCTCTCCTGAAACCATTACAGTCACCAGACTGGTGTACGTCATACCTTGATACAGGTTAGGGAACTAAAATCTTAATCTCCTGTGACCTCTACAGTCACCAGACAGTTGTCGCTCTATACAGGCAAAATGCGCAAAGGCGTTGGCAAGGGCGTTGGCAAGGAACAAGAAAGTGGACGTGATGGTGGTGCAGGCAGAGGCTGAGGTCGTGTGCAAGCACTAATTTTGCAACAACAAAGGGCCACATCCCCTCGCTCGCACGTCCTGTTCCAAATTCTTGGGGCCCGCAGCAGTACACCACTGTTGGACCAAGACCAGTGTCAACAGGTTGTTACTTGGATAGTGGATAATGCTTCAAGTCAGATGGGCACCTCCACAAACACCCTGTCTTCCACACGGTCAACTGTCAGTAGCCGTGATACTCCACCGCACATTTCCCAACCTGATCCTCCTTCCTACCACCTGGCCGAGTACACGTCCACGGACATTACTGATCCCACACTAGGACACTCGGAAGAGCTGTTCACGTATCCATTCGCAGAATCTGGCCTGTCGCCACCTCCTCTTGAAGTGGGTGATGAGGAGATGGTATGTACAGATGCCCAAATATTTGAGCAGCCACGTTATGACGAACGCAAGGGGTGGACGATGATGAGACACAATTGCCAGGAAGTCAGGAGGAGGATCAGGGTGCGGAAGAGGAAGACAACGTGGTGGATGATCCAGTAGCTGACCCAACATGGCAGGAGGATATGCAGAGCAAGGACAGCAGTGCTCAGGGGGAGGGAGGCGTAGCATCCCAACAGGCAGTACGAAGCAGGGTTGCGTCCGCAGGCAGAAGGCAGGCAACCGTTTCCCGGAACAACAACACGACTCAAGGTGCCTGTGCAAATGTTCGGTCTTCCCGAGTCTGGGAGTTTTTTAAGTTGGCTCCAGAAGACTCTAAAAAGGCCATTTGCCACACCTGCCATGCCAGTATCAGCATGGGTACGAAAACTAGCAGCCTGACCACCACCAGCATGATCAGGCACATGTCAGCCAAGCACCCGACTTTGTGGGAAGTACAACAGAGTCGAGGAGCGGTGCTTGCTGATGTCACTGCTACGTCTTCGCCTGTTGTGCGTGCGAGCCAATCCCCTGTCCATGCTGGCCGCGAACAAGCCTCCGGCCCTGCAACTGAAGTTGCCCACACACAAATTACACCACCATCAAGCACGTCCTTGCCCCTAGGCAGCGTTCAATTATCCATTCAGCAAACATTTGAACGCAGGCGCAAATACGCTGCCAACGCCCCACATGCCACAGTCCTGAATGATCACATTTCGCGACTCATAGCGCTAGAAATGTTGCCTTTCCGGCTGGTGGAGACGGAAGCATTCCGCGACCTGATGGCGGCTGCTGTCCCACGTTACTCGGTCCCCAGCTGCCACTATTTCTCCAGATGTGCCGTACCCGCATTGCATAACCACGTGTCCAACAGCATCACACGTGCCCTGAACAATGCTGTTTCAGCCAAAGTCCACCTAACCACAGACACGTGGACAAGTGCTTGTGGGCAAGGCCGCTACATCTCCTTGACGGCACACTGGATTAATATTGTGGAGGCTGGGACCCAGTCTGAGCGAGGGACGGAACACGTCCTTCCCACACCAAGGATAGCAGGCCCTACCTCTGTCAGGGTTTCACCGACACTCTACAGCTCCGGAATGTCATGCTCCTCAGCCTCCTCCTCCTGCGCATCCTCATCCACTGTACCCTCCACACCAGTCCCAAGCTGGAAGCACTGCAGCACTGCCTCTGCAATGCGGCAACAGGCTGTGCTGAAGCTAGTCTGCATAGGTGACAAACCCCACAATGCAGAAGAGGTGTGGACAGCTCTGAAACAGCAGGCAGATCACTGGCTCACACCTCTGAACCTAAAGCCAGGAAAGGTCGTGTGTGACAATGGCCGGAACCTGGTGGCAGCTTTGAGGCGAGGGCAGCTGACGCATGTTCCATGCGTGGCCCATGTGCTCAACCTGGTGGTTCAGAGGTTTGTGAAGTCATACCCAGAGGTGTCTGACCTGCTGGTAAAAGTTCGGCGTCTGTCTGCACATTTTCGCAAGTCACCTGCTGCTTCAGCCGGCCTTGCCGGCTTTCAGCGCCGTTTGCGTCTTCCGGCCCACAGACTGGTGTGTGATGTCCCCACGCATTGGAATTCAACTCTGCACATGGTCAGGATATGTGAGCAGAAGAGGGCAGTTGTGGACTACCTGCATCACCTAAGCCGTCGGGAAATGGGTCAAACTCCACACATAACACCTGAGGAGTGGAGATGGATGTCGGACCTATGCACCGTCATCCAAAACTTTGGGGACTCCACCAAGATGGTGAGCGGCGATGACGCCATTATTAGCGTCACCATACCACTACTCTGCCTTCTAAAACGGTCTCTGCTGAAAATCAAAGAGGATGCATTGCAGGCCGAGCGCGATGACTTTGAGCAAGAAACAGTAGTGGGTGTGGGTGAAAACACACAGCCCAGCCTCATGTCATCACAACGTGTAGTGGAGGACTATGACGAGGAGGAGGAGGATGAAGACATGGAGCAACTCTCTGGCCAAATTGAGGATATGACTTGCACACCAGTCATACCCTCGATTCAGCGTGGCTGGCCAGAGGACAGGGGAGATGAGGAGGAGGAGGAGGAGGAGGACAGCATGTTCAGTCATCGTGTTGGTCTGGATACTGAAGTGATGGCTGTTAAGACTCTGGCGCACATGGCTGACTTTATGGTAAGCTGCCTGTCTCGTGACCCTCGCGTTCAGAACATCTTGGCCGACAATCAGTACTGGTTGGCAACACTGTTAGACCCACGGTACAAGGAGAACTTTATGTCTCTCATTCCTGAGGCGGAGAGGTCAGCCAAAATGCAGCAGTTCCACAGGGCCATAGTCACGGAAGTAGTCAAATCATTCCCCTCACAAAACGCTAGCGGCATAGGTCAGGATTCGGTGGACAACCAAGGCGTACGGCCGAGAGGGGCACAAGTCCAATCCGCCAGAGGTAGGGGAACTGTCTTTACGATGTGGGACAGTTTTCTCAGCCCCTCACGTACCACAGCCCCTGAGGTGAGGGGTAGTGCCACCAGAAATGCTAAGTTTGGGAAGATGCTGAAGGAGTACCTTGCAGATCGAGCAACTGTACTGCGAGATTCCTCTATGCCTTTCAATTATTGGGTCTCCAAGCTGGACACGTGGCATGAATTGGCTCTCTACGCCTTGGAAGTCCTGGCCTGCCCTGCCACTAGCGTTTTATCAGAGCGTGTTTTCAGTGCTGCAGGTGGAATCATCACTGATAAACGCACCCGCCTGTCAACTGAAAATGCTGACAGGCTGACTCTGATCAAGATGAACAAGGGTTGGATTGGGCCAGACTTCACCACACCCACCAGCAAATGACAACTGAATTAAAATTTTGTTATGTGAATTTGCCATGTACCTCCACTCACCCATGGGTACACACTTCAGGACTTTGGCTAATCGCTGGACTGCTCCTCCTTCTCCACATGTGACACCATGATGACCGTTACAATAGTTAGGCTGTTGTTTGAGGTATACCCGCAGTGGTAAATTTTTTCGCCCATTCTTTTAGAATGGGCATTACAACGACAGGAGACCCGCTCCTTTTCAATGGGAAAAATGTTTTGAGGCCCTCCTGCACATCTCTATCCAGGGACAATGTGGAGCCTCCCAATTTTTGGCTGCCCTGCCAAAGGGCAATACTACAATACACCCACTTGAGGGTTACAGGCCCTACTACATGTCTGTATGCATGGCTCATTGTTGAACCTCCCAATTTTTGTCTGCCCTGGCCAAAGGGCTATACTACAATACACCCACTTGAGGGTTACAGGCCCTACTACATGTCTGTATGCATGGGTCATTGTTGAACCTTCCAATTTTTGGCTGCCCTGGCCAAAGGGCTATACTACAATACACCCTCTTGAGGGTTACAGGCCCTACTACATGTCTGTATGCATGGGTCATTGTTGACCCTCCCAATTTTTGGCTGCCCTGGCCAAAGGCCTATACTACAATACACCCACTTGAGGGTTACAGGCCCTACTACATGTCTGTATGCATGGGTCATTGTTGAACCTCCCAATTTTTGGCTGCCCTGGCCAAAGTCCTATACTACAATACACCCACTTGAGGGTTACAGGCCCTACTACATGTCTGTATGCATGGGTCATTGTTGAACCTCCCAATTTTTGGCTGCCCTGGCCAAAGGCCTATACTACAATACACCCAGTTCTTCTTTACAGGCCCTCCTGCACGTCTCTATCCAGGGACAATGTGGAGCCTCCCAATTTTTGGCTGCCCTGGCCAAAGGGCTATACTAAAATACACCCACTTGAGGGTTACAGGCCCTACTACATGTCTGTATGCATGGCTCATTGTTGAACCTTGAAATTTTTGGCTGCCCTGGCCAAAGGCCTAGGCTCAAATACACCCACTTGAGGTTTACAGGCCCTACTACATGTCTGTATGCATGGGTCATTGTTGAACCTTCCAATTTTTGTCTGCCCTGGCCAAAGGGCTATACTACAATACACCCACTTGAGGGTTACAGGCCCTACTACATGTCTGTATGCATGGCTCATTGTTTAACCTTCCAATTTTTGGCTGCCCTGGCCAAAGGCCTAGGATAAAATACACCCACTTGAGGGTTACAGGTCCTACTACATGTCTGTATGCATGGCTCATTGTTGAACCTTCCAATTTTTGGCTGCCCTGGCCAAAGGGCTATACTACAATACACCCACTTGAGGGTTACAGGCCCTACTACATGTCTGTATGCATGGCTCAATGTTGAACCTTCCAATTTTTGGCTGCCCTGGCCAAAGGCCTATACTACAATACACCCACTTGAGGGTTACAGGCCCTACTACATGTCTGTATGCATGGCTCATTGTTGAACCTTCCAATTTTTGGCTGCCCTGGCCAAAGGCCTAGGCTAAAATACACCCACTTGAGGGTTACAGGCCCTACTACATGTCTGTATGCATGGCTCATTGTTGAACCTTCCAATTTTTGGCTGCCCTGGCCAAAGGGCTATACTACAATACACCCACTTGAGGGTTACAGGCCCTACTACATGTCTGTATGCATGGGTCATTGTTGAACCTCCCAATTTTTGGCTGCCCTGGCGAAAGGGCTATACTACAATACACCCAGTTCTTGTTTACAGGCCATCCTGCGTGTCTGTATCCAGGGGCATTGGTGAACCTCCCAATTTTGGACTGCCCTGGCAAAGGAAGATACTACAATAGACCCAGTTCCTCAAAATGGGCACATTATTTCAAGACAGGGCTTCATGTACGTCTCTTCTCAGGGTCATCGGAGTGCCGCACAATGTTTTCACGTAAAATCTTTCATGTAATCACAAAAAGTAACATACACCAGCTGTATCTCACTATTGGGTATGTGCCCTTAACATTTCCACCCTAAATATTCATTTTGGTGTCATTTTGGAAGGTTTTCTGGAGACTCCGTAAAATTGGCGTGAAACTCGGACAACATTGTTCACAGCTGTGACTTTTGAGTGAGAAATGCTTCTAGGGGTCTTCCCCATGGTGTTGCCATGTCATTTCAGCACTCTTCTGAGACTTTTGTGACATTTTTAGGGTTTTTCCATGCTGCCGGCAGTCACTTCATAAAAATACTCGTGTCTCCCATAGGATAACATTGGGCTCATTACTCGGGCCGAGTACACGAGTATCTCGGGATGCTCGGCCCGAGCTTCGAGCACCCGAGCATTTTAGTACTCGCTCATCACTAGTGGTGAGTTCTCCTTCAATGAAAGTCTTCAAACAGAGGCTGGACAGACATCTGTCTGGGATGATTTAGTGATTCTGCTTTGAGCAGGGGGTTGGAGCAGATGATCCAGGAGGTCCATTCCAACTCTACCATTCTATGGTTCTCTAGGGGTGCTGGTATATCTCATTGGGAATTCACTTAACATCTTAATGAATCAGGGCCTTAAGGTACTGTTACACGCGGCAACGTTGCTGCGATGTTGCCAGCAACTTTATAGGAGCACGCACTTTTTTGGCACTTTTCCAAGATTGCCTGGTAGATGTCACACAGGGAGATATCGTAGGCAACGTAACTAGGATCTTGAAAGCAGCTTTTGTTCGCTGGGTATGAGCAACCCAGCGAGCGATCCTTATCAATGTAGTGAATAGGGGAAGTTGCTTTCAACATCGCTATTGTGGTGTCACACAGAGCAATACTAGCAGATTGCCTGAGCAACATTGCCAGGTTTCAGAACATGTTCATAAACCTGGCAACTCCGCTCAAGCAACTTATCGCCGTTGAATTGCCCTGTTACACGTTGCAATGCATGAGCGATGTCAACGGCAACAGCGATGGCTACGTCACTTTTGGGCGATGTTGCCAGCAACATCATCCCGTGTAATGGTACCTTAAGTATTAGGTTTACACACAGATTACTGATAATGTCTATAAGTCTGAGCTGGGGGACACATTGTGATCAATTCATTGTCAGGAAGACCCTTCTATAACATAGGGATTTTCTAAAGTAAAGAACCAGCTTTCGTGCCTTAGCTTTTCAAGCATATCAGTTAATTATCATTAAATATGATGTCATATGTGATAATATTTTCAACGTAAGAATTGACTGGTGTCATAATTTTAAATCAACTAAAAAAAAAGGAAAATTTACTTTCACCAAAAACCCCATAAAACTTGTGTAAGAGGGCACATTAAGGTACCCATGGCGGTACCCTCCTCATAGTGTCAGTCATAAAAGAAAAAATCTGGTAAGCATAATTGCAGTGAAGGGTTATTACCCAGCTTTTCACATAATAATAAATGTATTTATATTGCACCAACATATTCTGCAGCACTTTACAGTTCGGAGGGGATACAATACTATATACGTAATAATACAATACAGACAATATGAGACAAGAAAAGAAAACTAATTCAGATACCATGTGGAGTGAGGTCCCTGATCACAAGAGCTTACAATCTATGAGGAAATAGGGATGCACAAAAGGTAAATGGTAAAAAGTACCGTCATATTATTATTATTATTATTATTGTTTATTTATAGAGCACCATTCATTCCATGGTCTGTACATGAGAAAGGGTTACATACAGACAAGTTAAAAATACAATGAACAAAGTGACAGACTGGTACAGAAGGGAGAGGACCCTGCCCTTGTGAGCTTACATTCTACAGGGCAATGGGGAGGGAGACAGTAGGTTGGGTCTGCTTGGTTGGTGGTGGAGCACCGGGTCTAGTGGTGCTGGAGTGCCAGGTCCAATGGTGGCGGAGGGCCGGGTCCAGTGGTTGGTGGAGCTTTGGGTCCAGTGATGGTTAGGCGGCACTGTGGTCCTTGCAGGTTGTAGGCTGTTCTGAAGAGATGGATTTTCAGGTACCGCTTGAAGGTTCTGAGTGTAGGGGACAGTCGGATATTTTGCAGTGCAGAATTCCAGAGGATGGGGATGCTCGGGTGAAGTCTTGCATGTGGTTAGATGAGGAAATTACAAGTGTGGAGGAAAGAAGGAGGTCTTGGGAGGATCGATGAGTTGGATGATATCGGGAGATTAGTTCACAGATATATGGGGGGGACAGATTGTGGATAGCTTTGTAAGACAGTGTTAGTAGTTTGAATTGTATACGCTGGTGAATTGGGAGCCAGTGGAGGGATTTGCAGAGGGGAGAAGTGGAGGAATAGTGAGGAGAGAGGTGGATTAGTCGGGTAGCAGAGTTAAGGACAAATTGAAGTGGTGCAAGAGGGTTAGAAGGAAGGCCACAGAAGGAGGTTACAGTAGTTGAGGTGGGAGATGATGAGGGCATGCATTAGTAGTTTTGCTGATTGGGGGTTGAGGGAGGGATGGATTCTGTAAATATTTTTGAGTTGGAGGCGGCAGGAGGTGGCAAGGGCATGGATGTGCGGTTTGAAGGACAATGCAGAGTCAAGGGTTACTCCAAGGCAGCGGACTTCGGGTACAGGGCAAAGTGTGATGTAATTTATTGTGATAGATAAGTCTGGTACGGAAGGTGTGTGAGATAGAGGAAAGATGATGAGTTTGGTTTTGTCTACATTGAGTTTTAGAAAGCGGGAAGAGAAGAAGGAGGATATGACTGATAGACACTCTGGAATTCTTGACAGCAGAGAGGTGACGTCAGGGCCAGAGAGGTAGATCTGAGTGTCATCAGCATACAGGTGATACTGGAAGCCATGGGCCTTTATGAGTTGTCCCAGACCAAGAGTATAGATTGAAAAAAGGAGGGGCTCCAGGACAGAGCCTTGAGGGACTCAGAGAGAGAATGGGGCGAGGAGGTCGTGTGGGAGTGGGATACACTAATTGTAGGGTTGGAAAGATAGGAGGAGATCCAGGAGAGGGCAAGGTCAGTGATACCAATGGAAGAGAGGATCTGTAATAGGAGGCAGTGGTCGACTGTGTTGAATACAGAGGATAGGTCTAAATGGAGGAGAACTGTCTGTTAGCTTTGGCTGTAAGTCGTTTACTAGTTTAGTCATTTTGGTCAGGTGGAGTGGTGGGGGCGGAAGTCGGATTGAAGGTCGTCAAAGAGAGAGTTGGATAAGAGGTGGGATGAGAGTACAGTGTGCACATGCTTTTCCAGTTTGGAAGCAGACGGGAGCAGAGATATGGGCCGGTAGCTGGATGTAGAAGTGGGGTCAAGGGATGGTTTCTTTAAGATAGGTGTAATTGTTGCTTGTTTAAAGGCAGAAGGAAAGGTACCAGAAGTTAGTGATAGGTTGAAGAGGTGGGTTAGAGGTGGGATAAGTGTTGTGGTGAGGTTGGGGAGGAAGTGGGATGGGATATGGGGTCCAGTGCACAAGTGGTGAGGTGTGATCTGGAGAGGAGGTGTGCAAGTTCTCCTTCAGTGATGGAGGAGAGGAGGGTTAGTGGGGGAGAGGAGTGATCCGGTATAAATGGGGGTTGTGGTGGTTGGGTAGCAAAGACTTGTCTGATCTGGTCGATCTTGTTGGTGAAGTATGTGGCAAAGTCTTCTGCAGAGATACGAGAAGTAGGAGGGGGCAGTGGGGGGGCGGAGGAGGGAGTTAAATGTGTTGAATAACTGCCTGGGGTTGTGGGACAAAGAGGATATGAGGGTAATGAAGTAATTCGGTTTACTGGTGGTGAGTGCTGACTTGAATTTGAGAAGTGCTCGTTTGAATGCTGTGTAGTCTTGTGAGTGTGTTTTCTTCCAGCGCCGCTCTGCAACCCTAGCCGCTCACCGCAGATTTTTAGTGGTGTCTGTGTGCCATTGTTGTCTGTTGATTCATCGTGTTCTGCCATGTATGAGAGGGGCAACTGCATCAATAGTTTATGTAAGAGTAGAGTTGTAGAAAGCTGTGGCATTATCTGTGTTGTGGAGTGAGGATATGTATAATCGTGGTAAAATGGTGTTGGAGAGCATCAAGATGTGTGAGGTTTCTGTGAGGGTGTGCGAGTTGGGGGACATGGGTGGCAGATGAGGAGGACAAGGATGAGAAGGTAAGTAGATGGTAGTCAGAGAAGAGGAGAGGGGAGGTTGTGGGTTTAGTTAGGGAGCAGAGGTGGGTAAAGATGAGGTCTAGTGTATGTCCGTCTGTGTGGGTGGCTGTGGAGGACCATTGAGAGAGGCCAAAGGATGAGGCAAGTGATATGAGTTTGGAGCCTGTTGACTGGTGGGTGTCAATGGGGATGTTGAAGTCGCCCATTGTGATGGTGGGAATGTCAGCAGACAGAAAGTATAGGAGCCAGATGGAGAATTGGTCAAAGAAGGTAGTAGTCGAACCTGGTGGTCGATAAATGATGGCCACTTGTAGGTTGTAAGGAGAGTAGATACGGACAGAGTGCGCTTCAAAAGATGAGAGGATAAGGGAGGGAGGAGGAGGAGTTGGGTTGAATATGCAGTTGCTAGAGAGGAGAAGACCCACTCCTCCACCGTGTTTGTTGCCAGTGCGAGGTGTGTGTGTGGCGCCCCTGCGACCAGGAGGCCACAAGAGGGAAGTGCAGCCAGGTAAGCAAGGTGGTTGAAAACACACCCACACCGCACAAACACCGACCCTACGTCTAGGACTCTAGGTTGGGCAAGGGCTAGCGGGTGTAGCACATTGGGTGGAATGTAGGCAGGACACTGACAAAGTGGGTGGAGAGACCTAAACAAAACCCAGGAGCACAACACACAGGGTTAGACGAGAACAGAACAGAAGAAGAACAGTAGGAGACCAGAAGGGAGCTGCAGAGCTTCAGCAGAGAAGAAACAGAGAGAGACTTCCCAGACAGTTTTGGGCTCCCTGGAGGCGCAGAATCCTGTGAGACACAGACCCCTGGAGAGAAAGCCCGCTCCACAGCCTGGAAGCGATGGGAAGGGGTAAGACTGAAAGAGACCCCACAGCTAAGGAAGGTGGGAGGACAAGGACCCGGCAGCCTGATAGACTCGTGCTGCGCAGAGGAACCCTTAGCACAGTGACTGAAAGAATCATCCTGGTGTGCCCAAAGACAGCAACCTGGGACACTGGAGGGCTAGGCCGACACCAGAGAACCGGCTCTGATGAAGTGACTGGGGATTCTATACCCTAATCACGAGACACACCGGTGGGGGGCAGAGACTTTATGTGCTACAGCCTAACTTTCCACCACGGAGTAAGAACACAGTCGTCATACTAAGACTGGTGACCCTGACTGTAAGGGAAATATATTCACCCGTGAGTCCGCGACGACCGGACCAAACATGTGAGTGAGGTACTACGGAAACACTGAGAGAAGGACCTGAAAGGACTTTGAGGGAGCACCACAGAAAAGCTACCTAAGCTGCACAGTGTGCGTAACCCGGAGAGGTGCTGAAGTGTAAAAGGTTGTAAACTGTACTGAAGGAACTGTGACCCGTTGTAACTGCTGCTAAAGACTAAGTAAAGTACCCTGCAAACTCATGTGTGTGTGGAAATTGGATTACTTTCATCCCTGCTTGAGACTGCTTTCTTTCCAGTGCCACAGAAGAGACCTCCACATGAGGAGCCGCATCCCTGTCTCCCCTGCACACTGGCTGGAAGAAGCTGCAGCACCAAAGTAAGTGACTTGTACTCAGCACAACCCCTCACTACATCCATCCATCCCAACTACTCCTGCCCTGGGGACTCTCAGCCCTACCCGAGGAGGGCTTACCATCCACGCTGCCCCAAGTCACCGTCCCCAGCAGGAATACGGTAGCGGTGGTTCTACTAACCACATACCCCGGGTGGCGTCACGTCAAAATCACCTGTAAATACCCCCCTTTGTGGACTGATCCCAGGCCACGGGACCGGGTCACGACCACCGTGATATCCCGGAGAGACCGCCACCGGCCCGGTTCCCGAGTACCCCATAGCCTGGGGGTGCATCATGTGGGAGAAGTGAAGTCCACCGTAACACAATGCAGCAGGGAAGGCCGTGTCGGAGGGTGTCAGCCATGTTTCTGTAAGGCCCAGGAAGGAGAGTTTGCGAGAGGTCTTTACCTCTTTAGGTCATGAATGTGGTGTAGTTTATTACAAATGGAGCGAGCATTCCAGAGCGCTCCAGAGAGAGGGGGCGATGCAGAGGGGGTCAGGGAAATAGGTTTTATATTTAGGAGATTGCAGCTGTTTCTTGCAGGTGTGGGGTGATATTAGGGAGGAATAGTGGGGATTGTTAGTTGTGGAGGTCCTGGCTTGGGAGATATGTCACCAGTGGATAAGAGAAGCAAAGAGAGAGCAAGCAGGTGGGAGAATGAGAGCGGCCGGCTTGTTTTGTGTTTCAGCAGGAGAGGTGTGAGATTGGTCAGCAGAGGAGCTCAGGTGGGGAGGTAAGAGGGATGTGGAGATAAATATTTGTGTTGGGAGTGTTGGAACTTGGGGGTAGTGAAAGAGGGAAAAGATTAGTGGAGCAATTACTGTTAGGGCATAAGTATGGTGGAGGTGTTATTGGGAAGGCAGAGTGTTTGAAAAAATTAACAGACGGGTATAGATTGTACCTTCTGGTTTATCTCTGGAATATCTCTGCAGTCCACTTAATGAATCACACTTTATGAACACACAAAGGTCAAGGCACACAGGCTTGCCCAACTAATTTATACATCTATAAGGGGTGCAGACAATGAGCCAGGTGAGTAGAAAGGAGGAGCCAGAGGAGGGAGAAAGGAGAAAGCACCAGGGGACAATTAGCAGATTGTTGTTAATGTAGACATTTGGGCCTAATCAGCAGGAGATAGACACAAAGCAGGATGAAATAATATGGATATTTGTAAGTTACAAAGCAGATGGAGGAATATGACATACCATAACATATATGCAAGGCACATAGTGTTTGGGTACAGGAGAAGTTAGATACAGCAGTGGTGCAATGGGTCCATACCTGCAAGTGAAGAAGATGTATTGTCAGATCAGGACGTGACAGCATTTGGAAATGTATATCAGATATTACATCTCTGGAATATCTCAGCAGACCACTGTCCAGCTATCAATATAATAAATATAGGATTCATTTAATGCTACATAAACCGGTCACCAGCCGGGATCTGTACAAGTACAGATAAAGTGCTATATAATGCTTTTTATTGGAAAAAGGACAGAATGGGAATAATTACATAGATGAGGTGAGGTGATAGGATAGTCTAAAGAGATGTATTTTAACGATTAAAAAAATTCACTGGCGAATCCCGAATGTATGTACAAAATCTTCAATCTTTGTTTTTTCATTAAAAATCAGATAGGTCGGGGGTACATCTCATACGCGCTTCTGGCATAAACACCCCCCTCCTCCCCCGCTCCTCACGATCAGCTGCTGCACCAAGGCCCTCTTGGCACAAGATCCGTCACTGGTCTATGCAGAATAACCAGATGTCCCATCTGCATCACCTAAGGACACTAGTTAGCATCTGTTTACTTTGTGGTTAGTACCTCACCAACAATAGGTTATCAAGTTATACAATCACCCTTATGATGAGCCTAACCGCATGCATCGATGTAAACAGCGGAATAATTCCTATACAAAAGGAACAATCTCACCCGACTGTCTCCACCATTCCGTGTGCCACAGAGTCCTCAGAGCTCATAGATGAGCTTCTACTAATGTCCTCCAGGCTTATTAGGGCTCAGTATATAAATCAAATGGCCACCATGTCATCTGATCCGCTCCCTCTCCCGACGTGTTTCAGATCCCTCTTCTTCAGGGAAGTCATGGTACATATACAGGGATTGGTACACAACCAATAACCATCCCTGTGCAGATGATGGCAACGTTGGTGTCTGTAATAGACAATTAATATCAATTGCAGTACCACCAGGTTAGCCTATGCTACATATGTGCAGACTACATGCTGCATAGTTTGATCATTGAGACATTCTCACCCCAACATATAAAACAGCTAACTTCCATCCATCACTCCATGCTTTTTATATCAGTCCCTGTTGTCTTAGATGTCACAATTGGGATATTCAGCTAATAAAGGGTGTGTTACACAGTGTTATTTTGACTTGGCAAAGTCTGCATTAGTTGGTATTGGTGAGCGTTCGTATCATTGCAAGAAAACAATAACCACAGCGGCCATCTTCCTGAAAGCACAGCATTTGTGCACATTTGTTTTTCTGACTATTCCTTTTTTAGTGGTTTATGTAGTTGTGGAGCCGAGGCAGACAAAGTCTTGCCATAAACACATACCCATTACAGGGTGGGCCATTTACAGTTAGGGCCAGAAATATTTGGACAGTGACACAAGTTTTGTTATTTTAGCTGTTTACAAAAACATGTTCAGAAATACAATTATATATAATATGGGCTGAAAGTGCACACTCCCAGTTGCAATATGAGAGTTTCCACATCCAAATCGGAGAAAGGGTTTAGGAATCATAGCTCTGTAATGCATAGCCTCCTCTTTTTCAAGGGACCAAAAGTAATTGGACAATGGACTCTAAGGGCTGCAATTAACTCTGAAGGTGTCTCCCTCGTTAACCTGTAATCAATGAAGTAGTTAAAAGGTCAGGGGTGGATTCCAGGTGTGTGGTTTTGCATTTGGAAGCTGTTGCTGTGACCAGACAACATGCGGTCAAAGGAACTCTCAATTGAGGTGAAGCAGAACATCCTGAGGCTGAAAAAAAAGAAAAAATCCATCAGAGAGATAGCAAACATGCTTGGAGTAGCAAAATCAACAGTTGGGTACATTCTGAGAAAAAAGGAATTGACTGGTGAGCTTGGGAACTCAAAAAGGCCTGGGCGTCCACGGATGACAACAGTGGTGGATGATCGCCGCATACTTTATTTGGTGAAGAAGAACCCGTTCACAACATCAACTGAAGTCCAGAACACTCTCAGTGAAGTAGGTGTATCTGTCTCTAAGTCAACAGTAAAGAGAAGACTCCATGACAGTAAATACAAAGGGTTCACATCTAGATGTAAACCATTAATCAATTCCAAAAATAGACAGGCCAGAGTTAAATTTGCTGAAAAACACCTCAAGAAGCCAGCTCAGTTCTGGAAAAGTATTCTATGGACAGATGAGACAAAGATCAACCTGTACCAGAATGATGGGAAGAAAAAAGTTTGGAGAAGAAAGGGAACGGCACATGATCCAAGGCACACCACATCCTCTGTAAAACATGGTGGAGGCAACGTGATGGCATGGGCATGCATGGCTTTCAATGGCACTGGGTCACTTGTGTTTATTGATGACATAACAGCAGACAAGAGTAGCCGGATGAATTCTGAAGTGTACCGGGATATACTTTCAGCCCAGATTCAGCCAAATGCTGCAAAGTTGATTGGCGGCGCTTCATAGTACAGATGGACAATGACCCCAAGCATACAGCCAAAGCTACCCAGGAGTTCATGAGTGCAAAAAAGTGGAACATTCTGCAATGGCCAAGTCAATCACCAGATCTTAACCCAATTGAGCATGCATTTAACTTGCTCAAATCCAGACTTAAGACGGAAAGACCCACAAACAAGCAAGACCTGAAGGCTGCAGCTGTAAAGGCCTGGCAAAGCATTAAGAAGGAGGAAACCCAGCGTTTGGTGATGTCCATGGGTTCCAGACTTAAGGCAGTGATTGCCTCCAAAGGATTCGCAACAAAATATTGAAAATAACAATAATTTGTTTGGGTTATGTTTATTTGTCCAATTACTTTTGACCTCCTAAAATGTGGAGTGTTTGTAAAGAAATGTGTACAATTCCTACATTTTCTATCAGATATTTATGTTCAACCCTTCAAATTAAACGTTACAATCTGCACTTGAATTCTGTTGTAGAGGTTTCATTTCAAATCCAATGTGGTGGCATGCAGAGCCCAACTCACGAAAATTGTGTCACTGTCCAAATATTTCTGGCCCTAACTGTATATAGATACACATAAATAAAGTTGGATCCAAATTGTTCAACTTCAAAATGGCCGCCATGGTCACCCCCCCCCATCTGGAAAATTTTTCCCTCTCCCATATACTAATGTGCCACAAAGAGGAAGTCGATATCACCAACCATTCCCATATTATGTAGGTGTATCCATATAAATGGCCCACCCTGTATTTCCCAATACAGACATTAAAATTACAAAGCAAAACTCAAATAATGTACTAAACACAGCAAACCATAGGGTATGAAATAGCCCAGACAATGAGAATATTAATCTTAAAATGTTTTATTTTTAATAACATATATAGCGATAATAAAAAGAAAATAGAGCAAAATGCTACCTAAAATGCAGGGATGTCCACATCATTGTGTTCAGAGTAATAGCAGTGTGTGTAAAATAATGAGTTAAGCCCATTTCTTTATAATAGTTTTTATTTCCATACATTGGGAACATTGCACACTGTTTTGTAAATCAATAAAAGAAGAATGTATATAATTAACTACTTACCAGAAAATAACAAAAAATGAACATTGGGCCATTCATAAAAATAGCAGTGTCTGCGTTTGTCTTTTTATTAGGATGAATTCCTATGAATTACTAGCCTACTATTTAGTTGTATAACCACAGTTTTTTAGAACTGCTTCACATCTATGTTGCATAGAGTCAACAAATTTCTGGCTCCTGTCACCTGTTATTCCAGTCCAGGATGCTTTGACTACATCCCATAATTTATTTGCAATAGTTGGCTTTGCCTCAGAGATGACATTTTTCATGTCATCCCACAAGTCTTCTATCGGATTAAGGTCCAGGGATTGAGCAGCCGCTCCATTAACTCAATTGTGTTGGACTGGAACCAGATTTATCTTGTTTATTGGTGAGTTTAGGGTTATTGTCTTGTTGAAACACCCATTTCAAGGGCATTTCCTCTTTAGTGTATGGCCACATGACCTCTTCAAGTACTTTGTTATATGCAAACTGGTCCATGATCCCTGGTATATGGTAAATAGGCCGACACCATAGTAAGAGAAACCTGCCCATATCATGATGCTTCACCACCAGCTTCACTGTCTTCAGAGTGAGCTGGGGTGAGTTAAGAGTATGGGGTCATCTGATGAACTGTCTGCAGATCTTGGAGCCAAAAAGAACAATTTTCCTTACGTCAGTCCACACAACGTTCCGCCATTCCTCTAGAGGCCAGGTGATGTGTTTTTTCTTCAGTAGTACATGTCTTGGTACTTTGCGGGTTCTTCTTGCTATAGATGATCTTCACACCGGCATCTTCTCACCATCACAGTCCTCACAGGTAACTTGGGACGTCTTTGATCCTCCTTGAGTTGATCATTGGCTGAGCCTTTACCATTCTGGATATTTTTCCATCCATTTGAATGGTCATCTTCCATTTTCTTCCATGTCTCTCTAGTTTTGCTTACCATTCAAGGCATTGGATATCATTGTAGCTGAACAGCCGATCATTGTCTGCTCTTCTTTATAAGTTTTACCCTCTACAATCAACTTTTAAATCATAGTCCACTGTTCTTCTGAATAATGTCTTGAATCACCCATATTTTTCAGGCTTTCAAGGAGAAATGCATGCGCAACATGTGCTGCTTCACCCTTAAATAAGGGCCCCTGATTCACACCTGTGTCTTCACAGGATGATTGACCGCACTAATTGAACTCCACACTGCTATTATTTTGAACACCTCCCCTTCCAAGTAATTATTCAAATACACAAACTCACAAACATGTAGATCATGAATGCTGGATCTGTTGGTTTTCTAAGAATCTACTGCAACAACTGGTAGGTTCTTTGACATATGGTGATATAATTTATACTAGAAACAGTGAATAATCGGGTTAGTCATATTTGACTGGTATTATTTCCAAACGCAACCCGGAAGCGCAAGTGTGAAGAGGGGTTGCGTGAGCACGCATGTGCTAGTCCACATGAACCGCAAACGTCGCTTGACACGTAATGCAGCCAAATGCACCAGAGCGCAGGTGTGAACTGGGCTTTAGAGGTTTTGCAGACTCAAGGTAGGAAAAACTTGGAATACAGGCGATCTTTTTGGGGCCAAGTTGGGGGCATATTTTGATTAGTTTATGGTCAAAAGGACCCTTCTACAGTATAAAGCAGAGGTTTTCCAAAGTGCCACAACTTGCAAAGCAGCTCCATTAACTAGCAATAAATGTGATGTGTAGCACCCCAGGGTATGGGGACTCGGATGTCCGGTCCTCTCCCTCTCTGTCTTTGGGGGATGTCGTCGGTAACCTGCCCAGACCCGTGGCCCTGGGGGTACTGCCCCACAAAAAGAAGGGGATATATTTACAAGGGATTAAAAGTTTTTGTCATGTAACACCCGCCATCTGTAGTTTCTGGTGACCAAACACCAGCGCCACCATAGTCCTCCGGAGGGTGGTGGTATTGCGGCTAAGGTGGATCAGCTCCCTATAGGCAGAGCTAGGCCTCCGGGGCAGTGATGCTTGTTACCACAGCGGTGCAATCTTGAGGGAATTGAGGGAAAGTCAATAGTGGCAGAATAGAAACACAGAAGCAATTCACTCTTCCAAGCACTTTACTTGACAAACAGATCAAGATAAGAGTACAGCCCACAGTGTTCCGCACGACGGACCGCCGGGTAGTCGCAGCTGAATGCATAATCTACGGAAGTCTCTGGTGATATCCTCTCGCCTCTAGCCTTTGTCCTGTTCCTTTCCTCTCCTTCTCTGGGCCTGCTTGGACAGCAGTAATACGCCCCAGGGGATAAACACTCTGAGCACGTCTTCGGAGACGGGCCAACTACGACCGGAGGATGAACATTCCTGGCCACATTGTCAGACCCACACACTCCGGTTGTACGAATCAAGACCTCTCTGTCTGGGCTAATCTTCTCCAGCCCTCTCCTGGAGCCCCCTGTCTCGCTGGGGTCAGCTCCCGTTCTCCGCCTTTCCTCGGGGAAGACACTCTTGAAGACCCCCTTTGTCTGTTCTCCCTGCTCCTCTCACACCTCACTCTCCAACTCTCTGTTAGGGACCTCCCCCCAGTTGCATCGGTAAATGTGTGTCTGCTGGGTTCAGATCCTTCCACAGTGTTCTGCATTCAACTACAACAAGGATCACTGCACGCTCATTTTTGGGTGCAATACCCCATTTGTGACACCTGACCAGTGGGGCACCACAGATGTCACAAGGGACAATACTTTCAAATGAATATGTGGCTTGTTTAGAAATCTCAAATCTTCTGAAAAAATGGCTCTCACCGGTAATAAAGTGGAGTAAGTGGGCACATAAAGGTACCCATGGCGGTTCCCTCTTTTGGTAATAGACTTGAAAGAAAAAGATTTGTTAACCAATGACAGAGGAAAGCTAGGTACAGATGTTAAGTGAACTAGAATAACTAATCCTAAAAATACAGATTGTTACAGGAAAAAAATCACAGCAATCAGCTGCCTGAAAGCAGAGAAGAGGTTTGTAGTCGACTATGCTTGGCTTCTCCTTTCCACTATTGTATTGTATTCACATAGTCAGGAAATATTACGACTTCCCCAGTTTCCTGTATGCTCCGTCTCTTTGTTTGCATGCTATGAAACAGCAGTGTGATGAGCTGGTGGAGTGAACTTTAGTCATTTTGAGGCAGAATGTGACCATCAACTTATATTACGCCATGAAGCCCCAGTCTTATCCTTGTGTTCCACTCTCCTTTATCACATTGGATCTACGGCTATTTCTTGCTTTTCTTCAGCGTTTTCCTTGACCATTCTCTAACTTTAGTGTTATAATGCTGATAATCGTTGCTGTCATCTTTTCAGCCCCCAACTAAGCTGTAATTTTTTGCTGTGCTGCTGATGTTGATCAAAGATTACGGCCCATTTCCTTGACCAGTTTCTGGCTGGTATTGAGCAATGAGACACAATTCAATTAGTTAGGGCTGATAAAGGGGACCCCGTTCATCAGAGTAGGTATGCCACTTTTTCATAGCTGTTGTAATGTTTGCAGGGACGAGAGTCTGGGAGTGGACCCACTGGGCTGAGGCACCAATCACCACCTGGAGGAGGGTAATTCAATGACTATGGAGTCTTCACTAAGGTCTCAGGGAGACTAGGCTAGTACAGGTGGGTAACCACCAGGTGCAGCCCCAAAATATCCCAGGATCACAACAGCTGACTCCAGGAGTCAGGCTCCAATGGACAGGCAAAGTCTCTGGTACACAGATGCAGCCAGGCGACTGATGACAGCAGGTGCAGATGGGAGGGTGACATGGCTGGTCCCGGCTGGTGCCGGAGGTATGGTGGCTTGGCTGGAGCTGGCAGGTGCAGTGGGAATGAAGACACAATAGGTTAAGGACGCGTTGCACAGGCACTTCCATAGGTGGAAGGTGCCTTAAATACCGTACTCATTATTTCTCAGCCATAGGTTGAGAAGCACTTCTGGGTACGGCCTGCTGGCTCTTTAAGAAAATGGGGCATTGCAAGTGCGGCCTAAGAGCATACCCAAAAGACCTGAGACACAGACACAGGGACTGAGAGCAGGAAGCAGAAGACAGACCCCGGGCAGACACTATGGCACCGCTGGAGGGGTGAGCACACTGCAGCCATAGGTCTCCCTGCTGCGGAGACAGCAGGGCTGCAGCAACCGCCAAAACCAACTAAGAGTGAGTACATATGAGGTGTGAGGTGAGCTTAATTATAAGGACTGCAACTAAAGTCTGAAGCATTTGACAAATACATAGTACGGTTTTTACTAAGTAAACTCATTACAGTTACGCACATTTTTATATAAACTGATTACATATTTTAAAGATTTGGAAATAAATCAATATTTTTAATCCAAATTGGTTCATTAATCAATTCTAGAGTTTATGGGTTTAAGTTGGAAGGTGTCTATATGGTAAGCGCTAGATCTTAAAAATTAATTTGTTAATCTATTATTATTATTGAGGGATCAGAACACATGGAAATCCCTCGTAGATTTTTAGCTGCTACTGAAGTAGGGATAGAAGGGTGGTCATTGTGACACCACTCGCACCATTAGCTGGCTCCAGTGTAAAAGTATATAGCATACTAGAGTCTGTTGCAAGGGTGCGGTGGGACAGCATCTGAGGTGGACAGGGCTTGGAGAGCGGAGGGAAGGTGAGTATAATCAGTTATTTTTTTACAGTGTGCAGCAGGATGGGGGATTATATGTACCAAGATGAGACCAGGATGGGGACATATATATCAGGAGTGGGGACTGCTATAGCAAGAGAACCACCATATTATACCATATTATATATTATATGGAGGTTGCTGCTGGGCTATATGGACTGGACTATGTATATATATATTATCTGAAGGCTGCTGCTGGGCTCTCTCTCTCTCTCTATATATATAGGTATAATGGAGGCTGTGCTGTATATCTACTCTATAATTGCCGTAGGCAAAATCGTGTCGGACCCCGAAATCTCCGTGGCTTTGTCACTATGTGACGTCACCACGCGCGAGCAATGGCCGCGAAGCGGCCATTGCGAGTCGCTGGCCGAAAATAGAACCAGAGCCTCGGCCACAAACTTAGCGATTTACCGCTGAGGTAGCGCGAGCAATGGCCGCGAGGCCATTGCGAGTCGCTACCTCAGCCGCCGCACCTGCCGCAAGTCCCCCTATACTTTCTATGGGGATCCATTGCGAGTCGCTGTGTAGCGCGAGCAATGGCCGCGAGGCCATTGCGAGTCGCTACCTCAGCCGCCGCACCTGCCGCAAGTCCCCCTATACTTTCTATGGGGATTACCGCAACCGCGCCGCAAGTGTAACGGTTATGCGGCGAACGCGGCAGATGCGGTTACACTTGCGGCGCGATTGCGGTAATCCCCATAGAAAGTATAGGGGGACTTGCGGCAGGTGCGGCAAGTGCGGTTTTGCACTTGCGGCAAGTGCGGTCGCGAAAAAAAACCGCAGTCAGCCGCGTTTTTTTTCGCGGCCGCACCTACCGCAAGTGCAAAACCGCATTTGCCGCACCTGCCGCAAGTCCCCCTATACTTTCTATGGGGATTACCGCAACCGCGCCGCAAGTGTAACCGCATCTGCCGCGTTCGCCGCATAACCGTTACACTTGCGGCGCGGTTGCGGTAATCCCCATAGAAAGTATAGGCAGGTGCGGCAAGTGCGGTTTTGCACTTGCGGCAAGTGCGGCCGCGAAAATCTTTAAAAAAAATTAAAAATAACAAATAAAAAAAATAAATAAAAAAAAATTAAAAAAAAATAAATATAAAAATAACAATTACTGCTAATAATAATGCTATTAATGCTAATAATTATGCTATTAATGCTAAAAATTATGCTATTAATGCTAATATTAATGTTAATAATGCTAATAATAATCATATTAACGCTATTAATAATGCTTTAAGGCTAATAATCATGCTATTTATGCTATTCAAAATGCTATTAATGCTAATAATATTGCTATTAATGCTATTAATAATGCTATTAATGCTATTAATAATACTATTAATGCTAGTAATGCTATTAATAATGCTATTAATGCTATTAATAATACTATTAATGCTATTCATGCTATTAATAATGCTATTAATCCTATTAATAATACTATTAATGCTATTAATGCTATTAATAATGCTATTAATGCTATTAATTGTATTATTAATGCTATTAATGCTATTAATAATACTATTAATGCTATTAATGCTAATATTAATGCTATTAATTGTATTATTAATGCTATTAATGCTATTAATAATGCTATTAATGCTAATAATAATGCTATTACTGCTAATAATAATGCTATTAATGCTAATAATTATGCTATTAATGCTAATATTAATGCTAATAATGCTAATAATAATCATATTAACGCTATTAATAATGCTATTAAGGCTAATAATCATGCTATTTATGCTATTCAAAATGCTATTAATGCTAAAAATATTGCTATTAATGCTATTAATAATGCTATTAATGCTATTAATAATGCTATTAATAATACTATTAATGCTATTAATGCTATTAATAATGCTATTAATGCTATTAATAATACTATTAATGCTATTAATTGTATTATTAATGCTATTAATGCTATTAATAATGCTATTAATGCTATTAATAATACTATTAATGTTATTAATGCTAATATTAATGCTATTAATTGTATTATTAATGCTATTAATGCTATTAATAATGCTATTAATGCTAATAATAATGCTATTACTGCTATTAATACTGCTATTACTGCTAATAATAATGCTATTGCTAATATTATTGCTATTGATGATGCGATTATTATTTAAAAATCTTTAAAAAAAAAATAAACATATTCTAGACACCCGATGCATTTGCATCGGGCTCACAGCTAGTATATAATATGGAGGCTGTGCTGTATATATTGGAGGTTCTGCTGTGCTGTATATATAATATGGAGGCAGTGCTGTGATGGATATATTATTTGGAGGCTGTGCTGGGCTATATATATATTAGGCTGCGTTCACACATACCATCCGTTTTTGCCTTAAATCCGTTTTTGGAATCTAAGTGCAAAAACGCATGTGTGTTAATGCATGGTGCATTAAGTGTCACTGCGTTTTTCAATAACACATGCGTTATTATTCAGCATCCCAAAAAACGCTGCATGCAGCGTTTTTTGGGTGCTGTAAAAAAAAACATGCGTTTTTTTTAACATGGGGCCCTATGGGAAACGCATGCATTAACGCATGGCACATACAGTTGTGGCCAAAAGTATTGACACCCCTGCAATTCTGTCAGATAATACTCAGTTTCTTCCTGAAAATGATTGCAATCACAAATTCTTTGGTATTATTATCTTCATTTAATTTGTATTCAATGAAAAAAACACAAAAGAGAATGAAGCAAAAAGCAAATTGATCATTTCACGCAAAACTCCAAAAATGGGCCAGACAAAAGTATTGACACCCCTGCAATTCTGTCAGATAATACTCAAGTTTCTTCCTGAAAATGATTGCAATCACAAATTCTTTGGTATTATTATCTTCATTTAATTTGTCTTCAATGAAAAAACACAAAAAGAATTGTCCTAAAGCCAAATTGGATATAATTCCACACCAAACATAAAAAAGGGGGTGGACAAAAGTATTGGCACTGTTAGAAAAATCATGTGATGCTTCTCTAATTTGTGTAATTAACAGCACCTGTAACTTACCTGTGGCACCTCACAGGTGTTAGCAATAACTAAATCACACTTGCAGCCAGTTGACATGGATTAAAGTTGACTCAACCTCTGTCCTGTGTCCTTGTGTGGACCACATTGAGCATGGAGAAAAGAAAGAAGACCAAAGAACTGTCTGTATCAATAAAAGAAAGGGAAGGGAACAAGAGGCGCAATAGTGCCCTATCACTTATGACACTAGACGTATGGGTGGTGTATAGGGAGTTCACTCACCTATGTCAGTTGTGAGACCCACAACTGGTACGCTGGCATGTAGTATTAGTATCCTGATGGCTGCTGCTGGACTTCCACCGACCACTCGCACGTGGAACCGTCAGAAGATGTAGGGAAATAAAGGTGTACAACAGTCCGCGCTGCCAAGGTCCACTTACTTCAAGGAACACACGGGTAAGTGATGTTCAAACAGGTTTTCTTTATTGTTTCCGACGTGTTTCGGTGCCCTCCTGGCACCTTCCTCAGGGATCCTTGAGGAAGGTGCCGGGAGGGCACCGAAACGCGTCGGAAACAATAAAGAAAACCTGTTTGAACATCACTTACCCATGTGTTCTTTGTAGTAAGTGGACCTTGGCAGCGCCGGGACTGTTGTACACCTTTATTTCCCTACATCTTCTAAAGAACTGTCTGAGGACTTGAGAAACCAAATTGTGAGGAAGCATGAGCAATCTCAAGGCTACAAGTCCATCTCCAAAGACCTGAATGTTCCTGTGTCTACCGTGCGCAGTGTCATCAAGAAGTGTAAAGCCCATGGCACTGTGGCTAACCTCCCTAGATGTGGACGGAAAAGAAAAATTGACAAGAGATTTCAACGCAAGATTGTGCGGATGGTGGATAAAGAACCTCGACTAACATCCAAACAAGTTCAAGCTGCCCTGCAGTCCGAGGGTACAACAGTGTCAACCCGTACTATCCGTCGGCGTCTGAATGAAAAGGGACTGTATGGTAGGAGACCCAGGAAGACCCCACTTCTTACCCCGAGACATAAAAAAGCCAGGCTTTAGTTTGCCAAAACTTACCTGAGAAAGCCTAAAACGTTTTGGAAGAATGTTCTCTGGTCAGATGAGACAAAAGTAGAGCTTTTTGGGCAAAGGCATCAACATAAAGTTTACAGGAATAAAAAAAGAGGAATTCAAAGAAAAGAACACGGTCCCTACAGTCAAACATGGCGGAGGTTCCCTGATGTTTTGGGGTTGCTTTGCTGCCTCTGGCACTGGACTGCTTGACCGTGTGCATGGCATTATGAAGTCTGAAGACTACCAACAAATTTTGCAGCATAATGTAGGGCCCAGTGTGAGAAAACTGGGTCTCCCTCAGAGGTCATGGGTCTTCCAGCAGGACAATGACCCAAAACACACTTCAAAAAGCACTAGAAAATGGTTTGAGAGAAAGACTTCTAAGGTGGCCAGCAATGAGTCCAGACCTGAATCCCATAGAACACCTGTGGAGAGATCTAAAAATGGCAGTTTGTGAGAAGGCACCCTTCAAATATCAGGGACCTGGAGCAGTTTGCCAAAGAAGAATGGTCTAAAATTTCAGCAGAGCATTGCAAGAAACTCATTGATGGTTACCGGAAGCGGTTGATCACAGTTATTTTGGCTAAAGGTTGTGCAGCCAAGTATTAGGCTGAGGGTGCCAATACTTTTGTCTGGCCCATTTTTGGAGTTTTGTGTGAAATGATCAATGTTTTACTTTTTGCTTCATTCTCTTTTGTGTTTTTTTATTGAAGAAAAATTAAATGAAGATAATACCGTATATACTCGTGTATAAGCCGACCAGTGTATAAGCCGACCCCCCTACTTTTGCCCCCAAAACCTGGGAAAACCTATTGACTCGTGTATAAGCCGAGGGTGGACCCCAGCACAGGTATACAGCAGCAGCCGGAAGAAGCCGGATGAAGCCGGATGAAGCCGGAGGAGCGCGATAGCGGCGGCGGGACAGCGGCAGGGATAAGTATAATAATCTATTCCTTTACAGGATTGCTGCACAAGGGGGGGGGGGCCCTGTATACTGTATACAGTGTATACAGTATACAGTGACTCACGTATAAGCCGAAGGGGGGACTTTTCAGCCCAATTTTTGGGCTGAAAACCTCGGCTTATACGCGAGTATATACGGTAATACCAAAGAATTTGTGATTGCAATCATTTTCAGGAAGAAACTGAGTATTTCTCCCCTCTTGTATCTGTACAGCCGAATTGTCAACATTTATTGTTACTTGTATTGTTACTATGTTACTTGTCCTAGTCTGCCCTTTTAGCATGTAAAGCACCATGGAATATAATGGCGCTATATAAATAAATAATAATAATAATTATCTGACAGAATTGCTGGGGTGTCAATACTTTTGGCCACAACTATATAGGCACCTGCATTATAACACAGATGAGTCCTGCACACAGTTAGGACCGCGTCTGAGATGGGTACACTTTGAAGATAGTGACGTGGCTTAAAATAACTTTTTCTGCGCAAAAAAACGGATTAACTAAGTACCCTGTATTTGTTATACCATTTTTATACTGCACTTGCATTTTAATATTTTTACTGCAGTGTACTGTTGTTTTTTGTCGCAATAGCTTTTTGTTTCCAAATATATATAACGCATATGAATTTTTCATTAAAAAATTACTAAGTCCCAAAATTTGCAAAAAACGTCCAGGACCTCAGGGGACACTATTACTCTTAGAAAAACGGATCCGTTTTTCTAAGGGCTTAAAAAAGATTGGTATGTGTGAACGTAGCCTTATCTGCTGACTGCCGCTGTGTTGTATATATTATTTGGAGGCTGTGCTGTGCTGTATATATAATATGAAAGCTGTGCTGTGATGTATATGTTATTTGGAGGCTGTGCTTGGGTGTATATATTATTAACTGGAGACTGCTGCTGTGCTGCATATATCATTTGGAAGATGTGCTGTACTATATATAGTACTAGCTGTAGTACCCGGCTACGCCCGGTTAATAAATAACTGCTGTTAGCTATAACAAAATAGAATTTGAATATGTCATATTAATGACCTGTAGGAAAATAGAAGCTGAGCTGTGATTGGTTGCTATAGGCAGCCTAATAAATCTCCATCCAACAGTAAACCCTCCCCCCGGCCGGGCAGTATATGTTACCTCACACATACACATAATAGACAGCTCATGTGACTGACATCTGCCTTAATTCCCTATATGGCACATGTGTTGCACATTGGCTGTTTTTAATCAGATGTTTATGTTTGGAAAATAAAGATAGCACACGTATGAGGCGAGTTGTGTGAGGTGATTTGTGCACATCTGTGTCTGTCTGTGTGGTGTGTGTGTCCCTGGGGTGTGTATGTGTGTGTCCCTGTGGGATGGGGTCTGTGTGGTGTGTGTCTCTGTTGTGTGTGTCTCTTTGTGGTGTGTGTCCCTGTGGGGGTAAGTGCATGTGCCCCTATAGGGTGTGTATGTGTGTGTGCCCCTGTGTGGGGGTCTGTGGTGTGTGTGTGTGTATCTGTGTTGTGTGTGTCTCTTTGTGGTGTGTGTGTGTCCCTGTGGGGTGAGTGCATGTGTCCCTATAGGGTGTGTATGTGTCCCTGTGGGGGGGTGTCTGTGTGGGGTGTGTGTGTCTCTGTGTCCCTTTGTGGTGTGTGTGTGTCCCTGAGGGGTGAGTGCATGTGTCCCTATAGGGTGTCTATGTGTGTGTCCCTGTGGGGGGGTCTGTGTGGTGTGTGTGGCGCCCCGCAACGAGTGCGTCACAAGAGGGTATTGCAGCCATAAATGCAGCCGCAATATTCTCTGACACAGCAGTGATCTGGTTAACTTTGAGATCCAACCCTGCATGCATCACCTAGAACAGAGGGCCAATCCAGGGTCCTGGTGGGCGGAGTGCTAGGGAAGTGTGTAGGGAGAACAGACCCTTAGTCAAAAAGAAGGAGTCTAGAACTTGAAGAGAGAAGTCTAGAACTTGGAGTAGGTCGGGTGTCAGCACCTGAGGCCTTAACTACCGGGATTGGGCATCATTACCACGGGTTCCAAAAGACCCCGTGCCCAAAAACTTCACAGCCGGTTTACTGGTACCGAAGCTGGCAGCAGTTCACCTCTGCTACGCGAACCAGAATAGTGGAGGAGCAGCTTCACAGGAGCACCCCACCACCAGCCAACTTCCAGTCGTCTAACCAGCGGTGTACCCACCGAGGGATCCAAGGCTCCCCAAAACATCCACAACGTACATATTGGATAGGGCATTGAAGCAGCCTCCCCGTACCCGATCTGGTATTCCTGGGCGACAATGGCAAAACACTTAGCTAGAATGGAGGAACACTTGCGGATCTCTGAGGGACACCATCACTGCTGAGTCCACCCGGTCCACTACCCGTAAACTGTATACCATGTACTGCCTGCTGGTTACAGTAAAGACCCGTTGCAGAGACTTTCTGTGTCCGTGCTTCCTTATGAACTGTCCGTCCGCACTACAAGGTAACCGCAGCTGCCGCACAACATCTTAAGCAGCTCCAGCCTCCGGGGATCACCGCTCAGCCTGTGGGGAGCGTTCCATCTTGCTGCTGTCCATCCCCGGAGGTTTCGCAGTGTCGGTAACGATTACCGAAACTACTCATAGGTAACATAGTAACATAGTAACATAGTAACATAGTTTTTAAGGTTGAAGGAAGACTTTCAGTCCATCTAGTTCAACCCATAGCCTAACATGTTGATCCAGAGGAAGGCAAAAAAACCCCATGTGGCAACACTAAGCTCCACATTGGGGAAAAAAATTCCTTCCTGACTCCAGATATGGCAATCAGACTAATTCCCTGGATCAACGCCCTATCAAAGAATCTAGTGATAGTTTTCAAGAAAGGTATCCAGGCCCTTCTTAAATGTTAGTAGTGACTCACTCATTACAACAGCATGTGGCAGAGAGTTCCATAATCTCACTGCTCTTACAGTAAAGAATCCGCGTCTGTGATTATAATTAAACCTTCTTTCCTGGCGTCACGAATAAATTAAACCCCTTTAATCTGTTCCTACAAGACATCTTCAACTTTTGATCTGCACTCAACCGGGCCCCACTACCGGCAGGCGCGGCCCACCCGTGACAAGGAGGAAGGAGCTTCAGCCTGTCTAAACCGGAGTCCCGGCCACGGTGAGTCATGTGTCCCTGTGGGGTAAGTGCATGCGCCCCTATAGGGTGTGTATGTGTGTGTGCCCCTGTGTGGGGGTCTGTGGTGTGTGTGTGTATCTGTGTTGTGTGTGTCCCTTTGTGGTGTGTGTGTGTCCCTGAGGGGTGAGTGCATGTGTCCCTATAGGGTGTGTATGTGTGTGTGTCCCTGTGGGGGGGGTCTGTGTGGTGTGTGTGTGTGTCTCTTTGTGGTGTGTGTGTCCCTGTGGGGTGAGTGCATGTGTCCCTATAGGGTGGCTATGCATGTGTGCCCCTGTGTGGGGGTCTGTGGTGTGTGTGTGTATCTGTGTTGTGTGTGTCTCTTTGTGGTGTGTGTGTGTGTCCCTGTGGGGTGAGTGCATGTGTCCCTATAGGGTGTGTATATGTGTGTGTGTCCCTGTGGGGGGGTGTCTGTGTGGGGTGTGTGTGTCTCTGTGTTGTGTGTGTCCCTTTGTGGTGTGTGTGTGTCCCTGAGGGGTGAGTGCATGTGTCCCTATAGGGTGTGTATGTGTGTGTGTCCCTGTGGGGGGGTCTGTGTGGTGTGTGTGTGTCTCTTTGTGGTGTGTGTGTCCCTGTGGGGTGAGTGCATGTGTCCCTATAGGGTGGCTATGCATGTGTGTCCCTGTGGGGGGGTGTCTGTGTGGTGTGTGTGTGTCTCTTTGTGGTGTGTGTGTGTCCCTGTGTGGTAAGTGCATGTGTTGCTATAGTGTGTGTGTCCCCTTGGGGGTGTGTGTGTGTCTTTGTGGTGTGTGTTTGTTCGGGTGCGTGGTGAGTATCCAATGTTGGGGCTGCACCTTAGTGACTATACACTTGCTGTTACTCTTTGTTTGCGTGTGGTGTGTATACATGTCCCTGTGTGTGGTGAATATCTCATGTTGGAGCCCCACCTTAGTGACTATATGCTGCTATATGCTGTTAGTCTTTGGCGCTATCATTAAGCCCCTCTCATTCACAACTGTCAACTGGTAACTGGCACTTTTTCCCCATTATGTAGATAGGGGCAAAATTGTTTGGTGATTAAAATTTCACCTCACAACATAGCCTATGACGCTTCGGGGGTCCAGACGTGTGACTGTGCAAAATTTTGTCTCTATAGCTGACAGCTGTCGATGTTCCTCCCACACGTTTCCTTTCCCTTTTTTCCCATTATGTAGATAGGGGCAAAATTTTTTGGTGAACTGGAACGCGCAGGGTTAAAATTTTGCCTCACAACATAGACTATGATGCTCCCGGGGTCCAGACGTGTGACTCTGCAAAATTTTGCGGCTGTAGCTGCGACGGTGTAGATGCCAATCCCGGATATACACACATACACACATTCAGCTTTATATATTAGATTTGAAGGCTGCGCTGTGCTATATATAATATGGAGGCTGTTCTGGCTTATATATATTACTAGAAATAGGCCCGATGCTATCGCATTGGGAGGGCGTCACTGCCACGCTGTGCTCTTTGTGGCCCCCCTGTGTTCCCTTTGACCACCTTTGACCACCCTGTGCTCTCTTTGCCTCTCTGCTCCGCCTTGTGTCTCTGCCCCCTCTTCTCTCTGTCTTTTTCCCTGTGTCTCTGCCCCCCCTTTTTTCTCTCTGCTGCCCCATGTCTCTGCCCTCTCTTCCGTCTCTCTTCTTCCCCATGTTTCGGCTCCCCTTGAGTCATTCTGGTGACCCCTTGTGTCTCTGCCCTCCCTTCAGTCTTTCTGGCCTCCCCTGGTGTCTCTGCCCCCCTTCAATCTTTTTAGTCCCTCCTTATGTCTCTCTGCCTCTTTTCATCTCTGCTCCTCCCCCCACCCTTCGTCTCTCTGCAACCCTTCAGTCTTTCTGGTCCCCCTTATGTCTCTCTGCCCCCCTTCGGTCTGTCTGATGCCTCCTTTCGTGTCTCTGCTCCCCCTTCCTTGTCTCTGCTCCCCCTTCCCTCTCTCTGTTCCCCCTTCAGTGTCTCTACTACTCCTTCAGTGTTTCTTTTCTCCCCTTCAGTCTTTCTGGTTCCCCCTTGTTTCTCTGCCTCTTCCTTCAGTGTTTATGGTCCCCCTTATGTTTCTCTGCTCCCGTTTAGTATTTCTGGTGCCCCCCTTTTGTCTCTATGTCCCCCTTCATCTCTCTGCCCCCCTTCATTGTTTCTAGTCCCCCTTATGTGTCTCTGCTCCCCTTCAGTATTTCTGCTCCCTCCTATGTGTCTCATCCCCCACTTGCGTCTGTGGTCATCCCCCCTTTTGTCTCAATATCCCCCCCTTCATCTCTGTGTGTCCCTTCCCTTCATTTCTCTGCCCCCCTTCAGTGTTTCTAGTCTCCCTTATGTCTCTGAGCTCCCCTTTCTTCTCTGCTGCCCCCCTTTCGTGTCTCTCTGCCCCCCTTCAGTTTTTGTGGTCCCCCCCTATGCTTCTTTGCCTCCACTTCAGAGTCCCTGCCCCCTTTAAGTCTTATTAGTCACCCCTTATGTTTCTCTGCCCCCCCTTCAGTGTTTCTGGTCGCCCTTGTTTCTTTGCCTCCCTCTTCAGTGTTTCTGGTCCTCCTTATGTGTCTCTTGAGTATTTCTGTTCCCCCCCTTGATTTCTCTGTCCCCCTTTCCTCTTTGCCCCCCCCCCCCCCTTTATCTCTATGTTCCCCCTTCTTATGTTTCTGGCCCACTTCAGTATTTCTGGTCCCCCCTCATGTATTTCTGCCTCCCCCTTTCGAGTCTATGTTACCCCCTTCATCTCTTTGGCCCCCCTTCACTGTTTCTGGTCCCCCCTTATGTCTGACTGCCCACCCCTTTCGTGTCTGTTTACCCCCTTTTTTCTCTGCCACCCTTGAGTGTTTTTGGTCCCCTATTATGTCTCTCTTCCCCCCTTGAGTTATTGTGGTCACCCTTTGTCTCTGTGCCCCCCCTCCTTCAGAGTTTCTGGACCCCTTTATGTCTGTCTGCCGCACTTCCCTCTCAGCTCACCCTCTTTAGTATTTCTGCACCCTTCTTCTCTGTCTCCAGTTTTTGTGGTCCCCTCTTATGTGTCTCTGTTTCATCTTTAATGTTTCAGCTCCCCTTCTGCCTCTCTGCCTCTCCTTCTCTCCTTCCCAGCTGTGACAGCTCCATGTCATAGCTGGGAAGCTAGGGTGATGCACGGTCATGTGAATGATCACATGACTGTGACATCAGCAAAGGTCCTATCTGAATAGGTAAGATGTCGGGGGTCTGCGGCCGGCGAAGGGGGGCACGGGGGTCTACTGTGGGGGGGATGCGGGCACCGGAGGGTGGGGGTGCAAGGGTGTACTGCGGGGGTATGCGGGCGTGGGGGTCTATTGCAGGGGCGTGCGGGTGCTGGAGGGGAGGTGCGGGGGTGTGCGGGCACGGGAATGTATTGCAGGGGCGTGCGGGTGCTGGAGAGGAGGTGCAGGGGCGTGCGGGTGCTGGAGGGGAGGTGCGGGGGGGTGCGGGCACGGGAGTGTATTGCAGGGGCGTGCGGATGCTGGAGGGGAGGTATGGGGGTGTGCAGGCACGGGAGTGTATTGCAGGGGCGTGCGGGTGCTGGAGGGGAGGTGCGGGGGTGTGCAGGCACGGGAATGTATTGCAGGGGCGTGCGGGTGCTGGAGAGGAGGTGCAGGGGCGTGCGGGTGCTGGAGGGGAGGTGCGGGGTTGTGCGGGCATGGGAATGTATTGCAGGTCGTGCGGGTGCTGGAGGGGAGGTGCAGGGGCGTGCGGGTGCTGAGGGGAGGTGCGGGGTTGTGCGGGCATGGGAATGTATTGCAGGTCGTGCGGGTGCTGGAGGGGAGGTGCGGGGGTGTGCGGGCACGTGAGTGTATTGCAGGGGCGTGCGGGCGCTGGAGGGGAGGTGCAGGGGTGTGCGGGCACAGGAGTGTATTGCAGGGGCGTGCGGGTGCTGGAGGGGAGGTGCGGGGGTGTGCAGGCGCGGGAGCGTATTGCAGTGGCGTGCGGGTGCTGGAGGGGAGGTGCGGGGGTGTGTGGGCACGGGAGAGTATTGCAGGGGCGTGCGGGTGCTGGAGGGGAGGGGGGTGTGCGGGAGGGATGTATTGCAGGTCGTGCGGGTGCTGGAGGGAGTGCGGGGGTGTGCGGCAGGGAGTGTATTGCAGGGGCTGCGGTGCTGGAGGGAGGTGCGGGTGTGCGGCAGGATGTATTGCAGGGCGTGCGGGTGCTGGAGGGGAGGTGCGGGGGTGTGCGGGCGGATGATTGCAGGGCGTGCGGGTGCTGGAGGGGAGGTCGGGGTGTGGGGCACGGAGGTATTGCAGGGCGTGCGGGTGCTGGAGGGAGGTGGGGGGTGTGGGCAGGGAATGTATTGCAGGGCGTGCGGGGGTGGGGGGGTGCGGGCGGGCGGGGCGTGCGGTGCTGGAGGGGTGCGGGGGTTGCGGGCACGGAGTGTATTGCAGGGGCGTGCGGGTGCTGGAGGGGTGTGGGGGTGGAGGACGGAGGTATTGCAGGGGTGCGGTGCTGGAGGGGAGGTGCGGGGGTGTGGGCACGGGATGTATTGCAGGGCGTGCGGGTGCTGGAGGGGAGGTGGGGGTGTGGGGCAGGAATGTATAGCAGGGGCGTGCGGTGCTGGAGGGGAGGTGGCGGGGGTGTGCGGCACGGAGTGTATTGCAGGGCGTGCGGGTGCTGGAGGGGAGGTGGGGGGTGTGCGGACGGGAGTGTATTGCAGGGCGTGCGGGTGCTGGAGGGGAGGTGCGGGGGTGTGCAGGCACGGGATGTATTGCAGGGGCGTGCGGGTGCTGGAGGGAGGTGGGGGTGTGCGGGACAGGAGTGTATGCAGGGGCGTGCGGGTGCTGGAGGGGAGGTGCGGGGGTGTGCAGGCACGGAGTGATTGCAGGGGCGTGCGGGTGCTGGAGGGGAGGTGCGGGGTGTGCGGGACGGAGTGTATTGCAGGGGCGTGCGGGTCTGGAGGGGAGGTGCGGGGGTGTGCGGCAGGGATGTATTGCAGGGCGTGCGGGTGCTGGAGGGAGGTGCGGGGGTGCGGCATGGAGTGTATTGCAGGGGCTGCGGGTGCTGGAGGGAGGTGCGGGGTGTGCGGCAGGGATGTATTGCAGGTCGTGCGGGTGCTGGAGGGGAGGTGCGGGGTGTGCGGCAGGAGTGTATGCAGGGGTGCGGTGCTGGAGGGGAGGTGCAGGGGTGTGCGGCAAGGAGTGTATTGCAGGGGCGTGCGGGTGCTGGAGGGGAGGTGCGGGGGTGTGCGGCGGGAGTATTGCAGTGGCGTGCGGGTGCTGGAGGGGAGGTGCGGGGTGTGGGGCAGGAGAGTATTGCAGGGGCGTGCGGGTGCTGGAGGGGAGGTGAGGGGGTGTGGGGCACGGGAATGATTGAGGGGGTGCGGGTGTGAGGGGGAGGTTGCAGGGGCGTGCGGGTGCTGAGGGGAGGTGCGGGGGTGGGGCACGGGAGTGTATTGCAGGGGCGTGCGGTGCTGGAGGGGAGGTGGGGGTGTCGTGGAGGTGTATTGCAGGGGGTGCGGGTGCTGGAGGGAGTGCGGGGTGTGCAGGAGGGGTTGCAGGGGCTGCGGTGCTGGAGGGGAGGTGGGGGGTGTGCGGGGACGGAGTGTATATGCAGGGGTGTGCGGGTGCTGGAGGGGAGGTGCGGGGGTGTGCAGGCACGGGATGTATTGCAGGGGCGTGCGGGTGCTGGAGGGGAGGTGCGGGGGTGTGCGGGACGGAGTGTAATTGCAGGGGCGTGCGGGTGCTGGAGGGGAGGTGCGGGGGTGTGCAGGCACGGGAGTGTATTGCAGGGCGTGCGGGTGCTGGAGGGAGGTGCGGGGTGTGCGGGAGGGAGTGTATTGCAGGGTGTCGGGTGCTGGAGGGGAGGTGCGGGGTGTGCAGGCACGGGAGTGTATTGCAGGGGCATGCGGGTGCTGGAGGGAGGTGCGGGGGTGTGCGGGACAGGAGTGTATGCAGGGGCGTGCGGGTGCTGGAGGGGAGGTGCGGGGTGTGCGGCATGGGATGTATTGCAGGGCGTGCGGGTGCTGGAGGGGAGGTGCGGGGTGTGCGGCATGGAGTGTATTGCAGGGCGTGCGGGTGCTGGAGGGGAGGTGGGGGTGTGCGGCAGGAGTATTGCAGGGCGTGCGGGTGCTGGAGGGGAGTGCGGGGGTGTGCGGGCACATGGAGTGTATTGCAGGGGCGTGCGGGTGCTGGAGGGGAGGTGCGGGGTGTGCGGCACGGGAGTGTATTGCAGGGGCGTGCGGGTGCTGGAGGGGAGGTGCGGGGTGTGCGGGCGGGAGGTATTGCAGGGCGTGCGGGTGCTGGAGGGGAGGTGCGGGGTGTGTGGGCACGGGGAGTATTGCAGGGGCGTGCGGGTGCTGGAGGGAGGGTGAGGGGGTGGGGGCAGGGATGTTGCGGGGTGCGGTGCGGAGGGGATGCAGGGGCGTGCGGGTGCTGGAGGGGAGGTGCGGGGTGTGCGGGCACGGAGTGTATTGCAGGGCGTGCGGTGCTGGAGGGGAGGTGCGGGGTGTGTGCAGGCACGGGAGTGTATTGCAGGGCGTGCGGGTGCTGGAGGGGAGGTGCGGGGGGTGTGGCACGGGATGTATTGCAGGGGCGTGCGGGTGCTGGAGGGAGGTGGGGGGTGTGCGGCACGGGAGTGTATGCAGGGGCGTGCGGGTGCTGGAGGGGAGGTGCGGGGTGTGCGGGCACGGGAGTGTATTGCAGGGGCGTGCGGGTGCTGGAGGGAGGTGCGGGGTGTGCAGGCACGGGAGTGTATTGCAGGGGCGTGCGGGTGCTGGAGGGGAGGTGCGGGGTGTGCGGGCACGGGATGTATTGCAGGGGCGTGCGGGTGCTGGAGGGGAGGTGCGGGGTGTGCGGCAGGAGTGATTGCAGGGCATGCGGTGCTGGAGGGGGAGGTGGGGGTGTGCGGCAGGAGTGTATTGCAGGGCGTGCGGGTGCTGGAGGGAGGTGCGGGGTGTGCGGCACGGAGTGTATTGCAGGGGCAGTGCAGGTGCTGGAGGGGAGGTGCGGGGTGTGCAGGCAGGGAGTGTATTGCAGGGGGCTGCGGGTGCTGGAGGGGAGGTGCGGGGGTGTGTGCGGGCAGGGATGTATTGCAGGTCGTGCGGGTGCTGGAGGGGAGGTGCGGGGGTGTGCGGGCACGGAGTGTATTGCAGGGGCGTGCGGTGCGGTGGAGGGGAGGTGCGGGGGTGTGCGGGCACAGGAGTGTATTGCAGTGGCGTGCGGGTGCTGGAGGGGAGGTGCGGGGGTGTGCGGGCACGGGAATGTATTGCAGGGGTGTGCGGGTGCTGGAGGCGAGGTGCGGGGGTATGCGGGCACGGGAGCCTGCAGCCAGCCACCGGCAGCCTGCGCCATGTTAGCATACCTATCAGTTGGGTGTGCTAATATGGCGGCGCTTCCGGGGCGGCGCAGTACATCCTATATAATAATTGCCAGTTTCTGGCATCGGAAAGCAGCGGCTCGCGATGGCGCATGCGCGTACCGCTGGCATCCGACCGCGATGCATGCCGGAATAGTGGCACAGTGGCCGGATGCCAGAAACTGGCAATTATTATATAGGAATAATTGCCAAGACAGCTGCAGTCCGGTCCGGATCTGACGTCATTTCGAACAGAAATGGACGGAAGCTGGCTTAGGCAATTATTATATTAGATTTGGAGACTGCTGAAGTGCTGTATATATTATTTGAAGGCTGTGCTGTATATAAACGCTTTGTGTCCTCATCCTCTGTTCTAGGTAAGGAGGAATATAAAACCTATAAAGGCCAAGGACACCAAAATTGCACTTAAAGGGAACCAACCACACCAAATGACCCCCCCGGACTGTTAATATGTGTCCCTACACCCAGCACACACATTTGGGGCAATCGTTTTTGCTAAAAAAACGGTTTAGTAGAAGCTAAGATATAGCTTTATGAAGTTTAATAAATTCAGCCGACTGGGTATTACCTAGTGCAGTGTTCCTGTGCCTGTCAGCCTCCTCTCCCCTCCTCCCTTCAGTGAAGCCCTTCTGTGCAAGCCGAAAATGCCCCGCCTGTCTGCTGCTGCCTGATAAATTATGCACGCCCATCTCTGCACCTAAGAGCCTGGCCGCGTCATGAAGGGGGCGGGGCTAGATTGCGTAATGAAAGGGGGCGGGGCTCCGGCATGACGCAATCTAGCCCCGCCCCCTTCATGACGCGGCCAGGCTCTTAGGTGCAGAGATGGGCGTGCATAATTTATCAGGGAGCAGCAGACAGGCGGGCATTTTCGGCTTGCACAGAAGGGCTTCACTGAAGAGAGGAGGGGAGAGGAGGCTGACAGGCACGAAGAAATGCACGAGGACAAAGCTAGGTAACACCCATTCGGCTGAAGTTATTAAACTTCATAAAGCTATATCTTAGCTTCTACTAAACCGTTTTTTTAGCAAAAACGATTCCCCCAAATGTGTGTGCTGGGTGTAGGGACACATATTAACAGTCCGGGGGGGGTCATTTGGGGTGGTTGGTTCCCTTTAAAATCTGTTTATTTTATTATAGCAAAATTCACAAATATAATCAAATAGTGATAACAATAGACTTACATAAATTGCCAAGAGAAAAGGGGCTACATGTCCATACAGAAGAAGCAAGGCGGATGGTATAATGCAGACAGAAGGGCACAGTGAGGAGTAACATGAACTGCAGGACTGTATATATATTGGAGGCTGTGCTGGGGTGTATATATTATTTAAAGGTAATGCTTGTATTCCTGAGGAAGGAGTGAGGATATGCTCTGAAACATGTAGAATAAAGCACCATTTTCATCTGATCCATAGTGATCCACTTCATTGTACAGTTTGCGTGGATCGAAAAACACTGACCATGTGTATATATTGCTTATCAGCACTGCAGTTTTTGTGGAGTGTGGATCCTGCAGCAGCTGCACTATATGTATATACTGGTTGTGGGTCTCATAACCAGCACAGGTGAGCAGTGACAGTTGACACTTTGGATGACCACTCTCTGCTTATTCTTCTTGATCTCTCTGCAGCCTTTGACACTGTTGACCATCAGCTCCTACTCTCCATGCTGCACTCCATTGGCATCAAGGACACTGCTCTCTCCTGGTTCTCCTATCTTTCTGACCACTCTTTCAGTGTATCATTTGTCTTCTCCTCTACCTCTCACTATTAGGGTCACTCAGGGTTCAGTCCTTGGCCCTCTCCACTTCTCTCTCTACACAGCCCCGATCGGACACACCATCAGCAGATTTGGCTTTCAGTACCATCTTTATGCTGATGACACACAATTATACACTTCAGCCCCTGACCTTACCCTGCTCTAATAAATAATAAAAAACTCCAAACAATTCTCATACACATTTTTAGGAATGAATGATTCCCAAACCGTACCTGGACTGGAATATTCGGTGGTCGCAATACCCACAATTCAATCATAAACAACTTCTGCGACACAACTCATGAATAATGTTAAATTCATATTTATTAAAGTGCAATATAAAGTGCAATGTGCTATACAGACATGGTGACAGGGTATTCGGACTGTAGTACATAATATGGCAGAGGTCACATGATATTATATACATCAGAATATTATGTATCATTATTTACACCAATATTACTATTAATAACTGTATTCACTTTGAGTCTAGTTGAGAACATCCACACACTCAAAGAATATCAGGTGTAAGTGACATGCACATTCCTATAGAATACAAGACACTGCCTAGATTCAATTGATAACACTGGGTGGTGTTTCCCAACCCCAGATAGCCAAAGTATACTGCTTATATATGATGTAGTGAAGTATTCACAGCATGGGTATAACCACAAAACTATATATATAGGATTGCAGTATGCAAAACAGTGGGTACATCTGTGAGTATTAGAAGATACCCAGCATGGGTGGTAGTTATATATTTTATTGCCTATAATATAATATATGTTATAAAAAATTAACATTCAATTGTGGGGGAAATCTGGCAATTTCCTATAGATTTATAGAATAGCAATATGTCTTATAATTATAAATATGTTTGTATTAATACTTGGAATAAAATATTAAAGTTTTTCTATATTTATTTATATATATATAGTAGATATAGACGGTTCTTCTTTCTATATCTCTTTATATTCTTTCTGTCTATTTCTTTGTCTCTCTTTCTCTCTTTGTATATTCTTCTTTGTCTGTCTTTCTCAATATATCACTATATCTATCCTGATTACTTTGCTCTCTCTCTCCTTATTCCATTTTGTCTGCTCACCACTGCCTCCATCTTAGGCCTTCCCTTAGGCCTCTTGTGCCATTTTATGTGTGAGTTTAAGTTTTACAGAATATATGGATGCAGCTGGAAGGAGATGCAGAATTGGGGGATGGATGGGAACAACCGAGATAAAATCTGTCTATGAAGGCTTCTATTGAAGAAAGTGTTGAGAAAGGAATGTGAGATGACCTTCAAGTTACCGGTTGCCAGTTTGGAGATGACACCGAGGAGAGAGGCGTGAACTCAAGAAAGAAGATAGCATACTAATTACAATTAACCAATCTATACGCGTATATTAGCATCTAGACCACCTAACACCCTAGTTAATACACCCAGTTTTGAATACTCCCGCCTAGTCTATTAGAAGTATAAAATGTGTTGTATCCCAGCAGCAGGGGTTGTTGCTGCTGAGGGTTTTACTTTGTTATCACTCTGAACATAATATCAGTTTGAAACAGATCTTAGTCTGATTTATTCTTATAGTGGCGCCATATGTTCATATCCTAATTTGGAATGACTGGTGAATGAGCAATTGCCGTGCTTACACGACCCCGGCAATTTTGGCCGCCCAACGTGGGGCGTGAGCCAGCGGTCCACGACCCTTCGGACCCACGCGTAGATGCCCGTGAATGATATCCGTGACGGCTGACTTCGAGGCTTGATCACCCTCAAAGATACGGTAAGTGGAAGTCACATTCATATGTGTCGCCCTTACTCGTGTCCTCAGCCGTTACTGATTGTTCTGTGGTGTTTAGTGGGTACGAGGGGGGGTAAACGGTCAGTGGTGAGACCGTGCCGTGTGTGACCCAGTGCCACGCTCTGAACCAGCAACAGCGAGACACGTCGCCTTCTGCGCGTGCCTGTGTATTCATCACGTCTCCTCCACTGGTCATTAACATTCCTCGCTTGTTAACCCTTCCCGTGATTGTTATTGTGTATTGACGTAGAGTGAGAACTTGGCAGAATTGTGTGCTGGGGACGGCTTGGTGAAAGTGAAAGGAGACGCAGCCTCTGTGATAAAGTGAGGGGGGGCTCCTCCTGAGCAATTGAAATACCGTAGCAAAGCAGTCTATAAGCACTGGTGCTCAGATATAGGAGAGTACGGAAGCTGACAGGCTTTTATACTCAAAAGTGCATGGTAGCCAGGGCTTCGCACTTCTTGGTCCGGAGACGGAGCGTGGAGCCAATTGGCCCCATACTTCGTGTAAGAAAGGGATACGGAATCAGTAGACTCTGTGTCCGGAGGCACAGTAAGCCTGGGCTTTGTGCCGGGCATTCATAAGGTGCATAGTAGCCAAAGGCTCCGCACCTGTGAATAGGTTGGCAGAGCGTGGAGTCTGTAGACTCTGTGCTGAGAAGTACATTGTTTGTACTTTAGAGACAAGTATAGAGACACAGGGCTTTGTGCTTGTCTGCCCGTGGAATTGCAATTCTACTACGTGGAGCTGCCATTCTGCGTGGTGTGGTATATGGTAGCCAGGGCGCCGTACCACTGGACTGAATATAGAGACAAGAGGCTCGGTATTCAGTCCGGCACGTGAAGCCGGGGTTTTCGTGCTTTAAGGTGAGAGTGTATAAAGCCTGGGCTTTGCACTCAGTAAGACTGGAAATATGTGGTACTAAGTACTGGGTACTTATTGAAGTTGATTGAGGGTTGGGTAATAGCCAGGACTTAAGTTCTGCCCCCTAGGGAAGAGCAAAACAAACACATAGTAGCCAGGGCTCCGTGTTTTTCGGTGAGACGTCACCATCGGTACAGTGGGGCTAGCTGCCTGTACCGTTAATACACCGTGTGTGGAGCCTGGGCTCCGTACAGGTGAAGGCCCAGTGTTGATTGCTGTTGTTAAACGTTCTAATCTGCAGATAAGGCGTAGTATTTGTGAGTCATGTTGCGTCTCGTAGCACGGAGGAAATCTATTCCCCACAAGTTAGATGAGGATGTAGCAGAGGTAAGGGAGTTAGTAGAGTCACGGGTAGGAAGGAAGGCTGTTAGGAATGTAGAGAGGTTGTACAGGTTTGCAGGTTTGCCTTTGTCAGGGAGGTTGCAGCCATCAGTATGGCGTGATCTGATCCAGAAAAAAAAAAAAAAAAAAAAAAGGGGTGGAAAGACAAGTAAGAAGAAAGTAGTTAGGTCCTTTATCAGGATTGTGGATATCTTATGGGTTTATCAAGGCCAAAGAGTTTGAAAATATAGAAGGGAATGAACTATCTCCCCCATATTTCCTTAAATTTTTTTTTTTTTTTTTTTCTATCAGAGCAGTCTTTGTTCTTTGCTGTGTGAAAATATTTCTTGTAGTCCGTTATCTTTTGAATTAAAGGTGATGTTATATATGTCTGCTCTGATGTACAGCGCCCATATGGTGTTTTCTACCATTTATTGTTTAGTAATAAAAATGTAATCAAAATAACTAGCAGAAAATTGCAATTATAATGTTGAATAAGAATTTTCTGAACTTTAATATTAATAGATTTTTGAGTTGTTTTTTAGGTATAGGAGATATGATTTCTTACATTGGACGCAAGTAGAATCCTCATATGAGGTAATCAGAATATTTGGTTCTGACTTGCACTTTCTGAGCGAATGGAGCGATTTCCGGTTGAAGAATTCTTTTACAATACGGTAAGCCTACTAAATGCAGAATTGGTATATTACGGTGAGGTAGACACCATGTTATCAGTCTAGGATGGTATAATCATACTGACAATCACCACAGGTGTCCTGTCCTCTCGGAGGTAGAAGGCAAGCTACAACAAAAGGTAGGAAAGGTAATGGCGGGAGGTTGCCCCATCCCAGCCGGATTGCGTCTGGCGGCCTGAGCCCTCTCTATAGTCGACTGCCTGACTGACTGACCAAACCACTAACAGTGTTAAACTAGGAGTCGTGAGAGGGGACAGGGCAAGCCATGATGTCTCTCATCAGCAAAGGTTAGACTGGTCTCTGCTTGGCCTCACTTTACGCCTCAAAATAGGTCATGGGTGAGATCAGGTGAGTACCTCCTAGTTCGCTCCTGGTACAGGTAAGCTGTGTATACTATCCTGCATTATTCCTGCGCACAACACAACTCAGAAAGGTACGGGCTTCAAGCGGCGATCGCTCCATGGGTTTGGAAATTGCAAATAGTGAGCGGACAAGGAAACCAAGAAAACTGTATAAAAATTGTCCTAATATATGTGTAAATCTCTTTCTTCTATCCAAGGTATTATAAATGTCAAATATATATACTGGTTAAAATGTTATTAAGTAGAGTAAATAAATAAATGAGTAAATAATGTAATTTTTGCCTGCTTAACTGTATACTAATCATATCATGATAAGTGAATAGCTGTATGCTTCTTGCTATGCTGTTTTGTTATTTCCCTTTGATCTGTCTTTTAGGAAAGTTGGATGACCATTGATAAGTATATTTATATTGTTTAAAGTGTAATTATATTGTCTGATATTATTATATCTGTTTGACTATTATGCGTGGTCAGGTCAATCGTCAAAGGGCTGTATATCTTATGTTTTTGTTTTTATGTACTTTCTCTTTACAAATCAATGGGTTATGATTTTTGTAATGTATGTCTCGCTTGTGGATAACTGTGCTTATTTGTAGACTAGCTGTGAACCCGATGTAAATGCATCGGGATTCTAGAACGTGGCAATATTATTTGCATTAATAGCATTATTATTACCATTAATAGCATAATTATTAGCATTAACAGCATTATTATTAGCATTAATAGCATTATTAATAGCAATAATAGTACTAATAATAGTATTGTTATTAGTATTAATAGCATTATTACCATAAATAGCATTAATAATAGTGTTAATAGCATTATTATGAGGAGTAATACCATTATTAGCATAAATAAAATTATTAATAGCATTAATAGAATTAAAAATAGCATTATTAATAGGATTAATAGCATGATTATTAGCCTTAATAACATTAATATTAGCATGAATAGCATTAATAGCATTATTAATAACATTAATAGCATTATTAATAGCATTAATAGCCTAAATAATAGAATTAATAGCATAAATAATCGCATTAATAGCATGAGTATTAGCATAAAGAGCATTAATAGCAAAATTATTAGCATTAATAGAATTTTGAATAACATAAATAGCATGATTATTAGCCTTAATAGCATTATTAATAGCGTTAATATGATTATTATTAGCATTATTAGCATTAATATTAGCATTAATAGCATAATTATTAGCATTAATAGCATTATTATTAGCAGTAATAGCATTATTATTAGCAGTAATAGCATTATTAATAGCATTAATAGCATTAATAATACAATTAATAGCATTAATATTATCATTAATAGCATTAATAGTATTATTAATAGCATGAATAGCATTATTAATAGCATTAATAGCATAAATAATAGAATTAATAGCATAAATAATCACATTAATAGCATCACTATGAGCATAAAGAGCATTAATAGCAATATTATTAGCATTAATAGCATTTTAATATCATAAATATCATGATTATTAGCCTTAATAGCATTATTAATAGCGTTAATATGATTATTATTAGCATAAATAGCATTAATATTAGCATTAATAGCATAATTATTAGCATAAATAGCATTATTATTAGCAGTAATAGCATTATTATTAGCATTAATAGCATTAATAATACAATTAATAGCATTAATATTAGCATTAATAGCATTAATAGCATTATTAATAGCATGAATAGCATTATTAATAGCATTAATAGCATTAATAGCATTATTAATAGCATTAATAGCATAAATCATAGAATTAATAGCATAAATAATCGTATTAATAGCATTACTATGAGCATAAAGAGCATTAATAGCAATATTATTAGCATTAATAGCATTTTGAATATCATAAATAGCATGATTATTAGCCTTAATAGCATTATTAATAGCGTTAATATGATTATTATTAGCATTATTAGCATTAATATTAGCATTAATAGCATAATTATTAGCATTAATAGCATTATTATTAGCAGTAATAGCATAATTATTAGCATTAATAGCAATATTATTTGCATTAATATCATTATTATTACCATTAATAGCATAATTATTAGCATTAATAGCATAATTATTAACATTAATAGCAGTAATAATAGCATTAATAGCAATATTATTTGCATTAATAGCATTATTATTACCATTAATAGCATAATTATTAGCATTAATAGCATAATTATTAGCATTAATAGCATTATTATTAGCAGTAATAGCATAATTATTAGCATTAATAGCATTAATAGCAATATTATTTGCATTAATATCATTATTATTACCATTAATAGCATAATTATTAGCATTAATAGCATAATTATTAACATTAATAGCAGTAATAGCATTAATAGCAATATTATTTGCATTAATACCATTATGATTACCATTAATAGCATAATTATTTAGCATTAATAGCATAAATATTAGTATAAATAGCATAATTATTAGCATTAATAGTATTAATATTAGCATTAATAGCATAATTATTAGAATTAATAGCATAAATATTAGCATTAATAGCATAATTATTAACATTAATAGCATTAATAGCAATATTATTTGCATTAATAGCATTATTATTACCATTAATAGCATAATTATTAGCATTAATAGCATAATTATTAACATTAATAGCATAATTATTAGCATTAATAGCATTAATAGCAATATTATTTGCATTAATACCATTATGATTACCATTAATAGCATAATTATTAGCATTAATAGTATAAATATTAGCATTAATAGCATAATTATTAGCATTAATAGCATAAATATTAGCATTAATAGCAATATTATTTGCATTAATAGCATTATTATTACCATTAATAGCATAATTATTAGCATGAATAGCATAATTATTAATATTAATAGCATTAATAATAGCATTAATAGCAATATTATTTGCATTAATAGCTTTCTTATTACCATTAATAGCCTAATTATTAGCATTAATAGCATAATAATTACCATTAATAGCATTAATAATAGAATTAATAGCAATATTATTTGCATTAATAGCATTATTATTACCATTAATACCATAATTATTAGCATTAATAGCATAATTATAAGCATTAATAACATAAATATTAGCATTAATAGCATAATTATTAGCATTAATAGCATTATTATTAGCAGTAATAGCATTATTAATAGCATTAATAAAATTAATAATACAATTAATAGCATTTATTTATTTTTTTATTATTATTTTTTATTTAATTATTAATTATTTTTTATTAATTTTTGTATTATTTTTTAATTATTTTTTAATTATTTTTTTTATTATTAAATTTATTATTTATTTAAAGTGAGCCTGAGGCAGAGACCCAGTTCTCTTTCAGGTCCGCTGAAAGGGCTGATATTATTAGCATATATTTATTTTTTTATTATTATTTTTATTTAATTATTAATTATTTTTTATTAATTTTTTTATTATTTTTTAATTATTTTTTAATTATTTTTTTTATTATTAAATGTATTATTTATTTAAAGTGAGCCTGAGGCAGAGACCCAGTTCTCTTTCAGGTCCGCTGAAAGGGCTGATATTATTAGCATATATTTATTTTTTTTTATTATTATTTTTATTTAATTATTAATTATTTTTTATTTATTTTTTTATTATTTTTTTATTATTTTTTAATTATTTTTTTTATTAATAAATTTATTATTTATTTAAAGTGAGCCTGAGGCAGAGACCCAGTTCTCTTTCAGGTCCGCTGAAAGGGCTGATATTAGTAGCATATATTTATTTTTTTTTTATTATTTTTATTTAATTATTAATTTTTTTTTATTTTTTTTTTATTATTTTTAATTATTTTTTAATTATTTTTTTTATTATTAAATTTATTATTTATTTAAAGTGAGCCTGAGGCAGAGACCCAGTTCTCTTTCAGGTCCGCTGAAAGGGCTGATATTATTAGCATATATTTATATTTTTTATTATTATTGTATTTGAATTATTTATTATTTTTTATTTATTTTTTAATTATTTTTTAATTATTTTTTTTATTATTAAATTTATTATTTATTTAAAGTGAGCCTGAGGCTGAGACACAGTTCTCCTTCAGGTCCGCTGAAAGGGCTCATATTATTAACATTTAAAAAATTTTTTTATTATTATTTTTAAATTAATTATTTATTATTTTTTATTTATTTTTTTATTATTTTTTAATTATTTTTTTATTATTTTTTTTATTATTAAATTTATTTGTTGACATACATTAGCGGTGTGTCGGCGAATTAACGGCCGGGCCCCTGGTTCTATTTGTCGGCCCCAAAATCGCGGACACACCGCTAATGTATGTCTATGGGCAGTGAGGTCGAATTCTGATTGGTCGGCGTCAGCAGAGAGCGACCAATCAGAAATCGAGCTGACTGGCCATAGACATGCATTAGCGGTGTGTCCGCGATTTTAGGGCCGACAAATAGAACCAGGTGGGCGGCCATAAAATCGGCGACACACCGCTAATGTATTTCAATGGGATATGAGGTGCTCTTCTGATTGGCTGAGGGCATTAGACAGCGACCAATCAGAAGAGCAGCTCACATCTCATAGAGATAGAATGGCGGATTTTTCGTCCATTCTATCTTAATGAGAAGTGAAGAGGACGTCGGAGATGGAAGTTGGCGGAAAGAAGACAGAAGACCCCGGGGGCCGGACGAAGAGCCGGATATGGCGGAAAGAAGAGAGAAGAGCGGCGGGGCCGGAGGAAGAGGACGGCTGGCCGGACGAAGGACTTGTGGATCGGACGGACGATCAGATGACTAAGAAGGCATGTAAGTGATCGACGGGGGCGTTAGGTTAGGGGACGGCGGGGGCTTCGGGTGTAGGGCGTTAGGTGTTAGCGGCGTGAGCTTAGGAGGCGGCGGGGCTTAGGGGATAGTGGCTTAGGTGCGGCGGGGCTTAGGGGGTAGGGGGGGGTAGGGGTTTAGTTGCGGCTTCGGGGGTAGGGGGTTAGGTGCGGCTTAGGGGGTAGGGGCTTGCGGCAGAGGGTAGTGGCTGCGGCGGGGTAGTGGCTTAGGTGCGGCGTCGGGGGTAGTGGGTTAGGTGCGGCTTCGGGGGTAGGGGGTTAGGTGCGGCAGAGGGTAGTGGCTGCGGCGGGGGTAGTGGGTTAGGGCGGCAGGGGGTAGTGGCTTGCGGCAGAGGGTAGTGGCTGCGGCGGGGGTAGTGGCTTAGGGCGGCAGGGGGTAGGGGCTTCGGCGGCGGGGTAGTGGCTTAGGGGTTAGGTGCGGCAGAGGGTAGTGGCTGCGGCGGGGTAGTGGGTTAGGGCGGCAGGGGGTAGGGGCTTGCGGCAGAGGGTAGTGGCTGCGGCGGGGTAGTGGCTTAGGGCGGCAGGGGGTAGGGGCTTCGGCGGCGGGGTAGTGGCTTAGGGGTTAGGTGCGGCAGAGGGTAGTGGCTGCGGCGGGGTAGTGGCTTAGGGCGGCAGGGGGTAGGGGCTTGCGGCAGAGGGTAGTGGCTGCGGCGGGGTAGTGGCTTAGGGCGGCAGGGGGTAGGGGCTTCGGCGGCGGGGTAGTGGCTTAGGGGTTAGGTGCGGCAGAGGGTAGTGGCTGCGGCGGGGTAGTGGCTTAGGGCGGCAGGGGATAGGGGCTTGCGGCAGAGGGTAGTGGCTGCGGCGGGGTAGTGGCTTAGGGCGGCAGGGGGTAGGGGCTTCGGCGGCGGGGTAGTGGCTTAGGGGTTAGGTGCGGCAGAGGGTCGGCGGCGGGGTAGTGGCTAGTGGCTTAGGGCGGCAGGGGGTAGGGGGTAGTGGCTTAGGGCGGCAGGGGGTAGGGGTGTTTTAGAGCATGGCGCTGTAGTGTACAGCGCGATGGTATACTACAGTCCCATGGGCATACGCGTGTCGGCCCTTAAGCGCCAGCGGACATTGCGAGTCGTTGGCGCTTAGGTTTAGGGGCGGACAGGCGTATGGGCATGGGACTGTAGTATACTATAGCGGTGTACACTACAGTCGTATGCGCTTCTGTGGCTTGGTTAGCGGTGGGTGGCAGCGACTCGCAATTCGCGGGCATTGCTTCGGGAGTCGCCGTGGCCGCCTAGCGGCCACGGACAGAGTCCAGGAGAGGAAACACCCTGGACTCGCTAACCAAGCCACCGGAAGTTGCGCCGCTCCGACGGAAGTCAGTTACGGCAATTATATAATAGATATTTAAGAAGTTTATATCCTTTTGTATACCCTCCATAATGATAGTAGTATATGATAAAATGTTCAAGGGAGAAAGTCTTATACCTTTAAGGTTATATGTTACTAATAGTGTAAATCTGATACACAATTCCTCAGGCTGTTTCTAATATGTTTTGAGGTTTTTGTTAGTAGGAACTTTTAAATTGGGATTTTGTAATGAAAACAGTTCTGTAAGTATAAATTTACTCAGCTAACATATACGATATATGTATGATATTTACCGGTTGTGTGGGGATGGTAAGCTCCGATCCAGGTTGCCTGATGCCTGGACAGGTCAGTGCACTCTAATTAAATTGGCTATGCAGTTCAAAATTTTACCATGGGACCCAGAGCCTTCCAGTGAGACTATCAAGAGAAGGAGAAACATTGATCAACTCCACATGGGCCATGAGGAAGACCCTCAGGTATACATTGATGCTATTGATGTGCCAAGGGGGGTGTCTGACCAGTTTAAGGCCCAAAATCAGGTATATGCTGGTTTTGCTTCTTTAATTCCACAGGTACAGATCAATAAGAATGTTGATTGGATTAATTACATCTATTACAGTGAGCAAAGGTTTGTCAATTATAGCCGTGATGCTTTCCAGGGTATAGTTGAGGAATTAGGCCCCAACACTAGAATGATTCTTCAAAACAGGTTGGCCCTTGATATGCTTTTAGCTGAAAAGGGCGGGGTCTGTGGAATGGTGAAAGAGGAGGAAATGCCCAAAGGTATATCCCTTAGACAGTCTAAAAATCTCCCCTATTATCACACCCGGTTGAGGGATTTGAGTTAAGGGATAGAGGGAGAACTCCATGTGAGATTAGTGTAGGGATTCAGATGCCTGGTGCCTTTCACAAGGAAAGAGATTTCTGAGGTGTCTGGATGAAGAAGTCCAAATCATCTCCTTATCCCATCACATGGACAGTCTCAAAGGTTCCTGGATCTAGTAGGGAAATGTTAGGTAAATATAGAAAAAACTTAGGGGGGATTGTGGGGGAAATCTGGCAATTTCCTATAGATTTATAGAATAGCAATATGTCTTATAATTATAAATATGTTTGTAATAATACTTGGAATAAAATATTAAAGTTTTTCTATATTTATTTATATATATATAGTAGATATAGACGGTTCTTCTTTCTATATCTCTTTATATTCTTTCTGTCTATTTCTTTGTCTCTCTTTCTCTCTTTGTATATTCTTCTTTGTCTGTCTTTCTCAATATATCACTATATCTATCCTGATTACTTTGCTCTCTCTCTCCCCTTATTCCATTTTGTCTGCTCACCACTGCCTCCATCTTAGGCCTTCCCTTAGGCCTCCTGTGTCATTTTATGTGTGAGTTTACGTTTTACAGAATATATGGATGCAGCTGGAAGGAGATGCAGAATTGGGGGATGAATGGGAACAACCGAGATAAAATCTGTCTATGAAGGCTTCTATTGAAGAAAGTGTTGAGAAAGGAATGTGAGATGACCTTCAAGTTACCCGGTTGCCAGTTTGGAGATGACACCGAGGAGAGAGGCGTGAACTCAAGAAAGAAGATAGCATACTAATTACAATTAACCAATCTATACGCGTATATTAGCATCTAGACCACCTAACACCCTAGTTAATACACCCAGTTTTGAATACTCCCGCCTAGTCTATTAGAAGTATAAAATGTGTTGTATCCCAGCAGCAGGGGTTGTTGCTGCTGAGGGTTTTACTTTGTTATCACTCTGAACATAATATAAGTTTGAAACAGATCTTAGTCTGATTTATTCTTATAGTGGCGCCATATGTTCATATCCTAATTTGGAATGACTGGTGAATGAGCAATTGCCGTGCTTACACGACCCCGGCACAATCCTATGACAAAATTCACCGCTGAGCTTGAAATCATCTTGAAAGATGCGACAGACGGCGGTGTTCTCACCCTAGAACTGGCAAGGGCACTTAGGGTGCCTGAACCAACAGTGGCAACAATGTATATGCTGCCAAAAATCCACAAAAACTCTACTGTTCCCCCAGGTCGACCAATTATTTCCGGCAACGGTAATTATTTGGAGCGAGTCAACTTATGGATTAATAGTATATTACAACCATTAGTTGAAACTTTACCATCTTTCACATTGGATACGTTAGATCTGTTGAGGAAAATCGATGGTATACATATAGGACCTGACGCAATAATGGTAGGAGGCGATGTTGAGTCATTATATACGAGTATTAAACATAATGATGGATTGGCAGCGACAAAATATTTTTTGTCGATGTCACAGCATCCAGAAGATGTGATCAAGCTTGTGCTGTGTCTTCTGGAGTTCGCTCTAACACACAATTTCTTCACCTTTAGGGGGTCCTTCTACCTGCAGCTCCAGGGAACCGCAATGGGGGCATCATTTGCCCCAGCGTATGCAAATCTATTCCTGGGGCTGTGGGAGAGGGACCTCCTATACTCAGATCTGTCAGCATCGATGGAGCGCGTCCCGATGTGGACGCGCTACATCGACGATATCTTCTGGATCTGGCAGGGTGATATTATTATTATTATTATTATTATTTATTTATATAGCGCCATTGGGTTCCATGGCGCTTTACATGAGGATGAGGGAGACAAGAACAAGTACACTAAATCTAGGCGATCAGGACGTACAGGTACAGGAGGGGCAGGGACCCTGTCCACAAGGGCTCACAGTCTATGAGGGGTGGGTTGGGATACAGTAGGATGGGGGAATGTCAGGCGTTCGCCTGGGTCTCATGGCAGGTTGTAGGCTTGACGGAACAGGTGAGTCTTCAGGTGACACTTGAAGTTACTCAGGGTAGGAGAGTGTCTGACGTGTTCGGGTAGGGAGTTCCAGAGTAAGGCAGATGCCGGGAGAAGTCCTGAACTCGGTTGTGTGAAGAGGTGATGAGGGGGGAGCAGAGGAGGAGTTCTTGGGAGGAGCGGAGGTTGCGTGAGGGTAGGTATCGGGAGACCAGGTCGGAGATGTATGGTGGGGCCAGGTTGTGTATGGCTTTGTACGTCATGGTTAGTGTTTTGAATTGGGATCTCTTGGAGACGGGGAGCCAGTGAAGGGCTTGGCAGAGGGGGGAGACAGGGGAGTAGCGGGAGGGACATATAGATGAGTCGGGCAGCGGAGTTGAGCATAGACTGGAGAGGTGTGAGGGAGTTAGCCGGGAGGCCATTGAGAAGGAGATGAGATATGAGATCATTAGAAAAATTTATTGAACAATTGAACTCCAGTGGACACAGCAGAAACATATTTTTGACATGTCAACATTCGAGTGACTCCATCGACTTCCTGGATGTAACACTATATAAAGACACTACAGGGTGTATCCAATCAAAACTTTTTCGTAAACCAACATCTACTAATACACTTCTCCACGCCTCCTCCTCACATCCCCGACATGTGATTCGCGCTATTCCAACAGGCCAATTTTTGCGCCTAAGACGTATATGTTCAAATGAGAAAGATTTTGAGGAACAGGCAAAGTCCATGAGCACACGATTTATCGAGAGAGGGTATAGTAGAAAAAGTGTTAAAAAAGCATACCACAAGGCTAAATATAGTCAAAGAACGAAGTTACTCTATAATCAAAATAAAAAAAGTACTGAACAACCTGTTCGCTTTATCACCAACTTTAATCCTACTATGGATAAAATCAGACATATACTGCGTAGATCATGGATTGAAAGCGGACCGTATCCTCAATAATATTCTCCCAAATGTCCCCCTAATTTCTACAAGGAGAAGTAGGAATTTAAAAGATTTATTGGTGAGGAGTCATTATGAAGGGTTACCCAAACAAACGTTCTTGGATAAAATTCCTAAAGGGGCGGGTTGTAAACCGTGTGGCAAATGTGTAGCCTGTCCGAATGTGGAAAAAACTTCCATATTCACTAATTCATCTGGCGATAAGGAGTATAAAATATTAAAAACCATGAATTGTGAGACGTCAGCAGTAATCTACTTTGCCACATGTCCCTGCCCACTTATATATGTGGGGATGACGACACGCCAATTAAAAATCAGAATACGCGAGCATATATTAGGTACTGAGGGCGCAAAAAAAGTAAAAGATGAAGACGTGGACAAACTAAAAACAATCCCGAGACACTTTAGGCAGAAACACGCATGTGATAGCACAATGCTTAGAGTCAGAGGGATTGACTGTATCCCACCAACAATAAGAGGGGGCAATATAACAAGGAAGCTAGGGCAAATGGAGACAAGATGGATATGGCGGTTAAAACAGTCAAACCATTAGGTCTCAATGAACATAATAGTTTCTCACCGTTTCTATGAAGTCGTAATAAGTGAGATCCAGGGTGCTTTTTGTATATTATGTACTTGTTTTTAACTTTTGATTTTAATTTTCAGAATCCCCACACAGTCCGGAGGTATTGATTAATAAGATGCTGTGATTATGAACTGCTGTCAAGTGTACTACATCAAAGTATATAACTACAAAGTCCTCTACGAGATATTTCAACTGAATGGACCTATACAGCCTCGTGGCAATAATGTAACGATGAAGTCTTTCCATATATATGTATAGAGATGTTGTATAGTCATATACGTATGTCATGTGTTCTAGAATGATGATGGCACATATGAGATACGTTGTGAAAAAATAATTTTTTTATCCACTTGTATTATTATGCTTGGAGATATAGTGATAGTTCAATTGAATGTATATGATGGTAATGAATCAAGGTGATTGATAAGGATAGGCAAGGATGAGAACAACTCAGAGTTGTGGCGTACAGATGGGCTTTGGATTGAACCCCTCTGTGAGTGACAATTGAGGCAATTTTCCGGCATTGTTTAGGCCATCTTTGGTACTATGGTCGATACCCCATATATGAAACTCAATGTGGGATATCTACCAAAAATAAGTGGGATATATAAAAAATAAAAAATTGTTTTTGCCCTATATTCATATGATCCAGGAGCTTTTGCAGCAGGAGTACAAGCACCATTATAGATCCTCTCTCCCAGGATTGTGATCTGTTTTGGGGTGCGACATCCCACATTGTAATTTACATGGTGTGATGTGACACATCCTGGGACCTATTACAACTGTGACCAATAGAGGATGTCAATAAAATATATAATCTAGTGAGCAGATAGTCTATAACACCTTACGTGGTCATTGATGATAGTCAATGATCATATCAGAGTGACTATCCTGCTACCCATATGCCTTATTACTAAAAGATCTATAATGTCCACTTACAATCTCATATATGCTATAATTAACATAACGCCATCAAATGGGAATTACCTATAGTGACTATTCTGCAGAATACTTTGCTTGGAGACACAATGTATGCCTCCAATGGTGAAGTCCGTTTGACAGATGTCACATGACTTCAGTGGGCGGAGTCACAGGTGATACGCGCCGACCGGCCGGCGGGACGCGAAACATTTAGATGATGATAAGGCATCGTGACCGGAGCGTCATAGTTGGGCGCCCGATCACATGATGAGGATGGGCGTGCCTAGATCTATGAGTGTCCGGATGTACGGATGAGATTTATCCATTGCCAGGACGCGATGTGCCACTCATAGGAGACGCCCAGGTCACATGATGGGAGGAGGGAGGAGCTTTGACACCAGTCACTGACAGCAGCAATACCGATCATCATAGCAAACAACTGTGATGATCGTCACATGGAATAAAACACCGGACTTGATTGGTTGTGGGATCCTTTTTAACACACACAAGCTCTCACTTGTTTCACGCCCCCTGACGAAGGAGGACCGATATGCGCATTGGGGCGCAAGGACCTGGGTTATAGGACGCCATCACTAGACTCTCCCTGTCACGCTTAAGGTATATCCTATTATGAGATACACACAATAATCCATAGTGACTGTTTATTTGTCTATGGACTGTATGGGTACAACAGTGCATATTGTGCAGCATGGTGGTGTAAGCTACAAGTTATATCTCTGTATGAGTGCTACTTGGTTACAATATTATGTGTCATGAGGCAATAAAATAAGTTCTCAACTAGACTCAAAGTGAATACAGTTATTAATAGTAATATTGGTGTAAATAATGATACATAATATTGTGATGTATATAATATCATGTGACCTCTGCCATATTATGTACTACAGTCCGAATACCCTGTCACCATGTCTGTATAGCACATTGCACTTTATATTGCACTTTAATAAATATGAATTTAACATTATTCATGAGTTGTGTCGCAGAAGTTATTTATGATTGAATCCTGCTCTAATAAAGAACACCAATGACTGTCTAGCTGCAGTTTCCAATATCATGTCCGCTCTCTATATGAAACTAAAGTTTTCCAAAACTGAACTTCTTCTGCTCCCACCCTCTGCCAACCTCCCTAAACCCGACATCTCTCTCTGTGTGCAGCACCACGATAACGCCTAGACAGCAGGCTCACTGTCTGGGTGTTATGTTTGACACCGATTTCTCCTTCTCCTCCCACACACAATCTCTCGCCCGCTCCTGTCGCTTACACCTGAAGAACATCTCTAGAGTCCGCCACTTTCTCACCATGGAAACAACTAAAACCCTCACCGTGGCCCTAATCCATTCCCGCCTTGACTATTGCAACTCTCTATTAAGCGGCCTCCCCCTCACCAGACTTTCTCCTCTCCAGTCCATCCTTAATGCAGCAGCCAGGATCACCTATCTAGCTAACCGTTACTCAGATGCCTCTGCTCTGTGCCAGTCATTGCACTGGCTGCCCGTACACTACAGGATCAAATTCAAATTGCTTCTTCTCACCCACAAAGCTCTTCACAGAGCAGCACCCCCCTACCTCTCCTCCCTCATCTCTGTCTATCACCCCACCCGCTCTCTACGTTTTTCAAATGACCTTCGACTAACATCTGCACTAATCCGATCCTCCCACTCCCGGCTCCAAGACTTCTCCCGAGCCACACCAATCCTCTGGAATGTTCTACCCCAAGAAATCAGGACTATCCACAACTTGCATGGCTTCAGACGCTCACTAAAAACACATCTTTCAAGGCGGCCTATCATGCCCCCTAACAAAATTCCTTTGTACTGTACATAGCCCATTCACTATCTCTCTCGACATAACTCTTCTTTAAACTCCACCAAACCCAAAACATCTACACAGATGTCTGGTGACCATTCATGTAACTTTAGTTCTATCCCACATTTCCTCAAGATGCCTGGATCATCAGTGTTATAAGCCCCTGGACTTTGTATAATCCCTATCTCATTGTAGATTGTAAGCTCTTGAGCAGGATCACCTTTATTTTTGCTTTAACTATTGTATGGTATTTTTTACATTGATTCTATGCTTATTGTATTCTTTCCTATTATTGTACTGTATTCTTTCTCTACTGGAATTACTGTATTGTGTATTCTCTTACTGTATTATATTGTGTATTTTCGTCTATTCCCCACTGTATTGGAAAGTGCTGCAGAATATGTTGGCGCTATATAAATAAAGATTTATTATTATTTATTATATACGCTGTAAAGGATAGACCCCATTGCACTTTTGTTTCCCTACTTTTTTAGCTAATTGTTTTGGTGTAATTCCACGTAATGCAATGCATGTAAAAAATGTGAATCTTGTCAAAATTGTGCAGCAATTATGCTACATACACCTTGAAGAGGAAAAATGAATGGTGTGCAAAGTCTCTACAGTATAAAACATTTCTGTAGCCCTGATATTACACTTCAGTATAGGGATCTTAACTGCCCACAGGCAGAATTGTGAAAATCGAAACCTGAAAAGATCTCCAGAGAACTTGTAGACTCAGGAGAATAGGAGACTTTGTACTTGGCCTGAAGCGAGAAGTTGGCGGTTTCTGAACTTATGTGAGTCATGGCACAGATAGGGGGAAGGGAAGAACATAATATGATACAACCAACAGGACAAAGTAAAGGAACAGATATTATAAGGCAGATATGAGCAGAGGCATAGGCGCACCCAAGGGGGGGGACCTACGTGTCTGGACCCCCCCCTTTGGACGGCCCTGAGAAGTGGTGCAGTACACAAGGAGCTGGGCCCCTATGTCAGGAGACAGGAACAATTACACAGCACCCAAGGGCCCACAAAAGAGGCTGCTTTTAGGGGGGCTTCACTCCCCCAAACCTCCCCACTGGGGGCTTTGCCCCTCAGAACCCCGCTGGGGGGTGACACCCCCCTTTCAGCGCCGGTGTGTGTTTCTTGGACCCCTACCTTGGGAAGTTTCTGGGTGCGCCACTGAGCAGAGGATATTCTGTGGAAAGGTCCAACACCAGATCTCTTGGTGGAGTGACGGTCACTGAGCTGCTCCTTATAATAAAGATGACAGAGAGCCTTCACTTCATTATCCAGGAGAGGTATATCATGTTCACCAGTGTAGAAGGGTTTATCTTCAGGGGAAAATACTAAACATGCAGTTATGGACCCGGAATATGCTGCATGTTAATAACAGAAACACTCTGCCATATGGTTGTATAGCTTTGGGTAATAGTCGGATCCTCAGTTCAGTGCACAGAAGTTACAAAGAACATCTCCTGCTCTGGAGGACCAGTCTTGTCCTAAACTACATAAACAGCCCATTGGTTGCAATGACCCTACTGCCACTGGAGCTGGCACTCCACCAACACCAGAGCTAGCACTTCACCAACACTGCAGCTGGCACTTCACCACAACCTTAGCTGGCACTCCACCAGAACTGGCACTCCACCACCACCACAGCTGGCACTCCACCACCACCACAGCTGGCACTCCACCAGAACTGGCACTCCACCACCACCACAGCTGGCACTCCACCACCACCACAGCTGGCACTCCACCACCACCACAGCTGGCACTCCACCAGAACTGGCACTCCACCACCACATCTGGCACTCCACCACCACCACAGCTGGCACTCCACCACCACATCTGGCACTCCACCACCACCACAGCTGGCACTCTACCACCACCAGAGCTGGCACTCCACCAGAACTGGCACTCCACCACCACCACAGCTGTCACTCTACCACCACCAGAGCTGGCACTCTACCACCACCAGAGCTGGCATTCCACCACCACCACAGCTGGCACTCTACCACCACCAGAGCTGGCACTCCACCAGAACTGGCACTCCACCACCACCACAGCTGTCACTCTACCACCACCAGAGCTGGCACTCTACCACCACCAGAGCTGGCACTCCACCACCACCACAGCTGGCACTCCACCACCACCACAGCTGGAACTCTACCACCACCACAGCTGGCACTCCACCACCACCACAGCTGGCACTCCACCACCACCACCACAGCTGGCACTCTACCACCACCAGAGCTGGCACTCCACCACCACCACAGCTGGCACTCTACCACCACCACAGCTGGCACTCCACCAGAACTGGCACTCCATCACCACCACAGCTGGCACTCCACCACCACCACAGCTGGCACTCTACCACTATCAGAACTGGCACTCCACCACCACCACAGCTGGCACTCCACCACCACCAGAGCTGGCACTCCACCACCACCAGACACTCCACCACCACCAGAGCTGGCAATCCACCGTCATCAGAGTTGACCCGACCTGCTTTCTCCCTCCCCATTGCCCCGTAGAATGTAAGCCCACAAGGGCAGGGTCCTCTCCCCTCTGTACCAGTCTGTCACTGTTAGCTTGTTCACTGTAACCTATCGCTGTATTTTGTATGTAACCCTTCTCATGTACAGCACCATGGAATTAATGGTGTTCGATAAATAAATAATAATAATTTGTTGGTGTAATGCTTAATGTTGCCTCTGGTGGCGCTGCTGGGAAAGTGAACACGTTAATGTCAGATTCTTCCAAAGATTAAAACTGATCACTGAAGGTCCCCATCAGCCATGACAACCCCCTTGGCAGCTCCTCTTATGGCCACATTCTTTCTTTAGTGTGTCTACATAGATCCATCCTGTCATCTTGTCCTGATCTCTGCATTTCTCAGCTGGAGGAGCGGTTAGGTCTCTTATCTTGTCTAGTTCTCTCACTCATTGCCTGGTGAGGGCCAATATTTACTTGCTAGACTGTAAAGGGGATGTCACACGCGTCAATATCGCTGTTAATGTCGCTCGTACGTCACGGATTTTCAGTCGCTCGAGCGACATAAAAGTGACGCAGGAGCGACATTGAAGCGTGTGACCAAGCGATGCAACCAGCGACATGTCGCTGATCGCCGATCGCAGGTTTCACTGCCAGATGTAAAACCTGTCGCTCATCGCTCAGTAGACCTTGTGCATTGCTGCGTGTGACACTAAACTCAGCGATGTATTTTCTATTTTGACAACGTACAAGCGACTAAATAAAATCGCTCGCAAGATGGCGACATCACCGCATCGCTGGGTCATATTGACGCGTGTGACATCTCACCTGCGATAATTCCACATCGCTCAGGCGATTAATAATTTGTGACGCATGAGCGATATTGCGGGCGACATTGACCCGTGTGACAGGCCCTTAACTGATCCTATTCTCTGTCATTGACTCCTTTCTTCTACTGGATCTGCACTTTGGCTGCCTTCAGACTTGCATATGCATCTGCAGCGTTTTGCAGATGCATCTGCAAGCATCTGCATGCAGACCGCGGCCCCTATGTTTATAATGGAGCGCACGGCGGTCTGCAGATGCTTGCAGACCGCCGTGCGCACCCATTCACTCCTATATGTGATCTGTGTGCAGGCGGATGCCTGCGTACAGATCACAAACTCTCGTCAGCACCAGGGACGCGACATCTCGCGTCCATGGTGCGGGCGGGAGTGTGTGATTTGTGCGCAGGCATCCGCGTGCGCACAGATCACTAATGGCGGGCAATGAGAGCGCACGGCGGTCTGCAAGGATCTGCAGACCGCCGTGCGCTCCATTATAAACATAGGGGCCGCGGTCTGCATGCAGATGCTTGCAGATGCATCTGCAAAACGCTGCAGATGCATCTGCAAGTCTGAAGCCAGCCTTTGTTCTTTTTTTATCTTCTTATCAGTCTAAACTTAGATCACTATCTCTGTCTTGTGTCATTTTGTGGCCATTTATGGATCTTGGCTAGCCCAACTATGTTTTTGTGTCATGCCAACAATGCCAATCCATGACTACCCCAAGTACCCTAACTGGTGATTGCCAGATCCATTGGGATTCATTCATTCATTCATTCCTTGAAAAGCTCAATTGAATAATAAACAATTAATAATAATAGCAATAATAATTGAATTCCTATGTGTTGGCAGCGGATCATTCAGGATACTCTCAAGCGTGTTGACAACAGAACTTAGCTTTAATTCGCAATAAACAGATACAGATATGATAAGATATGTATATTCCTGATTCCACAAATCCTATGTGGAGCACTGCGGCTGCAACGCTGCTCCCCGACTAGCAGACCCAAAAAGGGTTAATGTAGCCGGACAGTTAAATCACCAGGTTAAAACGGGCCTATCATAGCTCCCTCCTCGTTCATTGGTTCTTGGTTCTGCCATGGTATAAAAGCAGGGAGCGGCGGCCATATTTCCTCTCCTGCATCTGGATCCCGGAGCGCAAACGCCCACCCGCCCTCCCTATGGTTTTTGGTTATGTTTGTCGCAGCAGCGGAGTAAGTGACGGAGGTGTAAGTAACCTGTGCTGGATGGCCAGTGACAGAACACTTACAGTCACTGGTTTTCAAGGCGGTTTTGAGCCTTCATTAAGCTGCGGCCAATTTAAAATATAAATTTACCATTTAAGAGTTAAAATATTTGAGATGGTGGTTGGAGACCCTCAATAAAAGTTATAAAAGGTTAACCTGGTGTCTGTGGTTATTGCCGGCCGGGGTAAGATGGGTTATGCTAGTCAGTATCTCTGTGCAGCATCAGCAGGCTGCTTCTCCTCTAATGCACAGACACAGGAAACTGGGTACCGTCACATGATCTTTCTTGTGTGTGAGCCTCTGGGAATGTTTTTTTTTATTGTTAAAGACGACATAATGGGTACTATGTAGCTTCCGCCATATTGTATCCAAAGAAGCCATATTATTGGTTATCATGTCTATTCTGACTAGAGGCCTGTGTAACAGGTTGTTTAAGAGAAGTCAGCATAATTCAGCACATTCTTGTAATTGTCCTTGTTTTATAGATAAGACCACCAAGCTATATGTAAACCAGAATGTACCAGTTCAGTTCAGTACCTTATCTTCTGTAACTCTCTTAAAGGTCACTAATTAATTATCTCAAAACTGTCTATTCATCATATTTGTCATTGTATGATGTAACCTATTTTTCTAAACATCTGTAACGTATATAAGCTGATACAAACAATAAACGATAGAGCTATTCATTTGAAGACCGAGTCTGTGTCATCAATTGAGTTATAGCCATTACCAGGTATACCTGTGTAGAGCTCTTTATCAAATCAGTCTACTCTGGTTAGATGTTTTTATACATCTTTAACATTATCTAACTTTATAGACAATGCACAAACCTAGCAATAGAACACCTACATACACAGGAATGGAGTTGTTGCACTAAACATATTCCAACACTATGACAATGATACAAGTGTGAGACTTAAAAGGGATTGTCCACTACTTGGATAATCCCTTCTGAAATAATGTATTCCAAAATGGAAAAGTGCACCTTCCCACCTACTTGTTTCCCCTCTATCTCCCCCTCCTCTTCTTTGATTGACACCTGTTGCTTTATAGAGCCAAAGAAGGACGGAGATTAGTGATGAGCGAGTACCAAAATGCTCGGGTGCTCGAAGCTCGGGCCGATCATCCCAAGATACTCGTGTACTCGGCCCGAGTACCGAGCCCAATGTTATCCTATGGGAGACCTGAGTATTTTTATGAAATGACTGCCGGCAGCATGGAAAAACCCTAAAAATGTCACAAAAGTCTCAGAAGAGTGCTGAAATGACATGGGAACAGCATGGGGAAGACCCCTGTAAGCATTTCTCACTCAAAAGTCACAGCTGTGAACAATGTTGTCCGAGTTTCACGCCAATTTTACGGAGTCTCCAGAAAACCTTCCAAAATGACACCAAAATGAATATTTAGGGTGGAAATGTTAAGGGCACATACCCAATAGTGAGATACAGCTGGTGTGTGTTACTTTTTGTGAATACATGAAAGATTTTACGTGAAAACATTGTGCGGCACTCCGATGTCCCTGAGAAGAGACGTACATGAAGCCCTGTCTACAAATAAAGTGCCCATTTTGAGGAACTGGGTCTATTGTAGTATTTTCCTTTACCAGGGCAGTCCAAAATTTGGAGGTTCACCAATGCCCCTGGATACAGACATGCATGAGGGCCTGTAAACCTGAAGTGCCCATTGTAAGGAAGTGGGTGTATTGTAGTATAGCCCTTTGGCAGGGCAGCCAAAAATTGGGAGGCTCCACATTGTCCCTGGATAGAGACGTGCAGGAGGGCCTGTAAACCTGAAGTGGGTGTATTGTAGTATAGCCCTTTGGCCAGGGCAGCCAAAAATTGGGAGGCTCCATATTGTCCCTGGATAGAGACGTGCATTAGGGCCTGTAAACCTGAAGTCGGTGTATTGTAGTATAGCCCTTTGGCAGGGCAGCCAAAAATTGGGAGGCTCCACATTGTCCCTGGATAGAGACGTGCAGTAGGGCCTGTAAACCTGAAGTGGGTGTATTGTAGTATAGCCCTTTGGCAGGGCAGCCAAAAATTGGGAGGTTCAACAATGACCCATGCATACAGACATGCATGAGGGCCTGTAAACCTGAAGTGGGTGTATTGTAGTATAGCCCCTTGGCAGGGCAGCCAAAAATTGGGAGGTTCAACAATGACCCATGCATACAGACATGCATGAGGGCCTGTAAACCTGGATTGGGTGTATTGTAGTATAGCCCTTTGGCAGGGCAGCCAAAAATTGGGAGGCTCTACATTTTCCCTGAATAGAGACGTGCATGAGGGCCTCAAAACATTTTTCCCATTGAAAAGGAGCGGGTGTCCTGTTGTAATGCCCATTCTAAAAGAATGGGCGAAAAAATTTACCACTGGGGGTATACCTGAAACAACAGCCTAACTATTGTAACGGTCATCATGGTGGCACATGAGGAGAAGGAGGAGCACTCCAGCGATTAGCCAAAGTCCAGAAGTGTGTACCCATGGGTGAGTGGAGGTACATGGCAAATTCCCATAACAAAATTTAAATTCAGTTGTCATTTGTTGGTGGTGTGGTGAAGTCTGGCCCAATCCAACCCTTGTTCATCTTGATCAGAGTCAGCCTGTCAGCATTTTCAGTTGACAGGCGGGTGCGTTTATCAGTAATGATTCCACCTGCGGCACTGAAAACACGCTCTGACAAAACGCTAGCGGCAGGGCAGGCCAGGACTTCCAAGGCGTAGAGAGCCAATTCATGCCACGTGTCCAGCTTGGAGACCCAATAATTGTAAGGCACAGAGGAATGTCGCAGTACAGTTGTTCGATCTGCAAGGTACTCCTTCAGCATCTGGCCAAACTTAGCATTTCTCGTGGCACTACCCCGCACCTCAGGGGCTGTGGTACGTGAGCGGCTGAGAAAACTGTCCCACATCGTAAAGACTGTTCCCCTACCTCTGGCAGATTGGACTTGTGCCCCTCTCGGCCGTACGCCTTGGTTGTCCACCGATTCCTGACCTATACCGCTAGCGTTTTGTGAGGGGAATGCTTTGCCTACTTCCGTGACTATGGCCTTCTGGAACTGCTGCATTTTGGCTGACCTCTCCACCTCAGGAAAGAGAGACATAAAGTTCTCCTTGTAGCGTGGGTCTAAGAGTGTTGCCAACCAGTACTGATTGTCGGCCAGGATGTTATGAACGCGAGGGTCACGAGTCAGGCAGCTTACCATAAAGTCAGCCATGTGCGCCAGACTCTTAACAGCCATCACTTCAGTATCCTGACCAACACGATGACTGAACATGCTGTCCTCCTCCTCATCTCCCCTGTCCTCTGGCTAGCCACGCTGAAGCGAGGGTATGACTGGTGTGCATGTCATATCCTCAATTTGGCCAGAGAGTTGCTCCATGTCTTCATCCTCCTCCTCCTCCTCCTCGTCATAGTCCTCCACTGTACGTTGTGATGAGATGAGGCAGGGCTGTGTGTTATCACCCACACCCACTACTGTTTCTTGCTCAAACTCATCGCGCTCCGCCTGCAACGCATCCTCTTTGTTTTTCAGCAGAGACCGTTTTAGAAGGCAGAGTAGCGGTATGGTAACGCTAATAATGGCGTTATCGCCGCTCACCATCTTGGTGGAGTCCTCAAAGTTTTGGAGGACAGTACATAGGTCCGACATCCATCTCCACTCCTCAGGTGTTATGTGTGGAGTTTGACCCATTTCCCGATGGCTTAGGTGATGCAGGTACTCAACAACTGCCCTCTTCTGCTCACATATCCTGACCAACATGTGCAGAGTTGAATTCCAACGCGTGGGGACATCACACACCAGTCTGTGGGCCGGAAGACGCAAACGGCGCTGAAAGCCGGCAAGGCCGGCTGAAGCAGCAGGTGACTTGCGAAAATGTGCAGACAGGCGGCGAACTTTTACCAGCAGATCAGACAGCTCTGGGTATGACTTTATAAACCGCTGAACCACCAGGTTGAGCACATGGGCCACGCAGGGAACATGCGTCAGCTGGCCTCGCCTCAAAGCTGCCACCAGGTTCCGGCCATTGTCACACACGACCTTTCCTGGCTTTGGGTTCAGAGGTGTGAGCCAGTGATCTGCCTGCTGTTTCAGAGCTGTCCACACCTCTTCTGCATTGTGGGGTTTGTCACCTATGCAGACTAGCTTCAGCACAGCCTGTTGCCGCTTTGCAGAGGCAGTGCTGCAGTGCTTCCAGCTTGGGACTGGTGTGGAGGGTACAGTGGATGAGGATGCGCAGGAGGAGGAGGAGGAGGCTGAGGAGCATGGCATTCCAGAGCTGTAGAGTCTGGGTGAAACCATGACTGAGCTAGGGCCTGCAATCCTTGGTGTGGGAAGGATGCGTTCCGTCCCTCGCTCAGACTGGGTCCCAGTGTGCCGTCACCGAGATGTACCAGCCTTGCCCGCAAGCACTTGTCCACGTGTCTGTGGTTAAGTGGACTTTGGCTGAAACAGAGTTGTTCAGGGCAAGTGTGATGCTTTGTGACACGTGGTTATGCAATGCGGGGATGGCACATCTGGAGAAATAGTGGCGGCTGGGGACCGAGTAACGTGGGACAGCAGACACCATCAAGTCGCGGAATGCTTCCATCTCCACCAGCCGGAAAGGCAACATTACTAGCGCAAGCAGTCGCGAAATGTGATAATTTAGGACTGTGGCATGTGGGGCGTTGGCAGCGTATTTGCACCTGCGTTCAAAGGTTTGCTGAATGGATAATTGAACGCTGCGCTGGGACAAGGACGTGCTTGATGGTGGTGTTATTCGTGCGTGGGCAACATCAGGTGCAGGGCTGGAGGCTTGTTCGCGGCCAGCATGGACAGGGGATTGGCTCGCACGCACATCACGCGAAGACGTAGCAGTGGCATCAGCAAGCACCACTCCTCGACTCGGTTGTACTTCCCACAAAGTCGAGTGCTTGGCTGACATGTGCCTGATCATGCTGGTGGTGGTCAGGCTGCTAGTTTTCGTACCCCTGCTGATGCTGGCATGGCAGGTGTTGCAAATGGCCTTTTTAGAGTCATCTGGAGCCAATTTAAAAAACTGCCAGACTCGGGAAGACCTAACATTTGCACAGGCACCTTGTGTCGTGTTGTTGTTCCGGGGAACGGTTGCCTGCCTTCTGCCTGCGGACACGACCCTGCTTCTTGCTGCCTGTTGGGATGCTATGCCTCCCTCCCCCTGTGCACTGCTGTCCTCGCTCTGCATATCCTCCTGCCAGGTTGGGTCAGCTACTGGATCATCCTCCACGTCATCTTCCTCTTCCGCACCCTGATCCTCCTCCTGACTTCCTGGCAATTGTGTCTCATCATCGTCCACCCCTTGTTGAGACACGTTGCCAACGTTCCCTTCGTGAGAATGTGGCTGCTCAAATATTTGGGCATCTGTACATACCATCTCATCACCCACTTCAACAGGAGCTGGCGAGAGGCCAGATTCTGTGAATGGATACGTGAACAGCTCTTCCGAGTGTCCTAGTGTGGGATCAGTAATATCCGTGGACGTGTACTCGGCCTGGTGGTAGGAAGGAGGATCAGGTTGGGAAATGTGCGGTGCAGTATCATGGCTACTGACACTTGACCGTGTGGAAGACAGGGTGTTTGTGGAGGTGCCCATCTGACTTGAAGCATTATCCGCTATCCAAGTAACAACCTGTTGACACTGGTCTTTGTTCAAGAGCGGTGTACTGCTTCGGGCCCCAAGAATTTGGGACAGGACGTGCGAGCGAGTAGATGTGCCTCTTTGTTGTTGCGAAAATAGTGCTTGCACACGACCTCGGCCTCTGCCTGCACCACCATCACGTTCACTGCCTTGTTCCTTGCCAACGCCCTTGCGCATTTTTCCTGTATACAGCTACAACAGTCTGGTGACTGTTCTGGTCACAGGAAAGCTGGATTTTAGACCCTGCCTGTATGGAGCTACTCAAATACTACAGTCTGATGACTGTTCTGGTCACAGGAAAGCTGAATATTAGAGCCTGCCTGTATAGAGCTAGTCAAGTACTACAGTCTGGTGACTGTTCTGGTCACAGGAAAGCTGGATTTTAGACCCTGCCTGTATACAGCTAGTCAAGTACTACAGTCTGGTGACTGTTCTGGTCACAGGAAAGCTGGATTTTAGACCCTGCCTGTATACAGCTAGTCAAGTACTACAGTCTGGTGACTGTTCTGGTCAAAGGAAAGCTGGATTTTAGACCCTGCCTGTATACAGCTAGTCAAGTACTACAGTCTGGTGACTGTTCTGGTCACAGGAAAGCTGGATTTTAGACCCTGCCTGTATACAGCTAGTCAATTTTAACAGTCTGGTAACTGTTCTGGTCACAGGAAAGCTGGATTTTAGACCCTGCCTGTATACAGCTAGTCACGTACAACAGTCTGGTGACTGTTCTGGTCACAGGAAAGCTGGATTTTAGACCCTGCCTGTATACAGCTAGTCAAGTACAACAGTCTGGTGACTGTTCTGGTCACAGGAAAGCTGGATTTTAGACCCTGCCTGTATACAGCTAGTCCTAGTCAAGTACAACAGTCTGGTGACTGTTCTGGTCACAGGAAAGCTGGATTTTAGACCCTGCCTGTATACAGCTAGTCAATTTTAACAGTCTGGTGACTGTTCTGGTCACAGGAAAGCTGGATTTTAGACCCTGCCTGTATACAGCAAGTCAGCTACAACAGTCTCCTGAGGACTGTTCTGGTCACTGTAAAGCTTGGACTCCGATCTGGATCACCCTGCCTATATCCTCCTAGATTAGTCCTGAGAAGGACTGTTGTGGTCAGCAGCAGTTTGCAGCCCTGCTCCGGATTTACCTGTAAGGGCCGCAAATCTGTCCCTAAGCAGCAGCAGACACTCTCCCTACACTGACTCTCTGGATGGCTGTGTGCCGAGCACATCGTGGCCGGGTCTTATAAAGGCTCGGTCACGCTGTGCGGGCCGGCCAATCACTGCAATGCCACAACTAACAGGACTGTGGTATTGCAGTGACTGCCAGCCAATCCCTGCATGTGGGCTGGCTCTCTAAAGAGCGCCAACATGCAGGGATGAGGACCACGAGCACAGTACGAGTATCGCGAGATTACTCGGTGCTCGCCGAGTAGCTCGAGTACAGTGATACTCGTGCGAGTACTGAGTAGCGCAGAGCATACTTGCTCATCACTAATGGAGATAGGTGAAATATGTAGGTGGGAAGGTAAACTTGACGCTTGGCCCCTCCATGATGCATTGAGCACCAGTACTTGCTTTGAACAGTCATTATGTGCTGATAGACTTCTAACTATAGTTTCAAGTCAGATTTATGTATGGGGTAACCAAGATGATTGTCTATAAAATGAAGGTAGTCTCACACTTAAAGCTGTAGTGTACGGTGAGATATGGAGCCTGAAAGTCAAAAGATCAAAACATTATTATCTTTCTCTTCATCACTGTATACCAGTGATGGGCAACCTTTTGAGCTTGGTGTGTCAAAATTCGCCAAAAAACCGCGCATAAATCGGGAGGTGTGTCACCTTGAGAAAAAAAAACCTAATTTTACGATATTTATAGTTTAAATAACAAATATGTTTAATATTTAACTTACCTGCTTAGTGACTTCTTTGTTAATCTGTCAGTTGGTTTCTTTTGTTGGTCTTGCTGTTATTTAACTTGTGTGGGGTGCCATGAACTAAGTCAGATAAGTGAGGGGGAGGGGGAATTCTTCCAGTGATGGCGAACCTGTGGCAGTCCAGCAACAGCTGGACTGCCACAGGTTCGCCATCACTGATTTAGTGACTTTTTTGTTGCTGAATTTCTGCTTACTACCGTTTCACTACATAGAACGCAAAATGATCGCCATCTATAATGCCATACATCTCAGTCCATGTCTCTTGAAAGGGTCGGCTACTGCTACTACCACTTCCTTTACTCAACCTTGTTTTTTTGGCTTCTCCATCAGAGGGGCAGTGACAGAAGATTTATAGATAGCCCTGCAGGCAATTAGGGGTTAACTGTCTTTTAGGAAAGGGCAGAAATAGGGATTAATAGGGTGCGCAACAATAATATAGTGGTGAAATGGAGTCTGTACTATGCTGCAAGATGGCGTTCCTTATGTAAATTAATGGCGGGAAACGGCACCCATAGCACAGGCCTCTTCCAGCCTCCCCCTCACTTATCTCAGTAATGGCCAATCACACATTCATGACACCCAGATTCTGCCCAGAACCTTTCACTGGAGGATGGTTGCTGTAGTAATCACTGGACCTCCAGACAGACCTCCAGACAGCGATCACAGGGCCTCAGATATGCGTCCCCCACAGCGTTCCGCTGCTCCCTGCTGCACCAGCCAACCAGCAAGTTCCGCCTACCGGAAGTCCCAGGACTAGACGCTCTGTGCCGGAGCTCGCTGTTCTGGCCTACAGACCTCCAGCACATTTTTTTTTCCTCAGCTACTGCACCTGGCCCTGTAATCGCAGATGTCTCGGAAAGCGCTCGCATTGCCGTGTCGGAAGCCCGACTCGCAACAGTTTTTTGCTGCCGTGTCTGTGGTTTTTATCCAAACAGCGAGTCTAGCGAGTGAGAAAAAGTAAACTGACAAAACTAGGATCGCAGAGTACTGAATCCTACTTGTAGTTTCTCCGGCGGCCGCGTGTCACTGAAAATGGCTACGCGTGTCAGTGCTGACACGTGTGTCATAGGTTCGCCATCACTGCTGTATACTGTATGTCTATCTTTCTTGCTAGTCATTTTGTCTATTGAGCCTTTATACTTTACACTTACCTATATACTGTATATTTTGTATACTAAAATATCCCTAATAGTGTTACCTGGTGCTGTGGTATTTATGTTACTATTATTTATTATTATAGCGTTATTTATTCATTGGTGCTTTACATGTGAAAAAGGGTATATGTAAGGAATAAAGGTATTAAGCAATAATCCTACAGTAGCCATTTTCTCAGATGCCACCATATCTTACTCCAAGGAGAGAGCACCCACCTTTTACCTTTTACCTAAGGCTTAATCAATTTCCCGGAGTATGTTAATTAACCTGAGGAAATGATATTCCTGTTCACACAATGGGGCTTCCTAAGAAATAGTGTTAGGTGACACTGAGAACCAGAGACAACCATGGAGAGGAAGACCCCCTTTGACTCTGCAGAGAAGTGTAAAAAGTAATTTCCATCTACCTGCAAATAGAAAAGAAGCGTCACAGTCAGCCCAGTCGAAGAATACCTCCTAATATTTCACGACTCATCACTCACCTAAATATGACAAACATAAATATAGCATCTAGAGATGTAGACGATGATAGCACATAATTGTGTGACCTTCGTAAGTACACCAAACTTGATATTGGCCAGTGGGATGACAGCAAAGTGGTGGTGTGCAAAGGAAAAAGGAAGGGCGGCACTCACCGGGTAAACGAGAAAGTCTTATTTATTCCAGAGTTCCGGAAACAAACAGGGTGCAGGGAGGGGGCAAGAGGTCCCACCATTGGAAAGCTAAAATCATAAAAATATGAGAGCATTATCTTCCACCTACAACGCTCCCCAAGCAAAGTTATGACCCATAGTAGATCTTAAATAGTTCATATTACAGCCCAGGGGGTGGGAACTGCAGGTCAGCCCGTGAGCCAGACGTGGGCTAGCATCTTACAGTATAAGAATTACTGATCTCTACTGAATTTTGTATCACTTTGAGGAGGACCCCCAAATTACATCGCGTGGCACAGTATACCCGAGAAAACCAGGTGGCTCCACATTGCCTCCTTGTAGCAACCCCAACCATCAAGGAACCTGTAACTGATCACATTTATCTGTAATTCAGTGTGTATGCCATTAATCCTTTATTTTCATAACTGACTGTAATATCTTTATAATACCTGTAAATATTAATATCTAGTGTGCTCCTATGGCGATTAAATATATAAATTTAATCTTGAGTTGCTCTTTATCTTAATCACGAATCCCCACGTTCGTGTGCTCATTTAATGTTAACGCTACCTGTGTGGTTTCTGACCCAATATAAGCCTGTTCACAGACTGGACTTTTCAGGGCCTCTGTCAGTGACGGGGTGGTGGTTATTATATGTGCTTCTGACCTGGCACTGGAAGGCATATAGCACACTCACTGAGAGGTGCCTTAGTAGGCCAGTGTGGCACCCCACTGGTCAAAGTAGGGGTACTGCACCCACATTAGTGTGCAGTATTCCTGCCGCATGGGAGTGTAAAGTTGACCTGAGGCTCCCATCCCAGCACTCACACACTCGAGCCAGGGAAGATGGGTTAACGGAGACCCAGTCCCAGTGGGCGGAGTTAGGTAAGCCGGGGAGTCACACAGTTGGATGTAGTCTGTACTGAGGAGCGAAGCAAGGAGGGAGCTCAAGAGAAAGAAGGGTCTCCCAGGGAGGGGGCCTGAGAGAGAAAAGGGCAGCCCAGAAAAAGAAAGAGGAAACCCCGTGCTGGGCCTTCCATAGTCCGGGGGAATCCTAGTCCACCAACGGAGAGCTGACTCCGAGGAACGGTACAGGCGAGTTCATCACGGAGTCATCAACACCGGCCAGTCGCGGGTTAGTTAGACAACCCCGTCCAGAACGAGCAGCCCCACCAGGATCAACCAACCGGGTCGAGCCCCTTAGAGAGAAGAAGGGTACCTCATTGCATCCAACGGGCCTGGTAGACAAGCGGGCTGTACAGAGCAGCGCAATGAAAGTAAGGAGGCGCAAGTAAAGGCAGCAGGACGACACTATGGGAGCCTCAAAGAAACTTTATCCTCCCCAGCGACTACCCGGCCAGCTACTCATTCAAAGACTGGGTAAGCTGTAACCTAAAGTGCCATCTGAACCGGTTTCAGTAAAGTACCAGTATAGAGTCACAAGGTCTTTGTGTCTCCTTCCTACACAAACCGCTGCGCAACTGCACTGCCTACATACAGCACTATGACAACAAGTGCAGTGCTATCCTGCCCCGGGGACCTGGCTCCACCTGCAGGGAGCCATACCACCCAAGCTGCAATACCATCGTCCCTGGTGGTCTGACAGATGCGCTGGTGAACATCACCAGAATCTGCAGGTGGCGTCACGACAAACTTTTATTCTTTTTATTACCTTTCAATTATCTCCCCAATTTTCAGTTGATCACCAGGGCTACGTGTCCAGGTGGGCCACCAGTGACATCCCCCTCAACTCTACGCCCGGGTTCCAAGTTCCCGTAGACCCCTGGGTAAATCACCAGCACTGACTGGGCAGCTGCGGTCTTTCTTTTATCTTCAGGCTGTTCTCTCACTGGCCTGAGTTTAATAAGAGGCGCTATAGAGTTGCCAGGCTAGGTGGCAAATTCGTCACAGTATACATAATAGATAGAATAATAATTAACAATACAAGGCACACACAGGTACAGGAGGAGAGAGGACCCTGCCCACCAGGGCTCACAGTCTACAAGGGATGGGTGAGGATACAGTAGGTGAGGAGAGAGGACCCTGTCCACGAGGGCTCTCAGTCTACAAGGGATGGGTGAGGATACAGTAGGTGAGGAGAGAGGATCCTGCCCATGAGGGCTCACAGTCTACAAGGGATGGGTGAGGATACAGTAGGTGAGGAGAGAGGACCCTGTCCACGAGGGCTCTCAGTCTACAAGGGATGGGTGAGGATACAGTAAGTGAGGAGAGAGGACCCTGCCCATGAGGGCTCACAGTCTACAAGAGATGAGTGAGGATACAGTGGGGGAGCTATGCATAATGCAGCACCTCTTAGTTTTGTTGTGTCTTGGTGCTTGTCTACTCTGTACTCATACCACTATCCCTACTGTACAAATCACAACCCATGTAATTATAAGCAAAATACAGTAAATATTCATGGTAATATGGAACATTATATTCACTCAAACCAGAGGCTGAACTATAGCTGACTCAGCCATGAAGAGAGAGAAATGATGGAGACCTGCAGAGGTCCTAACAGGCTGCTGGCCCTCCCATAGGACGAGAAATCAGTCACTTCATTGTAGAAACTTGGATGATACAACTGGAGAATAACTTTAGAGCAGAGGTCCCCAACTCCAGGCCTCGAGGGCCGCCAACAGTGCAGGTCTTCAGGATTTCTTTAGTTTTCCACAGGTAAAATGTGATCATCTGCACAGGTGATGAGTCCAACTCCTCTGCAATCCTGAAGACCTGCACTGTTGGCGGCCCTCGAGGTCTGGAGTTGGGGACCTCTGTGATAACACATTGTTTGGGTCCTTTCTTTTTTGACAGGAGTTGTACTTTTCAATGCCACCTTTTTTGGGTACATATAATTTCCGCCAATTGTGTACCTCACTTGAACAGGAGATTTAGGTCATGTTAGGAGTCACATGATGGTGATATGGGTGGTAGAGAGATAGAGCCTAGGAAACGCTTTATGGGGGACAGGAGGAACACACCATACCCGGAGCATTGGTCCCCAAACTGAGGATGTGAGCGTTAACACTTTACGTTGACGTCAAACATGTATGGAAAAGGAACTGGAGGATAACACATTGCATGTAGAGAAACATTGCATGGAAATCAGGGTAAACAAACAAGCAAAGAAACCCTGCAACGTCTCCAGGAGGAATGTATGCAGAATATTTGGCCTCATGCCCAGGCTATGACTGGGAGTGTCCTGCGACTGTTTGTTCTGCCAGGAATTATTCTCAGATATGCCGGAGGGGAAGATACAAGCAGATGACACATAACCTAAGAAGAAAAGGAGTTAACAATTCTAACTTCAAGACTTTGTTTGTACCATGAACCTTGTCCTGAAGAATGAAAATGAATAAGTTGCTCTTTTTATAATAGCCGACATGTCTGTATCCAGTTAAAAATTATAATGATACAGAACAATCATAAGTGCAATCATGATTTGCCACTGGGGGAATGTTGGGTGACCCCACAGAATATATAGTCAGCTGCTTATATTAAAGGAGTCACCCAGATTTAGGAGCAAAGTCTATGTGACTGTAGACTAGTGAATCCTGACATTGTGTGGGGTGCACACTGCCATGATTCTCCAGTATAGCCAGTGTGAGCAAGAGATCACATGCCGACTAGTCTCATCTGATATATCCTAATAGAATTGATAGAGGCCGAAAGCGTCTAGTTGGCACATGACCACATGTGCGCCTGTGATTTACTGTGCAGACGTGGATCTACCTGGGAGTACCACTTTATAGTGGCTATAGTTTGGGGGTTTCTCTTTACTATATAAATTACCCTTATTTAACACTTTGCGTGGGTCTGGGGTACATATATTTTTATAATGAGGGGATATTCCCTGATACATCCTAGTTCTAATGAGAAGAATACCTTATATCAAATTATGTGTCTCTTCTACATACTTATGAATGGGGGTCCATGGGATAGAGAGTTTAGGTTTGTTTTGCTATATATATATATACACAGGGTGGTAGGATATATTATCAATGAGGCCTATATATGTACATGTTTATTGTATGGGCTATATTACCATGGTTTTGTGTGATATTATCTAGAATTAAGAGTGTGAATATGATGTACAAAGATAGCTTCATTTCCAGCTAGGCTGCAATCTGTGACTGCATTGACACATGTATAAACTTTACTTCCAACTGGGCTGCAGTCTGAGGCTGGATTGGCACATAGACAAGGGTTAATATGGCTCTCTAGCTAATAACCGCTGGCAGCAGACATTTAGTTATTTTGCGTAGTGGATGGTGACACAACCATTTGCTATAATGGTCTCTGTAAGTTGCCCTGCGCCATTTGCGTAAATGGCGTAGCACAACCAATAAGAAGGCATATGATGTTTGATTGATGTCTGCTTGAACCTATAGCGGAGGAACGCCGGAGCATGCGCGTTTAAGACCGGAAAACGCCTATGTATGCACACTATGAAGTCCTCTACTGTTGGCTGTGGAACACCAGATGACCTGACGATGAACATGGATCCCTTGGTAATGAAGGAAGCCTCTTGGTGATTGGAGGACAAGTTTGCTAACCTCCTCGGACTTGTGAGCACATAATATTGATTTTTGGACATCATATTGCGCTGATGAGGGTTCCATTAATATGCATAGAGTGGCTCTGGTATATTGATCCAGGGGGATCTATGTGGGCTGTTTTTATATGTATGTATTGTAATTTTTCATTGTTTGTGATTGGCGTGTATAATGAGGGGGTGGTGGCTACACTATACAAAGGTTTTTTTCTGTATGGGAGCTGTACGCTTGATAAAGATCTTTGGGAAATGGATTAAAGCATTGAAGAAGGAGCGACTGGTGAGGCGCTGTCTCTTTTCTGTATATGTGGACAGAAATTGCACACAACACCATCCCAAGTCCAGGCTGGGGGATTTGGGCAGACCCTTTTGAGGGAGAGCACCATCTCTTTGCTGGAGGAGGGGTTAGCAAGAGTTAGAGAGAGAGAGAGTTGGAATTTGGATGTCGAGCAGGCAGGACACCTGCTGCGGAGTGAGGGAGTCCCAGGGGGCACGGGAGTGTGGAGGAACCACCCGTGGCGCCCCGAATCCACTGCCAGTCATTAGTGTGTGGAGGGACTGGGTTGCAGAGGGGTCCGGTCCCAAACTGGTGGGAGTGCTGCAGGCCTCAGCCAGAAAACCGGTGGCCACTGTGTCTGAAGGAACAGTGGCCAAAGACCATGGTTTCTCGCCGAGAAGGTGGTCACACCTAGGGTCAGGGGATTCTGAGTGATTCCCGACAAGGCCTGCGGCCACCGGATTGGGACGCTGTCCACGAAGACGCAGGTGGGAGAGGAGGATAGCCAGCGTGGTGGAGCAGCCCAGACAGGCTTAGAGTGGTGAAAATCACACCAAAACTCTGTTGTAATAAAAAAATCCAAGTTAGCAGCAAGTGCTGTCCAAAAAAGTATCAAAAACAGGGTTTTTGGATTGTACGTTATTTGCAAAGAAGGTACAGTAAGCTGCTTCACCAATGACACGATAACCCTGATTGAAGCAGTCCCTAGCTGATGTATTTAAAACCTGCTTATATATGACCATACCTCTAAACAGGACTCAGGCAGGACTTCATATGATATGGGCTGTCTGTGAAACTAGCTTTTGTGTGCAAAACTTATAAGGGATGGGCGGGGAACTTCCCTCTTCCTGCAGGGCAGGAATAATACTAGGCGCAGATATATATTGTCACGTCCTACTGACAAACTCACACGTGGACCCAATGGACCGCGTAAAGCGGATGCTGATACCGGGTGATAGAGAGTCAGACAAGTACCGTAGAGTCAACAGGTTTATTAGAACAACAACATGAGACCCCACGCCCCTGGGGAGAGCCACAAGGTCGCAGCACTGGAAACCCACCGAAGGAGGCCCCGGAGCGCTTAACCCCTATACAGGGGTCCCGCCGGTACCAACCTCGGAGGGGCCAATGAAGCGGACACGAGTGTTCAACCGACCCCAGGCGACGTGGTAACAAAACAGCAACCGGGTATACAACAAGAAACGGGAAACCGGGAACACGGGGACCAGGAATACGGGGAACCAGGAACACAGGGGATCCAGGAACACAGGGGATCCAGGAACACAGGGGATCCAGGAACACAGGGGATCCAGGAACACGGGGGATCCGGAGCCGGGCTTGAAACAGCGATCAGCTTGGAGGGATCCGGGAAACCAGCCAGGAACACGGAGGTCAGCAAGGAGCCGGCAGGGCAGGAATCTGTAGGAAGTAACACAGAGAAATCAGGTAACAGACCAAATAAGGAGCGACCTGACCAGACCAGTAATGGCAGCTCCACTAGGGAGAAGTTGCCCTGGCCCCGACTGATTGGAAACAGGAGGTTTATATCAGAGCGGGGCAGTCCTGATTGGCAGGACACAGAGGTATGGTGATTTGCTGAGGGGAGGAGCAAGATCCCTGCAGTCTCTCCAGCAGATACTGATTTGGAGACAGTTTCATGTGCTCAAGCAGTGGTACCAGAAGTGAGAGGAGCAGTGTTGCTCAAGCAGAGGGTGCTGGACCCCTGCGGCTGGGGACAGGTGCGCGTACCCGGGGAGCATACGGTAAGGAAGACGCTACCCGACCGATCCGCGGGCGGCGGCTGCCAGCGCCCCGGAGCCGTCGGCGGACGGACGACACCCGGAATCCTTGAGGCAGGACAGGAGCGATAGGAGCCGAGGGAATAAGGGCAGCTGGCCGCGGGCACGGGCGGCAGACCCCCAAGGGGTAACATATATGAGCTCTGCACATGATGAATGCGTCTGCATAACCGCGTCCATTCATCACCAAAACTGAACCAAAAACCCTGCTTTTGATACTTTTTTGGACAGCGCTTGCTGCTAACTTGGATTTTTTATTACAACAAAGTTTTTGTGTGATTTTCTGTGCGGATTTTTGCACTCAGTTTTTGCAGTTCAGTTTTGGTGGTGAATGGATGCGGTTATGCAGACGCTTTCATCGTGTGCACGGCTCACATTTGTCTGAGCCTTGTACTATTTCTGCCCTGCAGGAAGAGGGAAGTTCCCTGCCCCTCCCTTATGAAATTTGCACACAAAAGCTAGTTTCACAGACACCCCATATCATATGAAGTCCTGACTGAGTCCTGTTTAGTGGTATTGTTACACATCAGCTAGGGACTACTTCAATCAGGGTTACCGTGTCGTTGGTGAAGCAGCTTACTGTACCTTGCTTGCAAATAACGTACAAACCAAAAACCCTGTTTTTGATACTTTTTTGGACAGCACTTGCTGCTAACTTGGATTTTTTATTACAACAAAGTTTTTGTGTGATTTTCTGTGCAGATTTTTGCACTCAGTTTTTTATAGTTAAGGCTTAGAGTGGTGTCTTGGAGGAGCAACCCTGATTATCTAAGGACTAACCTGGCTGCGCATTGGAGGAGTACTGCCCCCAGCTGGGTAGACTTGAGTGATCGTCGAGTAAAGGTGAAAAGAACCACAACCCTGGTCTCCAGTGGTGTAACCAGAGTCTGGCGGGCCTTGGTGCGAAACTTAGACCTAGGCCCCCCTCATGTTGATGAAATGTACGGGCCTCATGTAACGTTCTAAATCCTTTAAAGACTCACAAATTGATCCCTCTCCCCCTTCATTATGTATTAATGTACTTCATCCTGCTATATATGGTCCTCCTCCTGGAATATGGCCCTTATTGTGGTATATACAGTGCCTACAAGTAGTCTTCAACCTCCTGCAGATTTAGCTGGTTTGATAAGATGCCAATAAGCTAGAGCCTTCAAACTGCAAACGAGAGTAGGATTTATTAACAGAAGCATAAATCTTACAAACCAAAAAGTTATGTTGCTCAGTTGAATTTTTATAAATTTTAAACATAAAAGTGTGGGTCAATTATTATTCAACCCCTAGGTTTAATATTTTGTGGAATAACCCTTGTTTGCAATTACAGCTAATAATCGTCTTTTATAAGACCTGATCAGGCCGGCACATGTCTCTGGAGTTATCTTGGCCCACTCCTCCATGCAGATCTTCTCCAAGTTATGTAGGTTCTTTGGGTGTCTCGTGGACTTTAATCTTGAGCTCCTTCCACAAGTTTTCAATTGGGTTAAGGTCAGGAGACTGACTAGGCCACTCCATCACCTTGATTTTTCCCTCTTGAACCAGGCCTTGGTTTTCTTGGCTGTGTGCTTTGGGTCGTTGTCTTGTTGGAAGATGAAATTACGACCCATCTTAAGATCCTTGATGGAGGAGCTGAGGTTCTTGGCCGAAATCTCCAAGTAGGCCGTGCTATCCATCTTCCCATGGATGCGGACCAGATGGCCAGGCCCCTTGGCTGAGAAACAGCCCCACAGCATGATGCTGCCACCACCATGCTTGACTGTAGGGATGGTATTCTTGGGGTCGTATGCAGTGCCATCCAGTCTCCAAACTTCATGTGTGTGGTTGGCACCAAAGATCTCGATCTTGGTCTCTTCAGACCATAGAACCTTGAACCAGTCTGTCTCAGAGTCCTCCAAGTGATCATGAGCAAACTGTAGATGAGCCTTGACATGACGCTCTGAAAGTAAAGGTACCTTACGGGCTCGTCTGGAACAGAGACCATTGCGGTGGAGTACGTTACTTATGGTATTAACTGAAACCAATGTCCCCACTGCCATGAGATCTTCCCGGAGCTCCTTCCTTGTTGTCCTTGGGTTAGTCTTGACTCTTCGGACAAGCCTGGCCTCGGCACGGGAGGAAACTTTCAAAGGCTGTCCAGGCCGTGGAAGGCTAACAGTAGTTCCATAAGCCTTCCACTTCCGGATGATGCTCCCAACAGTGGAGACAGGTAGGGCCAACTCCTTGGAAAGGGTTTTGTACCCCTTGCCAGCCTTGTGACCCTCCACGATCTTGTCTCTTATGGCCTTGGAATGCTCCTTTGTCTTTCCCATGTTGACCATGTATGAGTGCTGTTCACAAGTTTGGAGAGGGTCTTAAATAGTCAGAAAAGGCTGGCAAAAGAGATAATTAATCTACACATGTGAAGCTCATTGTTCTTTGTGCCTGAACTACTTCTTAATACTTTAGGGGGACCAAACAGAATTCTGGTGGTTTGAGGGGTTGAATAATAAATGACCCTCTGAATTAACTTTTAACGCTTTAAAAAAAAAAAAAAAAGTTTTGTGGCACTGCATTTCCCACTTCCAGGCTGATCTACAGTCCAAATGTCACAATGCCAAGTTAATTCCGCATGTGTCAACCAGGTAAATCTGCAGGGGGTTGAAGACTACTTGTAGGCACTGTATGTCCCCCATCCTGGTATATATGGTCCGCCTCCTCTCGTCACCATTGTCGTCAAATTATTATAATTCATCTCCATATTCCTCCATATATTACAATGTATCCCTATAGTGCTCTATGTATTATAATGTATCCTTACTTCTCCATTCATAACGTAACCCCCATAGTCATTCAATCATTATAATGAACCCCATTATCCTCCATATAATATAATGCAGCCTCACATCCCTCCATATAGTATAATACAGCCTCATAGCCCCTCTATATAGTGTGATACAGCCTCACATCCCTTCATATATCATAATGCAGCCTCATAGCCCTCCTTATAGCATAATGCAGCCTCATAACCCTCTTTATAGCATAATACTGCCTCATAGCCTCTTCATATAGTATAATGCAGCGTCATTGCCTCTCCATATAGTATAATACAGCCTCATAACCTCCATATAGCATAATACAGCCTCATAGCTTTCATATAGTGCAGTCTCAAAACTTTCCATATAGTGCAGCCTCAATACTCTAAATATAGTATAATACAGCCTCAAACCTCTCCATATAGTGCAGCCTCTAAACTCTCCATATGATGCAGCCTCAAAACCTACCATATAGTGCAGCCTCAAAACTCTCCATATAGTGCAGCATTATATATGCAGCCTCATATCTGTCCATATAGTACAGTATTATATATGCAGCTTCATATCTCTCCATATAGTACAGTATTATATAGGCAGCCATATATCTCCCTTATAGTGCAGTATTATATATAATAATAATAAAGCTTTATTTATATAGCCCCAATATATTCCGCAGTGCTTTACAATGTACGGGTTAGAGTACAGAAAATATAATGCCTTATATCTCTCCATACAGTGCAGTATTATACTGTATATGCAGCCTTTTATTTTTTCATATAGTGCAGCCTTATATATGTTGCCTCATATCTCTCCATATAGTGCAGTATTATATATGCAGCCTTAGATCTGTCACATAGTGCAGTATTATATATGCAGCCTTATAGCTTTCATATAGTGCAGTATTATATATGCAGCCTTATATCTCCCATGTAGTGCAGTATTATATATGCAGCTTTATAGCTCCCATAAAGTGCAGTATTCTATATGCAGCCTAATATCTCTCCATATAGTGCAGTATTATATATGCAGCCTCATATCTCTCCATATAATGCAGTTTATATATGCAGCCTCATATCTCTCCATATAGTGAAGTATTATATATGCACCTTCATATATCTCCATATAGTGAAGTATTATATATGCAGCCTTATATCTCCCATATAGTGCAGTATTATATATGTAGCCTCATATCTCTCCATATAGTGCAGTATTATATATGCAGCCTTATAGCTCCCAGATATTGCAGTATTATATATGCAGCCTTATATCTCCCATATAGTGCAGTATTATATATGCAGCCTTATATCTACCATATAGTGCAGTATTATATATGCAGCCTTATATCTCCCATATAGTGCAGTATTATATATATAGCCTCATACCTCTCCATATGGTGCAGTATTGTATATGCAGCCTTATAGCTCCCATATAGTGCAGTATTATATATGCAGCCTTATAGCTTCCATATAGTGCAGTATTATATATGCAGCCTTATAGCTGAAGTATTATATATGCAGCCTTATATCTTCCATATAGTGCAGTATTATGTGCAGCCTCATATCTCTCCATATAGTGCAGTATTACAGTATATATGCAGCTTTATATATGACTCCCCCCAATCCTCTGGCCATACTGCACTCACACATTAAAAAAAAAAATCTGTATTACCTCTCCTGGTTCCCTCGCAGCTCCAGTGGTCTCTTCTTGCAGAAACTGAGGATTGACTCAGGAGGAGGAAGAGGTGCCGCCAGCCTGCATACCAATGTGCACTGCATAAAGCACTAAGTGGGAGGGGGAAAGCAGGCCAGGAAGCCAGCAGGTCAGAGGAGGTGAGAGGTGGGAGCAGCAGTAGGAGGCTTCCCTCCCCTCCTCTCCCTGACAAACGGGCCCTATAGTGGCCTGTGCTGCTGTGCTGTCACATGGATGTGTGTCCTTGGGGACGCACATCCTTGTGAAGTGGGCACACGGCACTGTGATCGTCCGGCGCAGGGGGCGACTGGAGGCGTGGGCCAGGCCCCTTATAGGTCTGGGCCCTGTTGCAGCTGCGACTCCTGCGACTGCAATTGTTATGCCACTGCTGGTCTCCTCCAGTTATTACCTGTGCCCTCCTGCACCACTACACAGAGTCCATCACCATCAATATAGACGTTAATACAATTCCTCGGGCCACACTCTACCTGTGGGGAGCAATACCATCCGGGCTGCCATCCCACCGGCCCCAGTGATCGCACAGCAGCGCTGGTCACCCTGACTAGAATACCCACAGGTGGTGTCATTAATTTATCCCTTGTACATATTCCCTTTTTATTGCACGCCCAGGGTCACAGAACCAGGTCACTGCCACCGTGAACAACCCACTAAACTGACCGACCCGGTTACCAAGTACCCCTGGCCCTGGTGGGTGACGCACCTACGTGATAGCTGAATTAATGTGGTAGACCCCATTGTAAAGTCACATCTGACAGTAAAGTGATTCTATAACAATACAGCAAAGACTTTGTACTTATGATTTTATTTTTCCTGGTGTGTGAGTATTGTGAATGATATACTAATTAGAGATGAGCGAGTATGCTTGTCACTACTCGGTACTCGCACGAATATCGGGCTACTCGACGAGTACCGAGTAATCTCGCGATACTCTTGCTATGCTCGGGGTCCACCTCCCTGCATGTTGGCGCTCTTTTCAGAGCCAGCCCGCATGCAGGGATTGGCTGACAGACACTGTAATGCCACAGCCATGTTGGTTGCCTCCTCCTCTTCCTCCACTTCACCTTTCACAACAGTCCCAAGCTGGAAGCACTGCCTCGGCTAAGCGGCAACAGGCTGTGCTGAAGCTAATATGCATAGGTGACAAACCCCACAACGCTGAAGAGTTGTGAACAGCTCTGAAACAGCAGGCAGATCACTGGCTCACACTGCTTAACCTACAGCCAGGCATGGTCGTGTGTGAAAATGGCCGCAACCTTGTGGCGGCTCTGAGGCGAGGTGAGCCGACATATGTTCCATGCGTGGCCCCAGGGCCGTATTTGGAGTTCCTGCTGCCCTAGGCACTCTCAGCGGCCGCCGCCCCCCCCTCCCCCTGTCACGGCTCCTCCCCCTGTCACAGCACCTCCCCCCTGTTGCAGCCCCTCCCCCATCATGGCTCCTCCTCCCCCCCCGTTACAGACAATCTTCCCCCCAGTCGCGGCCTTCCCCCCCAAGCTTCATGTAGCTTCTCCCCCCACATTTCATCATGTAGTACATATAAAAGGTTTGTCCAACCACACTACAGAGACCTACTGACATGATGTTTACATTGTGAGCCCCAATGGGGACAGTGTTGATGATGTATGTAAAGTGCTGTGGAGTTCATAGTGTAATATAAGTGCAAAAAATATTATTAATATTCTTAATATGACAATACCGGATCTGAGGATCTTGTATTTCGAGGTCAGGGGCTCTCTGACGCCGTGTCGCTGCCTGTCTCGTTGTCTTCCTCTTTTGACACTGCAGTGCGGTGGACAAGAAAGCATTAACTGGTTAATAACAAGAAGTATGGAGTGTACTAACTGAGCCATACACCCTCCCATACCATGTCCAGCAGACATTGTAGGATTACTACATGGATTTTATTATTAGGGTACGGACACACTGGCGTGAAACTCGGATGAGTGCAATGTGTGATTTCATCACATTACACTCAGACCAATGTTAATCAATGTCTGAGAGCACTGGCGAGTGTCGGACGCTTTTTTCTCAGCCAGATTCAGGATGAGAAAAAAGTCGCAACATTCTGCGACAGTCTGCGATTCACACCGAGACTCACCAATGCAAGTCTATGGGTCTGACAAAATTACATACCGCACACTGACAGCACACGGACCATCCGAGAGGTATCAGTTTTTTTCACTGATACATTCTCATTCTGTAACCGAGAACACTGTAAAATGTTCCTGTAAATGATTATACAGTAATAGCTGCTGAGGAAAGAACAGATTGCACACGGATGTAATCTGAGAGAAATGTCGGACACTCGCACAGCAGTTGGATGCCAAATGGACCAAAAAACGGATGTCACTCATCCGACTCTCCTGGATGAGAAACAGACCGATTTTAAGGCGGCGGGAGACAGACAGTGTACCACCATGTCCTCAGCTCCGTGCTGTGCACAGACAGTGTACGACCATGTCCCCAGCTCCGTGCTGTACACAGTGTGCCCCCATGTCCTCAGCTCCGTGCTGTGCACAGTGCACCACCATGTCCTCAGCTTCGTGCTGTGCACAGTGTACCACCATGTCCTCATCTCCGTGCATAGACAGTGTACCACCATGTCCTCAGCTCCGTGCATAGACAGTGTACCACCATGTCCCCAGCTCTGTGCTTTGCACAGACAGTGTACCGCCATATCCGCAGCTCCGTGCTGTGCACAGACAGTGTACGGTACACTGTCTGTGCACAGAACGAAGCTGAGGACATGGTGGTACACTGTGCACAGCACGGAGCTGGGGAGATGGTGGTACACTGTCTGTGCACAGCACAGAGCTGAGGACATCCCAGAAGAAAGAGACAGGCCACAGACGGGCGGCAGGACAAGACTGAGCCCACCTGGAAGAACAACAACACCCAGCACCCAACACACTGACCAGAAATCATATAGGACAGGCAGGTAGGAGAACTACAACTCCCGGCATGCCACACCCTGCCAACTCACGACGGGGTACAGCCGCCATTATCACCACACACAGTGCCAGCCACAGCCTCAGTCCTCCTGCACCCTCGTCCTCCTCTCCTCCTGCACCCCATCCTCCTCTCCTCTGTCCCTCCTGCACCCCCGTCCTCCTCTCCTCTGTCCCTCCTGCACCCCCGTCCTGCTCTCTTCTGCCCTCCTGCACCCCCGTCCTGCTCTCTTCTGCCCTCCTGCACCCCCGCCCTGCTCTCCTCTGCCCTCCTGCACCCCCGTCCTCCTCTCCTCCTGCACCCCATCCTCCTCTCCTCTGTCCCCCCTGCTGCTCCTCTGTCCTCATGCACCCCCGTTCTCCTCTGTCCCTCCTGCTGCTCCTCTTCTCCTCTGTCCCCCTGTTTCTGTCCTTCTGCCTCTCTGTCCTCTTCTCCTCGGTCCCCTGCTCCTGTCCTCCTGCACCCGGTCCTGCTGCTCCTCTGTCCTTCTGCACCCCCGTCCTCCTCTCCTCTGTCCCTCCTGCAGCTCCTCTGTCCTCCTGCTGCACTCCGTCCTCCTCTCCTGTCCCTCCTGCTGCTTCTTTGTCCTCCTGCTGCACTCCGTCCTCCTCTCCTGTCCCTCCTGCTGCTCCTCTTCTCCTCTGTCCCCCTCTTCCTGTCCTTCCTGTCCCCCAGCAACCCCGTCCTCCCCTCCTCTGTCCCTCCTGCTGCTCCTCTGTCCTTCTGCACCCCCATCCTCCTCTCCTCTGTCCTCCTGCACCCCGTCCTCCTCTCCTGTCCCTCCTGCTGCTCCTCCTCTCCTCTGTCCCACTGTTCCTGTCCTTCTGCCCCCAGCAACCCCGTCCTCCCCTCCTCTGTCCCTCCTGCTGCTCCTCTGTCCTTCTGCATCCCCATCCTCCTCTCCTCTGTCCTCCTGCACCCCGTCCTCCTCTCCTGTCCCTCCTGCTGCTCCTTTTCTCCTCTGTCCCACTGTTCCTGTCCTTCTGCCCCCCTGCAACCCCGTCCTCCCCTCCTCTGTCCCTCCTGCTGCTCCTCTGTCCTTCTGCACCCCATCCTCCTCTCCTCTTTCCTCCAGCACCGCGTCCTCCTCTCCTGTCCCTCCTGCTGCTCCTCTGTCCCCCTCTTCCTGTCCTTCTGCCCCCAGCATCCCCGTCCTCCCCTACTCTTTCCCTCCTGCTGCTCCTCTGTCCTCCTGCACCCCGTCCTCCTCTCCTGTCCCTCCTGCTGCTCCTCTTCTCCTCTGTCCCACTGTTCCTGTCCTTCTGCCCCCAGCAACCCCGTCCTCCCCTCCTCTGTTCCTCCTGCTGCTCCTCTATCCTTCTGCACCCCCATCCTCCTCTCCTCTGTCCTCCTGCACCCCGTCCTCCTCTCCTGTCCCTCCTGCTGCTCCTCTTCTCCTCTGTCCCACTGTTCCTGTCCTTCTGCCCCCCTGCAACCCCGTCCTCCCTCGTCTGTCCCTCCTGCTGCTCCTTTTCTCCTTTGTTCCCCTGTTCCTGTCCTTCTGCCCCTCTGTCCTCTTCTCCATGGTCCCCCTGCTCCTCTGTCCTCCTGCACCCTGTCCTCCTCTCCTCTGACCCTCCTCCTGCTCCTCGGTCCACTTGCACCCCTGTTCTCCTCTCCTCAGTCCCTCTTCTGTCCATGTCCTTCTGCCCCTCTGTCCTCTTCTCCTCGGTTCCCCTGCTACTCTGTCCTCCTGCACCTCCATCCTCCTCTCCTCTGTCCTCCTGCACCCCATCCTCCTCTCCTGTCCCTCCTGCTGCTCCTCTCTCCCCCTGTCCTTCTGCACCTCTGTCCTCTTCTCATTGGTCCCCCTGTTCCTGTCCTTCTGCCCCCCCTGCAACCCTGTCCTCCTCACCTCTGTCCATCCTCCTCTCCTGTCCTCCTACACCCCGTCCTCCTCTCCTGTCCCTCCTGCTGCTCCTTTTCTCCTCTGTCCCCCTGCTCTTATGCTTCTGCCCCTTTGTCCTCTTTCCTACTAGGTCCCTCTGCTCCTCTGTCCCCTGCACAGTCAGATCCTCACCTGGTGCTGGCTGCGGACATTGGCTGGATGCAGCATGAGTAGCACCAGCCCAGCAGCAGCAGGAGCTCCGCCGCCAGACACACCATCTCCCAGCCTTTTGTGCCCGCTCGCTCGGGCCAGCTGCTCCCCCGTTCTCGGGGTCTATCAGGGGCCGGCTGAGTGGAGGAGCCGCCAGCACCGCGGGTCAGGAAGGAACAGAGCTGTACGGAACCCGCACTTCCGGATTCCGTACAGCTCCCGGCGGCTTCCTGTCAGCGGCGATCACTACCGGTATCAGCGCTGGGGCACAGGCAGGACATGCGGATGCCGCCAACGCGCACTGGACCACACCAGTGACACCCCCCCCCTCCCCCACAAAGACTCCGGTTTTCATATGGAGTCTGGGGAAGGGGAGGGAAGTAAAAAAAAAAAAAAAAAAATACAAATAAAAAACGCTCCTCTAGTGCCGCCCCCTGGAACTGCCGCCCTAGGCACCGGCCCACGAGTGCCTTATTAGAAATACGGCCCTGCGTGGCCCATGTGCTCAACCTCGTGGTTCAGCGGTTTATTAAATCCTACCCGGAGCTGTCTGATCTGCTCGTCAAAGTACGCCGCCTGTGTGCCCATTTCAGAAAGTCACCTACTGCTTCTGCCGGCCTTGCTGGCTTTCAGCGGCGTTTGCAGCTTCCGGCTCACAGACTAGTGTGTGATGTCCCCACGCGTTTGAATTCCACACTGCACATGTTGGTCAGGATTTGTGAGCAGAAGAGGGCAGTTGTTGAGTACCAGCATCAACTAGGCCGTCGGTTATACGGTTCAAACTCCACACATAAGACCTCAGGAGTGGACATGGATGTCCGACATATGTACCGTCCTCCAAAGCTTTGAGGACTCCACCAAGATGGTGAGCAGCGATGACGCCATCATTAGCGTCACATCCCGCTTCTCTGTCTTCTAAAACGCTCTCTTCTCAAAATCAAAGACGATGCATTGCAGGTGGAGCAGGATGAGTTGCAGCAAGAAAACGTACTGGGTGATTACACACAGCCCAGCCTCATCTCATCCCAACGTGCATTGGAGGACTATGACGAGGAGGAGGAGGAAGAAGAAATGGAGCTACGTTCATTTGGAATTGACGGAAATACATGCACAACCGTCAGACCGTCGGTTGAGTGGGGATGGCCAGAGGACAGAGGAGAGGAGGAGGAGGAAAAGGAGGAGGAGGATGAGGAGGAGGAGGTCAGCATGGCCAGTCATGCTGTTGGTGAGTACCCAGAAGTCTTAACTGTTAACAGTCTAGCGCACATGGCTGACTTTATGTTACGCTGCCTGTGTCGTGACCCTCGTGATATGAAGATCTTGAAGGACACTCATTACTGGTTGGTGACACTTTTAGACCCACGCTACAAAGAGAACTTTATTTCTCTTATTCCCGAAGCGGAGAGGTCTACAAAAATGCTGCAGTACCAGAAGGCCATAGTGGCGGAATTATTAAAAAAACTCTCTTCTGAAAACGCTAGCGGCAGAGGTCACGATTCTGTGGACAACCAAGTTGTCCGGCAGAGAGAGGCACAAGTACAATCCAGCAGAGGTAGGGGAACACTCTCAAAGATCTGGGACACTTTTCTCAGCACCTCCAGTACAACAGGCCCTGAAGTGCGGGGTAGTGTCACAAGGAATGCAAAGTTTGCAAAGATGCTGAGGGAGTACCTTGCTGATCGTACTAAAGTGCTCCTAGACTCCTCTGTGCCTTATAATTATTGTGTATCCAAGCTGGACACGTGGCAGGAATTGGCTCTCTACGCCTTGGAAGTCCTGGCCTGCCCTGCCGCTAGCGTTTTGTCAGAGCGTGTTTTTAGTGTCGCAGGTGGAATCATTACAGATAAACGCACCCGCCTGTCAACTGAAAATGCTGACAGGCTAACTTTAATCAAGATGAACAAGGGTTGGATTGGGACTGACTTCACCACACCACCACCAAATGATAGCGGAATTTAAATTTGGTGCCGGTAGATTCCCATGCACCTCCATACAACCACACATCGGTACAGACTTCATGTGTTTGGCTACTTGCTGTACTGCTTCTCCTTCTCCTCATCCGCCACCATCATATAATCAGTATGACCGTGGTTCATGATGCCACAAAAGCATAATTTTTGGACATCATAACATGCACGTCTCTATCCAGGAGCATTGAAGTGCTACCCAATTTTTGGCTTCCCTGACTAGGGAGATAGTACAGCACACTCACTTGCTTCAAATGGGCACATTAGTTTATAAGGCTCTCATGCACGTCTCTATCCAGGGGCATATTGGTGTCTCCCAATTTATGGCTTGCCTGCCTAAGGCAATACTAAAAAAGACACACTGGCTTACCAATGGGCACATTATTTGAAAAAGCCCTCATGCACGCCTCTATGCAGGGGCATCTTGGTGCCTCCAAACCTTTGGCTTCCCTGCCTAGGGCAATAGTAAAAAAGACACACTTGCTTCCAATGGCCACATTTTTGAAAAAGGCCCTCATGCACGCCTCTATCCAGGGGCATTGAAGTGCCTCCCAATTTTTGGCTTCCCTACCCTAGGGCAATGCTACAAAACACACACTTCCTTATAATGGGCACATTATTTACAGAGGCCTCCATTTACGTCTCTTCCCAGGGACATAGGAGTGCCACACAATTCTTTTTTTTTAAAAATCTTTGATATAATCCAAAAAACTAACATAGACCAACTCTGTCTCACAAGTGGGTATGAGCCTTAATATTTTCTCCTTGAAAATCCATTTTGGTTTCATTTTGTAACGTTTTTGTAGCGACCGGTGGTAAGGCCGCGGGTGTGTGTGTATGTCTTGCTTCAACAGAATCTCCATACTCAGATTTAACCGGTAGTAACATTTCTTTACTGTAAAACATATCTATAACACAGTCAACTGATCTAGCTGCACACATGTATATGGTGGAGTCTCTGGATCTTCACTTTAACCGGGTGCGCAGCAAGAAGAAGAAAAAAAAAAACAAACAAAATGGAGATATCTTTCCCTAACTTTCCCTCAAATCACGTACCAGTCTATCACGGAAGAAGATGTCGCTCCCACGTGGCAGGCCTGGGGTCTCACGATGACGGGTCCCGGTGCAGCGCTGAAGGGGGGCAGACTCCTCAGTCCTCCTCTTCGGTCTTCTTCCACAGGTAACAGATTTTTCTTTTAATGTCTCTCCCAGTCTCAGGGCACACCGAGCAGCAGCAGAAGGGGGAGATCACGGCAGTACAAATGGCTCCCTTATGTCGGTCACGGCCCCTGCACATGCACTCCGGGTGCTCAGCGGGCAAGGTTTTGCAGAGCGGCCAGATACACAGCACCAAAGTCCAGTGGCCCAGGATCAGTCGCAGGGGCTTCTGCGGGGTGATTTTTCCGGCAAGGTGTAGCAAAGTAGTCCACTTTCAACAGACATCCACAGGGAGATCTTCTCTGGCTCAACTCTGTATCTATACTGACTTCCCGCCCTTTCTGTTCCTCAGCACAAGGCTCTTGGGGGAGGGGATCAGCAAACAATGTTTTTTTTCTCTCTGCAGTCATTTCAGCAATTGTCCACAAGGGGGCAGTATCGGACTGTGTAATGCTCACTTCAGTGTCCATTTCAATAATACAATCTGAATTGCTCACCTCATTACATACCCCCCCACTTAAAGGTTGACAGTCCCTGTCAACAACCATCGGCTCCAAGGCAGTGATGGCCGTTGATATCACAGGGATTGATCTCCGGCGGAGTAGGGACCTCTGTTGGGGGAAACAGTCATCCCCCCGTTCACCTTCGCTCCCTTGTTCAGGGCTCACAATATCTCCAATAAGCTCAGTCACGTTTTCTACCCGGGGAGAGTAGGATCGCCGGCGGTAGCGGCGCCGGTTGGGAGCAAATCTGCTTCCTTTAACGGGAACACCCCCAGGACCGGTGACGTCGCCGGCCTCTGTACCCCTCTCTCCCTTCACAACATCAAACTGTACCACCTCCCCATCACCAACGCTGCGGAGGCACTTACGAGGATTGTTACGCGTTATGGCAGTCTGATGTACAAACACGTCATCCTTTGTGTCATTCCTGTTGATGAAGCCATACCCATCGCGGACATTAAACCACTTTACCGTCCCCTGGACCCAGGGCCGGACTGGGACCAAAAAGCAGCCCTGGAAAAAAGATCCCACCAGCCCACATTCTATATCACCCATCAGCCCCGATCAGTGAAATCTGCTTTTAACGTTGTCGTGGCCTCATCACTTTCTTAGAGGAGTTATCTGAAGAGCTACATGTGAATGGTGCAGCAGAGGGAATAATCAGCCGCAGCTCCATTCACATGTTACTGTTCAAAGCCACGTTTCTCAGGATTGTTGGATCCCAGTGGTCAAATCCGCAGCGAAGGGAAAGTCATCACCTATACAGAAGAGAAGTGATGACACCATATTGGGGATAATCATTTTAAACAACATTTAAATGCTAAGAGTCAAAGTCCAATACCGCCTCTGACAACAGAACAGGAGAAGTGGTACTGTGCAGTGTATATATACAGAATAATACAGATACTGAGGATTACAGCCAGTATATAGGACAGGAGAAGTGGTACTGTGCAGTGTATATAAACAGAATAATACAGATACTGAGGATTACACCCAGTATACAGGACAGGTGAAGTGGTACTATGCAGTGTATATATACAGAATAATACAGATACTGATTACACCCAGTATACAGGACAGGAGAAGTGGTACTGTGCAGTGTATATATACAGAATAATACAGATACTGATTACACCCAGTATACAGGACAGGAGAAGTGGTACTGTGCAGTGTATATATACACATAATAATACAGATACTGAGGATTACACCCAGTATACAGGACAGGAGAGGTGGTACTGTGCAGTGTATATATACAGAAAAATACAGATACTGAGGATTGCACCCAGTATACAGGACAGCAGAAGTAGTACTATTCAGTGTATATATACAGAATAATACACATACTGAGGATTACACCCAGTATACAGGACAGCAGAAGTGGTACTGTGCAGTGTATATATACAGAATAATATACATACTGAGGATTACACCCAGTATACAGGACAGCAGAAGAGGTACTGTGCAGTGTATATATACAGAATAATACAGACACTGAGGATTACAGCCAGTATACAGGAAAGGAGACGTGGTACTGTGCAGTGTGTATGTACATAATAATACAGATACCGAGGATTACACCCAGTATACAGGACAGGGGAAATGGTCCTGTGCAGTGTATATATACAGAATAATACAGATACTGAGGATTAAACCCAGTATACAGGACAGAGGAGGTGGTACTGTGTAGTGTATATACAGAATAATACAGATACTAAGGATTATACCCAGTATACAGGACAGGAGAAGTGGTACTGTGCAGTGTATATATACAGAATAATACAGACACTGAGGATTATACCCAGCATACTGGACAGGGGAAGTTGTACTGTGTAGTGTATATACAGAATAATACAGATACTGAGGATTATACCCAGCATACTGGACAGGGGAAGTTGTACTGTGTAGTGTATATACAGAATAATACAGATAATGAGGATTATACCCAGTATACAGGACAGGAGAAGTGGCACTGTGCTGTGTATATATACAGAATAATACAGACACTGAGGATTATACCCAGCATACTGGACAGGGGAAGTTGTACTGTGTAGTGTATATACAGAATAATACAGATAATGAGGATTATACCCAGTATACAGGACAGGAGAAGTGGCACTGTGCTGTGTGTGTATATATATTATATATATATATATATATATATATATATATATATGGTCTTCTTGTAGTAATGTCCCCATCATGATGCCACTTTGTAGTGAAGTCTCAACCTGGTCTCGCTTCTTTTTGCGCGCACACACACATACACGCTCATACACACACTCTCATACACGCACATACACACTGACACAAACACACTCATACACACTCTCTCATACATACTCTAATACACACACACACACACACACACACTCTCACACTCATATACACCCACTCTTCTACACACTCACTCTCATACACACACTCTCATACACACTCTCACTCATAAAACACACACACACTTTCTCATACTCACATACACACACTTTTACACAGACTCTCATACACACACACACACACATGCATACATTCATACATACACTCATATACACACACACTTTCTCATACATACACACACACTCATACACACTCATATACACACACTTTCTCATACACACTCGCACACACACACACACACACTTTCTCATACTCACATACACACACTTTTACAGACTCTCATACACACATACACACACTCATGCATACATTCATACATACACTCATATACACACACACACTTTCTCATACATACTCACACACTCACTCATACACACACACACTCTCATATACACACACACACTCTCTCATACACATTCTCATACACACACTTTCATACACACTCTTTCTCATACACATTTACATACACACTCTCATACACACTCATACACACACACTCTCTCTCATACACACAGTCACGCTCTCCCTCACACACACACCTTAACGATGCCGGGATCCACTGTGCAGGGGGCCGCCACGGTGCGCTGTGTAAGGGGCCGGCACGGTGCATAGTGCTGGGGACTGCGGCTTTATTATCACTTCCTGCGGCCGCTACGACAAGCTCCGAGCCCCCTTCCGTTGGCGTATGACGTCACTTGAGGTTTCTGATTGGATGACTTCACTTGCGGGTCTGTGATCTGATTGGCCCGCCAGCTTCCATTGATGTAGCTGAGGGAAGGAGTCTCGGAGCTTGTCGTAGCGGCCGCAGGAAGTGATAATAAAGCCGCAGTCCCCAGCACACTGCACCGTGGTGGCCACCTGCACAGTGGATCCCGGCGTTCTTACATTGTCCACGGTGCCGCGGGCCGCACTTTGAAGCCCGGGGGCCGCGTGTTTGAGACCCCTGCTCTAATCTAGTATATACACACTCTCCATATTACTATACCACATGTTGTACAGTACTGTACTTTTCCTTATATACTACCATATATTATTTACTATGTTATATGCTGTTTACTAGGCATTACATAGATTGTATTATATAATGTATCCTATGCTATATAATAGACATTTCATAATTTTTATTATTATTGATCTTTTGTTACACTTTGCACATTTGATATTATTAGATGTTGTACACTACTATCCCTTATGGTACATTTACACACGGCAACAGGAAGATAGAAAGCGGCAGGTGTCGGAGACAATTGTACCTTTTACCTTCAAAACACCTTGCAGATACCTGAATTACACGCAGCCACTTCAAGGTGTTTTGAAGGTAAAAGGTACAATTGTCTCCGACACCTGCCGGTTTCTATCTTCCTGTTGCCGCGTGTAAATGTACCATTATACTGTTTATATACTACCGTATATAGTGTATGCTATTTAATTTACTCCATATTACATTACATATTTTCCATACTAGATGTATTATCCTTTACACTATATACTTATATATAATAACACTTGTGCTCAGGCACACAGACAGATTGAAGCTCCTGGGTACAGAGTAAAATGTGACTTTATTGGTCCCCTTACACGCCGCTACAGAAGGTTGAAAACAACCGGGTTTGGGAGACAAATGTATCTTGCACCGTCAAATCAACCCGAGGTAGCGGCGTGTAAACTAGGTCGTTGTCACCTGTCACTCTCGGCACCTGTTTCAGAGCAGTGCTCTAAAACAGGTTGATTTCAACCCAATGGTAGCGGCGTGTAAATAAGGAACAGGAGAGTTTTTTGCAAAACCTAGGTATCTACCTGGGGCGTGACACAGCCTCCGGGATACCGCGCCCCATCAGCGATCATTGGTGGAAGCTCCTGCGTTACGATTGGCTGTCCCTGCACAGGGCGGCATATTTAAGGAGATGACCAGTCACACTACACAACTGCAATAGCGTCATGTATTACTCAGCCTCCTGCGCTGGCTGGCCAATCATGATGCTATTGCTGTGTCCAATCACCGTACGAGCGTCTCGTAATCCACAACTCTGGCACGCCTATGTGTTGTCCCTGCTGCACCAGGTCCGCCCATATTACCTTGTTGTAGCGGCGTGTAAATGAGGGAAGGTGCTCTACAGAAGGTAACTTGAGGCACCCGGCGGTGCATCCAGGGATAGAAAAAACCTTCTGTAGAGCACCTTGTAGCGGCGTGTAAAGGTGGTGCGGGTACCGTTTTCAACCGTTGGTACGTGCTCGTGCACGTGAAACACCCGGTTGTTTCCAACCTGCTGTAGCGGCGTGTAAAGGTACCATATGTGATGCATGTGCTATTCCTCCTAGGTTCGGGTATGTAAATCATGGTCTGTAGTTATACTCATATTCCCCACTCTTAGGCTGCCTTCACACTTGCGTTTGCAGGCGCAGCGTACCGAACGCAGCCAAACGATTGAGCACTGCGTTCCTATGTTTAACATGGGAAGGCATGTGCCTGCGTATGGCTGTGTTTGCGTTCGGATGCGCACAATTTGTGCGCCATCCGAACGCAGCCTGTTGCATTTTTTGTGCGGTTGCTTGTTTTATCCGCAAGCGCCCGCAAGCACACAAACAATGCATGGATCTCAATGGATCCGCAGTGTCCTCCACATGACAGCGCAGGAGAACGCTGCGGATCTCATTGAAATCTCTCCAGGTGGCCGTCGCTGATCAGCGGCGGCGACTGGAAGCTCATGCAGAGCCACAGCTGATCTCCCGCCGGTGTCAGCGGGGAGAAACAGCTGATCTGACAGCTGTTTAAATCTCCCGCGCTGACACCGAATAGGGTGATATCGGTGCAGGAGATAAGAAACAGCTGATCGCTGCTTCAAATCTCCCGCGCCGACCTCACCTATTCGGTGTCAGTGCGGGAGATTTAAACAGCTGTCAGATCAGCTGTTTCTCCCCGCTGACACCGGCGGGAGATCAGCTGTGGCTCTGCATGAGCTTCCGGTGGCCGCCGCTGATCAGCGGCGGCTACCGGGACAGATTTCAATGAGATCCACATCGTTCTCCTGCGCTGTCCTGCGGATCCATTGAGATCCATGCATTGTTTGTGCTCTTGCGGAAAAAACAAGCGCCCGCAACCGCACAAAAAATGCAACAAGCTGCGTTCAGAGGGAGCACAAATTGTGCGCATCCAAACGCAAACGCAACCGAACACAGCCAAATGCTTTCCCATATTAGACATAGGAACGCAGTGCTCAAGCGTTTGGCTGCGTTCGGTATGCAGTGTTCACAAACGCTAATGTGAAGGCAGCCTTAGACTGGTCTATTAAGCAGAATTATTCCTGCAGCCATGAAAGATTTCACCTAGTTCTAAGAACAATGATCGTATAGAGTTAATGGAGCCCAGGATGTATATACTGCCCTCTGTATCTGGACGTGTATCTGCAGGGATCATATTTACACTGAGGTCTGGCTGCAGTTATGTGCATTAATAATGAATCACATATAAGTAGAAGGCAATCAGATGTGTATGGGAGAGTGATCACTGCAGGCTGTGCAGGGCTGGAGCAGGAGAGCCTGCTATTCCTCAATGGGGGGAAAATTAGCCTTCCTGCCCCCCACCCCCATCTTCAGGTCCATGAGCTGTGTATACTTACTGCTCCTCCTGTGTCATCATCCTGCTGGCTCCAGGATCGTCCTCCTCCTGGCCCCCATGTCATCCTCCTGGCTCCAGGCTCGACCTCCTCCTGGCTCCAGGCTCGACCTCCTCCTGGCCCCCATGTCATCCTCCTGGCTCCAGGCTCGACCTCCTCCTATGTCATCCTGCTGACTCAAGGCTCTTCATCCTCCTGGCCCCCATGTCTCCTCCTCCTCACACTGTGGTGACGTCCTGCACCTGCAGTTTGCTGAGAATGAGGACGTCACTGCACTGCACCGACTCTCTGCTCCTCTCTAAGGGAGCTGATTAGAGCTCCTCTGACCCCGGAAATGCAGGTGCTGGTATTTCCGGGGTCATTCAGCTCCCTGTGTCTACGGTGCATGTATGGAGGTGTGGCCCCCGACCCCGCACACACCCCTTCCCTCTTCCTCCCACAAGACAGCTTAGTTTGTCTAATAGAGGGGAGGAGAGGGTGCAGAGCGCGCAGGCAGGCAGTGACAGGGCCGGGGACTCTGGGCTGCATCTGTGCATGATGATGGCCACCGCATAGTGACTTACAGCCGGCCTACGGCCGGAGGAGCAGGAGCGCCGGCCCCCGGCCACACCCCCACCACCGGCCCATAGGGAGAAGTCCCGGTAGTCCCGCCTACCAGTCCGGCCCTGCCTGGACCCGAGTGGCCAGCACTTGCTTATCGGTCTGGCTCTGTCTCTTCACACCCTTTTCCCTGATCTCCCCTGCCGAGCGAGCCGCTTTGGCTGGGGCGTCTAGTTTAAAGCTGGCTGCTGTTGTGGGGCATGACTTGCTGGTTCTGGTATATCGGACCACGGGTGGAGGATGCGGACAACGGTTTGCCCTATGGCGGGGGTCGCCGCATGTCCAGCACCTTCCCATAGGCCGGCTAGGTTGCTGTCTCGCTTGCCTGTCCGCCTGTTGGTCTAGCATGAGCTGTAGCTGTAGTATCTGTTTCTGCAACTCTGCTACTATCTGCTTCAATTCTTCCGTGTCACTGTTTGGAGTGCTGGCACCGGATATGGACCTGCAGGCCGTAGTATAAGTCTGGTTATAAGCTACTACCGGGAGGAGATTCTGTTGATCACACATCCTGCCGACTACGCCAGATGTAGCGACCGGTGGTAAGGCCGCGGGTGTGTGTGTATGTCTTGCTTCAACAGAATCTCCATACTCAGATTTAACCGGTAGTAACATTTCTTTACTGTAAAACTTATCTATAACACAGTCAACTGATCTAGCTGCACACATGTATATGGTGGAGTCTCTGGATCTTCACTTTAACCGGGTGCGCAGCAAGGAGAAGAAAAAAAACAAAAAAACAAAATGGAGATATCTTTCCCTAACTTTCCCTCAAATCACGTACCAGTCTATCACGGAAGAAGATGTCGATCCCACCTGGCAGGCCTGGGGTCTCACGATGACGGGTCCCGGTGCAGCGCTGAAGGGGGGGCAGACTCCTCAGTCCTCCTCTTCGGTCTTCTTCCGCAGGTAACAGATTTTTCTTTTAATGTCTCTCCCAGTCTCAGGGCACACCGAGCAGCAGCAGAAGGGGGAGATCACGGCAGTACAAATGGCTCCCTTATGTCGGTCACGGCCCCTGCACATGCACTCCGGGTGCTCAGCGGGCAAGGTTTTGCAGAGCGGCCAGATACACAGCACCAAAGTCCAGTGGCCCAGGATCAGTCGCAGGGGCTTCTGCGGGGTGATTTTTCCGGCAAGGTGTAGCAAAGTAGTCCACTTTCAACAGACATCCACAGGGAGATCTTCTCTGGCTCAACTCTGTATCTATACTGACTTCCCGCCCTTTCTGTTCCTCAGCACAAGGCTATTGGGGGAGGGGATCAGCAAACAATGTTTTTTTTCTCTCTGCAGTCATTTCAGCAATTGTCCACAAGGGGGCAGTATCGGACTGTGTAATGCTCACTTCAGTGTCCATTTCAATAATACAATCTGAATTGCTCACCTCATTACATTTTCTTGACAGTCCGTAAAAGTGGCGTAATAGTCTGACAACATTGTTCACAGCAGTGACCTTAGGGTCTGAAATGCTTCCAGGGGTCTTCCCCATGCTGTTCCCATGTCATTTCAGCACTGTTCTGATACTTTTGTGACATTTTTAGGGTTTTTCCATGCTGCCGGGGGTCTTGTCAGATAAATACTGGGGTCTCCCATAGGATAAAATTGGGCTCGGTGCTCGTGCCGAGTACACGAGTATGTTGGGATGCTAGGCCCGAGCTTCGAGCACCCGAGCATTTTAGTACTCGCTCTTCACTTATTTTAATGTTACCTTATAAGTGTGATGGGAGGAATGTCGGTAAAGAGTGTTATCGGCAAAATAAGTTTTAGGCTGTTATCGTAGGTGTCAGGGCTCTTTTATGACTTGCTTTTCTCATATTATGGACTTTTTTGGCAGCTGATTGTTCGTTGTATGTCACAGTTTACACCAAACGGAAACTGGTTTTTATGAAGAATGTCCTACAGAAAGAGGAGGGTGTGCTGGTAAGTTACTGGGTGTATTTATAGGCGTGCAAATCCTAGGTTATAACACAGATGGGGCGGAGCTTTGTGAGACTGTAGTTTCCACCCTGGTGTGCTGAGAACATTTGTGACAAGCGCTGCACCATGGAGGTTGTCCTCAGAGAGATGATCAGCCATCACAGGGGGATTTCCACAATGAGGTAAGAAATTAACATTAGTGTTCTGGATTATTCTTCCCGCCTATCTTCTGTGAGATACATGTAATCTATACCTAATTACTTAATAACCCCCCTTCTTACACACCTATATAGGCTTCAAAGTCACCGATTGTTCTGACTTCATGTATAATGGCTTATATATATATATATATATATATATATACATATATATAATTTATTTTATTATATAGAATTACAACTTTGTTTTTATTATAAGATATCAACATTTGTCAGTGCTGTCTTGAAGAATTAAGGCTAATTGTAGAAAGTAAAGATTTAAGGCAAATGTATCTTTGAGGTTAGGTAGAAATACAGTGAAAAGTGGCAGATTTTGGAGCAGTGTGCTGTGACTTATGGATACCAGTTATCATGATGCCAGGGAGTCATTGTGGTGGAAACAAGGATGTTTGTGTTTGATTTGTGCTTCAGAAAATAGATCTATATTTTTTACATTGTGGCAGTGACTTGTTGTCTCTTGAGTGAGGAAGTGAGTGGACACAATGACTTTGGAGTGACATAGTCTGGATGTGTTTGTGAGAAGAGCAATGCTGCCCCCCTATGGTTGATAGGAGGATCACCAGAAGAATAGACATTTGTACGACTGCAATGGGGCTGAGTTGCAGTACCTGACACAAACCTTAAGGGGTGCTGTTTAATTTTTTATAAAGCAAACTTTTAATCTACATTCCATAAATTTAAGTCTTGAGGAGCATCCCCAGTACATGGCGGGTTTTGTGAGGTGCTCAGTACACAGTGGATCTTGTGGGGTGTTCCAAGGATTGTTCAAGAGTGAACCAAAGACTGGCTTATCTCATCCAATTTGAACAGCCCCTGCTAGATATGGCAGAAAAAGTGCCCGCCTTGGTTATTTAGAATAGCTCTTGGTCTCAGAGAGTGCGCCTGCACTGTAAAGCAGCGTGAGCTGTGGGTCTGTTCATTATCACAATCCCAGCTCTTAATATGGTGGGAATGTAGCCTTAACAAGTAGTTCTGTATTGCAAGTTTCGTATCTTTTAAATTTTTTGTATCACACACAATGGCTTAGATACAGTATCCACAGTCACCCAGCCACAGCCTTAGCCCTCTTTTTGGGAGCTGCCTTCTGGTATGACGGAGGGCCACTTACTTCTCTGATCCTGTCTGTTTAACGCATGCGCAGGCGCAGTGGCCTACATCTGCAGCGCACTCTGCATGTGACTACGGAGCAAGCATGCAAGTGGAGGGAGAATACATAAGAGGGTGTGACCACATAATTGGAGGAAGCAAAGAAGGGGAGGATGTACAAAAGGCAAGAACCACCTAATAGGAGTGAGCTCGGAGGAGAGAAAACATTGAAGGGGAGCTTGCACGTAAGAGGAGGGAGTGAAGTGCAGAGCACGCAAAGGAAGCGTGCGAGAGCACGTAAGAAAACAGCAGAACGGAGGGGACAGGGGTCTGAAAAAAGTGCTAGCATTGGAGTAAAGGTGCAATATCCAGAATGGGGCTTTTATCCACAGGTAAATATCGATCTATATGGTCTCTTTCATGCGTCTGTGTACATCATTCCAATGGAAGACTACAATTATTTTTTATCAGTTAATTTTTTACAGATTTTTAAAGTTTTAAAAAAGTGCGAATTTTGGCCTGGTATGGCTTTACCTTTTCTATCATATCTCGGGCTAGAAAGAAGATAGAGAAACAAAATAAACACCGTTCTACTCAGAACTGTACAGGCTTTCACCAGATATGTCACAAGAGGATCTTTGTTAATATTTTACCCATGTGATCGCAAGTGCAAAACTTTAAAACGCATTTCCGAAAAAATCGGCATAATTTAAATATTTCAAAAATTGCCCATGTGTCTGCTATGATCTTAGCCACATCTGTACCAAATTTCAAGTTGGGATCGCGATGGAATCATATTTTAACATATTTTACTATTAATAGCGTCAATGGGTCATTCTATATCAAGTGATCTAAATATGAATTTTTTTTTTCCTGACGTCTTTAGATTTTTTTGATTTTTTTTCTATATGAAGTACAACTTTAGTTACCGTAATTACAAATTAAAAGTTTAGAATTTTTTTCTTAATCAGTTTAATTTTTTACAGATATTTAAAGTTTTACAAAAGTGCGAATTTTGGCCTGGTATGACTTTACATTATCTATCATATCTCGGGCTAGAAATAAGATAATGAAGTGGGAGACACATCATTTTACTCAGAACGGTAACAGCTTTCATTTGTTATGTCACAAGACTATATTTTTTTATATTTTGTTTGGGAAAATTAAATTCAAAATTTTGATGTGCAATTGTGAAATAAATGTTAGTTTGAAAATCGCGAAAATATGCCTGTGTGTTACTTGTGTTGGTTCTATTTGTGCAGAGATTCAACTTGGGACCTGTCAAATTTATATATTTATTTTATGGTTGTATGAGTTATTACAACTTATTGAATAAAACATTTATATGCAACAAAAAAGAAACACAAAACACAAATCTATTTATTTGTAATTAACTAAAGTTGTACTTCATATATAAAAAAAAAAAAATCTAAAGACGTCAGGTAAAAAAAATATTTATATTTAGATCACTTGATATAGAATGACCCATTGACGCTATTAATAGTAAAATATGTTAAAATATGATCCCATCGCGATCCCAACTTGAAATGTGGTACAGATGTGATTAAGAGCACAGCAGACACATGGGCATTTTTTTAAATATTTAAATATCGCCGATTTTTCGGAAATTAGTTTTAAAATTTTGCGTTTGCGATTGCATGGGTAAAATATTAACAAAGATCCTCTTGTGACATATCTGATGAAAGCTTGTATAGTTCTGAGTAGAACGGTGTTTATTTTGTCTCTCTATCTTATTCCTAGCCTGAGTTATGAGGAGAAACGTAAAGGCAGGCAACAGCGAAATTCACACTTTTTTCGAACTTTGAAAATCATTTAAAAAAAAATAAATTTTTTAAAAAATTTTCTCCTCGCATTTTGCATTGTCTGACACGCTATTATCAAATAACAAACTCTCAAAAGAATTAAAAATATAGAGGTAATAATCATTGGTTCACTTGACATGGAATGGCCCATTAATGGCCTATCCTTATTCGGTGGGGGTGTCTCGGTGCAGCTCTGCAAGTGAGAAGTTCTGACCGACACTGAGAACAACTCATGATTGGGTGATGCCGGCTGTTGCAACCACTCCGATTAGACATATGGATAGGCCAAGGAACTGCTCATTTGCCCACTTGGAAGCCAACCCTAATGCCCCAAACCCCCTTGGACAAGCTTAGCATTTATGAGCCTGGTTATTAATATCTTTCCAGCACTATAGATCCAATTGTTTAACCCCTTTCTGACATTCATCGTACATGAAAGACACAGTGGTCAACGAGTTCCCACAACGTACCATACATGAGCCGGCACCATCAGCTGACCTTGTGCTGCAGTGGTCACAATTGGGGCCATTACTGATTTAATTTTTAACCCTCTAGATGCCATTTTCAATAGTGACTGTGGCATTTGGATGGTTATGAGAAAGGTGACTCCCTCTTTAACCACATGGGGGCATATTTCAGATACGGGGGCCTCACTGTTCAGCTCTATGTAATATTTCCTGACCCTTGTTCACACCTTTGATGCTTCTATATACGGTAATAATCTGGGTAGTTTGATCAGCTGCCATTGTCTGTACTGTGCCAACCAATGCACCCTCCTGCCGAGGAGGCCAACCAGGGAAGTCACCCGCTCTCCTGGTGGCCAGTCCTGCAAGGATAATGATAGTTCAGTGAAATTGTCGTATATTGTAATATTCATAAGTCTCCATTTAGTAATATATATACATTTTCTCTTTATCTTGCAGTGCTTTTCCTTTCCATCTGCCTCATATTGATTCAAAGCCAAGAGATCAAGAATGTAGCGGTGTTCTCAAATGTGACATTTGCCCGGTGTGAACCTAACATAGTATTTAAGCTCCGTTATAATGATGTGTCTGCCATTATTCACTGTGGTTATACCTCCCAGATACCAGACAGGTTTAAGGGCAGGATAATGGATAAAATCACCGGATCTGTCACCCTGTTCAATGTCACGAAGAGCGATGCCGGAAATTATACTCTGGAACGTACCAATGGCAACGGGGCTAATGAAAACCCAACGAGGGTGGAAGTTCGAGTTCTGGGTAAGTGAGAATTAATAGATCACGATGACAAATCTCCTCTCTATCGTTAGTGTAGAGAAACTGATGCTTTTCCTTTATAAAGGGGAATGTATGGCTCATGAATAAATAATCCATAAAGGTTTTTTTCCCATCTTCACAGATGAATATTGTCAGATGGAGCTTGTCAAAACAAAAACTTTTGCAATTTATATCTTATTAAAATTTGCAGCCATTCCTGAGATATTAACACTTTTCTCTTTTGTTTACAGCTCGTTGCCTTGGAGACTGACCACCGCTGCTGTGTAGATTGTGAGCACAGTGCTAAAGCTGGCCGGGATTAGGAGGTAACAACACACTCCAGGAATCCTGACCGCTTCAAAATGGTGCTTACAAGCTCAGTAGTAAAGAGCTTGTAAGCACTGCACATGTTCTGCTGTCTAGCAGTGGTGGTCGCTCTCCAAGGCAATGAGCTGTAAACATGTCAACAAAAGGAAAGTACTAACATCTCGAGAACAGTTCAACATTGTAATTAGCAGTAAATTGCAAAGTTGTTTATTTTACAAGCTCTATCAGATAATATCCAGCTATGAAGATTAAACACTTTAAAGGGGGTAGTGCCATAGAAGACAGGATTATCTATTTACAGATCACACATGTATCTGGGGACCCGACTGCTGGGACCTCAAGAGATCATAACAGAGTATACAAAGCTCTCCAGTAGTGGCCATGTGAGACCACGGCTTTCAATGCCTGTCTATAGAAGTTATCTTTATAATAGTAATGTATGACATATCCACAGAATATACCATCAGTGTCTAATAATTACAGACCCCATCTCTTGTACCAGGCTCAGACTGTTTACCTGCCCAAATGGGCAAATGCCCAATGGCCCACAGCCCTGCACTACAAAGAGGGCCGCCAGCCACGTGTTTTGGACACAGGCTTATTAAATCTTGCCATCACTGGCCCCTTAAGACCTCAACATGCGGTCAGTGTGCGCGCACCAGCACATGCACTCGCTCTAACTCGCGGCACAGGGCCACTACATGCCTACAATGGTACCCTCACCTATTGTCGTCATTAGGGAGTACCCTCGATCTCTTCCTTTGACAAGTGCCATAAACACATTGTGAGGAGAGGTGGCTTCACATTCGCAGCTCGCTAACCACTGCTAACAAAGCAAGGAAGACCTCTCCTCTCACTGTGGCATTATGATTAGTATATACTAATGCATATTATTAGTATATATATGGTAATCAATAGTATATACTGCGGTATTGTTATTAGTCTATTAGTTGTAGGACCCATCTCTGGTTCCCTCACATATTGTCATTAGGGAGTACTCTCAATTTCTTCCTTTGACTAGTGCCATAAATACATTGTGAGGAGAGGTGGCTTCACATTCGCAGCTCGCTAACCACTGCTAACAAAGCAAGGAAGACCTCTCCTCTCACTGTGACTTTAGAAGAAATGGGGGATCAGATGGACCAGCTGTTCTGGAGAGAAGTGTAGATCCCAGAGTTCTATTACATGTTTAAGATCCTGAATAGATTTATTGTCCTGGCCGGAATTGATTGGATCCGGTTTGGGGTCAGAATGGATTCTTAGAGCCCTGTCTAGGGTTGGAATGGATCTTTGCTGTCAGAATGGCTGTTTGAGGCTTCACTTGTGGTTGGGATGGATTTTGTGTCTACTCTGGAGTCTGAACTGATTTTGGAGCATTGATCTGGGGTACGAATTGATTTTTAGGGCCCAGTCTGGGGTAGGAATCGATCTTAGGTGTTGGAATAGTTTTTTGAGGCCCTGTCTGGAGTTACTGTAAGATTGTTGTTGCACTCACTGTTGGGTCTAAACAGATTTTAGAGCATTGATCTGGGCCCTAAAAATCCATTCAGACCCAAATCTGGCATAGGAAATGATTTTAGATGGTGGAATAGATTATTGAGACTCTGTCTGGGATTGGAATGGATTTTGGGCCTACACTGAAGTCTGTACTGATTTTGGAGAATTGTTCTGGGGTCTAAATGTATTTTAGGGTCCAGTCTGGGGTAGAAATGGATCATTGGTGTTTAAATAGATTTTTGTGTTCCCGTCTGGGGTTTGAATGGATTTTTGGGGTCCTGTCTGGGATCAGAACAGATTTTTGGGGCCCTATCTGGGAGTGAAATGGATCTTCTGTGTAAAAATAGTTTTTGAGGCCTTGTCTGAAGCTGAGATGAATTTTGTCCCCATTTTTATGGTCCACACTGATTTTGGAGCATTGATCTGGGTCTGAATGAAGTTTTAGGGCCCTCTCTTGGGTAAAAATGGATCTTTGCTGTTGAAATGGATTTTTAGGGCCCTGCATGGGGTTGGAATGGGTTTTTGTGGCCCTGAATGTGGTCACAATGGATTTTGGAGGCCATGTCTAAGGTTTGGATAGATTTTTTTTTTCCCACTTTGGGTTCTGAACTGATTTTGAGGTATTGATCTGAATGGAATTTGGGGTTAATATTGGTTTCACATGAGTCTCCACCTAATATTGAAGGAACAAAAGCAGCCCATGGCTATTCTCTGTTTACACCTTGCAGAGCATGTTTTAGTATATGATTTCACACGTTCAATTTAGAATTCTATTAATTAATGAAAACCACTAACGAAATGTTCTCCTTCCCCTAGATCCCGTCTGGATCCATGAACTGTTCCATAATCAGACAGAAAAGACCATGTCCTTCACTCTGAACAATGATAAAGACCTGGGGAAAATCAACTGGACGATGGATGGAGGAGACCTGCCGGTGGGACACAGGCGGAGCGCTGATGACCGGACACTGACCGTGGAGTACAATCACACCGGCACCATCACAGTCACCGTCTCTAATCCCGTCAGCACAGACAGTAAATCCATCACTCTAATAAGGGGTAAGGGGCAACGAAGGATCTCCACAATGTTTTTGTGAATAAGCAATTTTTTTCACTTTGCAAATTTTGTTGAAGATTCCAATTTTTTTCATTATTTTTTCTTTTTATGTGACCAAATGAGTGCTCGACTTTTTTTTTCTGCTGAACAGGTTGTAGTTTTGCATGGCACCACTTATTTTGCCATACATTGTACTGAAAAAAAGAGATAAAAATCCAAATAACAGCAAGTTTCTCATTCTTTTTTAGTTATATTTTATTAATTTGGCCTATTATATTTTTTATAAATTCTGACAAAATATATATATTATATATTTTTTATTTTTTAAATATATCTATGTATTAAAAATAGGTAAGTATATATTGTATCTGAATCTATAAGAAAAAATATAATATATATTAATTATATATATATATATATAGATATATATATCATTTATATTTTTGTGATAATATATAATATTTTATTGTAGTATATATTTTTATTATATTTTTTAATTATATTTTTAAATTTTACATGCATCATTATATTTGTTTATATTGTCATTAGTCGCCATATGCATGAACGGAGTCACTTTTCCTGTGTTGTTTTTCAAGCTTTGGCTACTTCTGTTATTAAAGAAATCTCTAAAATATCTATTTCTTTCTCTCTAGATCTTCATGGAAATTCCAGTCATTTGGATCATATAATGTACTCAAATATGACCAAATTGATGTGGGGTAAAGCTGGAGGCCATGTTCGTAATGGGTCGCTCCTTCTTTCAAGAAACATCACTAACATCGGCGTCCTGATCCCGTCAGGTAGGAATGTGATTTGTCATCAGTGTTCACCTTTTCCTTTAATAAATGCTTTACTGGGTAGCATATAATGTAGCCTGCCCCTCCTGGTAAGGTGACAATAATGTACAGATGCAGAGTGCCGTCATAAAGGACCCAATCTGATCAGCGTTATATTGACAGAGGACGATGATTCGGAATAGGTGATCCTATGAAGGCTCATGTAAAATAACAGGCATATACGGTATGTTGAGGCTGAATTCAGACATTACAGCCTGAAAGTGTTTTGAATTAGTAGAGTCTGCTGGTGTGGTGTCTTCATTATTAATCTTTTTGCTGTAGGACATGATGTAGAGTCTGAAGACACAATTCATTGAGAAATGGTTCCTAAGGGGAGTGATTACATGAGAGAAGGTTCCTGAGAGGGGGGATAACATGAGAAAAGTTCCTGAAGGGTGATAACAATAGGAAGAGTTCCTTAAGGGGCCGTCACACGCGTCAATTTCGCTGTCAATATCGCTGCTGCACGTGACGTTGCAGCGATATTGACGCGTGTGACAGGGCGCATCAACCAGCGATAAGTCTCTGGTTGATGGTCGCCAGGTTTTCAGACTGGACCAAAAACCTGGCGATGGTCGCCCAGTGTACACAGAGAATCGCTGCGTGTGACATCGGGAGACGCGATCAGCCAGCTCCCACCACCTCTCAGCAAGTGCTGGGAGCTGGTATCCAGGGTAAACTGCGGGTAACTAGGTAGCGCGCGCTGCCTAGATACCCGATGTATACCTTGGTTAGCAGCCTTCTCCGCTCACCGGCTGGTATCCAATGTACACAGCGGGTAATTAAGGTCCCTAGTTACCCGCTGTGTACCTTGGATACCAGTCGGTGAGCGGAGAAGGTTGGTAAACAAGGTATACATCGGGTATCTAGGCAGCGCGCTGCCTAGTTACCCGCAGTTTACCCTGGATACCAGCCTGCAGACATCGTGGAAACGATATTTAAATCATTTCCACAATGTCGTTGGTCCAATGATCGCTGGTGAGTCTGCCTGTGTGACAGCTCACAAGCGATCATCCATCAATGTCACCAGTGATCAGATCGCTGACGACATTGATGTTTGCGACGCTGGCTTAAGGGGTGATAAAATGGGAAATATTTTTTTGTATGTACTCTGGCATCTCTGCTGTCTGTACAGAGAGATGATGACAGTAAGCTGTAATTGTATGGAAATTGCAGATTTATGTGACTTCCATTGACAAATGAAACGTCCAACCGGGGTCAGAAAATCCACGCATTTGTTATATGGTTACATTGCCTTGATTTCATTGTGTCACCAGATGTTTCTGTCTCTTCTCACTGCTTTCCCCAGAAGGATATAAGGTATTATATACAGTATATATATTGTTACATCTCGTGTATTTTTTTCAGTTTTTGATCTTTTGAAAAACTACTCTGTCTCTGCAACATTCGTAAAGCCGAGGGTGGGGCTCATATAGAAGTGCACTGGAAACATGATTTCATTAAACTTCTATTACACCTTCTGCAAAGTTCTGTCTCCTTTTTGCTCCTTCAGAAGTTGCATTCCCTTCTTGTTATAGCTATCCTCCTGTACAATGACTGATAACACCTCTTATGAAATATTATATAAGAAATATTATTATGAGATGAAATATTATATACCTGTATAGAGAGATGAGATGAGAAGACTGTTAGATGCATGCCCGGTATAACTGGACATTGCACTTCTTAAAATCTGCACCTATTTATATTTGCACATCATATGTAACCCCAGCATAATACAATGACTGATAACTCCTCTATATACGGTACATAACACAGGATTCACCATTCACAATAGGTGATATCACAGCTCACCTCCTCCTCCTGTACAATGACTGATAACACCTCTATATGCAGTAGATAACACAGGATCCACCATTCACAATATGTGACATCACAGCTCACCTCCTCCTCCTGTACAATGACTGATAACACCTCTATATACAGTAGATAACACAGGATCCACCATTCACAATAGGAGATATCACAGCTCACCTCCTCCTGTACAATGACTGATAACACCTCTATATACAGTAGATAACACAGGATCCACCATTCACAATAGGTGATATCACAGCTCACCTCCTCCTCCTGTACAATGACTGATAACACCTCTATATACAGTAGATAACACAGGATCCACCATTCACAATAGGTGATATCACAGCTCTCCTCCTCCTGTACAATGACTGATAACACCTCTATATACAGTAGATAACACAGGATCCACCATTCACAATAGATGATATCAAAGCTCACCTCCTCCTGTACAATGACTGATAACACCTCTATATACGGTACATAACACAGGATTCACCATTCACAATAGGTGATGTCACAGCTCACCTCCTCCTCCTGTACAATGACTGAAAACACCTCTATATACAGTAGATAACACAGGATCCGCCATTCACAATAGGTGATATCACAGCTCACCTCCTCCTCCTCCTGTATAATGACTGATAACACCTCTATATACAGTAGATAACACAGGATCCACCATTCACAATAGGTGATATCACAGCTCACCTCCTCCTGTACAATGACTGATAACACCTCTATATACAGTAGATAACACAGGATCCACCATTCACAATAGGTGATATCACAGCTCTCCTCCTGTACAATGAGTGATAATACCTCTATATAAAGTAGATAACACAGGATCCACCATTCACAATAGGTGATATCATAGCTCACCTCCTCCTGTACAATGACTGATAACACCTCTATATACAGTAGATAACACAGGATCTACCATTCACAATAGGTGATGTCACAGCTCACCTCCTCCTGTACAATGACTGATAACACCTCTATATACAGTAGATAACACAGGATCCACCATTCACAATAGGTGATGTCACAGCTCACCTCCTCCTGTACAATGACTGATAACACCTCTATATACAGTAGATAACACAGGATCCACCATTCACAATAGGTGATATCACAGCTCCCTCCTCCTCCTGTACAATGACTGATAACACCTCTATATACAGTAGATAACACAGGATCCACCATTCACAATAGGTGATATCACAGCTCTCCTCCTCCTGTACAATGACTGATAACACCTCTATATACAGTAGATAACACAGGATCCACCATTCACAATAGATGATATCAAAGCTCACCTCCTCCTGTACAATGACTGATAACACTCTATATACGGTACATAACACAGGATTCACCATTCACAATAGGTGATGTCACAGCTCACCTCCTCCTCCTGTACAATGACTGAAAACACCTCTATATACAGTAGATAACACAGGATCCGCCATTCACAATAGGTGATATCACAGCTCACCTCCTCCTCCTCCTGTATAATGACTGATAACACCTCTATATACAGTAGATAACACAGGATCCACCATTCACAATAGGTGATATCACAGCTCACCTCCTCCTGTACAATGACTGATAACACCTCTATATACAGTAGATAACACAGGATCCACCATTCACAATAGGTGATATCACAGCTCACCTCCTCCTCCCGTATAATGAATGATAACACCTCTATATACAGTAGATAACACAGGATCCACCATTCACAATAGGCGATATCACAGCTCACCTCCTCCTCCCGTATAATGAATGATAACACCTCTATATACAGTAGATAACACAGGATCCACCATTCACAATAGGTGATATCACAGCTCACCTCCTCCTGTACAATGACTGATAACACCTCTATATACAGTAGATAACACAGGATCCACCATTCACAATAGGTGATGTCACAGCTCACCTCCTCCTCCTGTACAATGACTGATAACACCTCTATATGCAGTAGATAACACAGGATCCATCATTTACAATAGGTGATATCACAGCTCACTCCTCCTCCTGTACAATGACTGATAACACCTCTATATACAGTAGATAACACAGGATCTACCATTCACAATAGGTGATATCACAGCTCACCTCCTCCTGTACAATGACTGATAACACCTCTATATACAGTAGATAACACAGGATCCACCATTCACAATAGGTGATATCACAGCTCACCTCCTCCTCCCGTACAATGACTAATAACACCTCTATATACAGTAGATAACACAGGATCCACCATTCACAATAGGTGATATCACAGCTCACCTCCTCCTGTACAATGACTGATAACACCTCTATATACAGTAGATAACACAGGATCCACCATTCACAATAGGTGATGTCACAGCTCACCTCCTCCTCCTGTACAATGACTGATAACACCTCTATATACAGTAGATAACACAGGATCCACCATTCACAATAGCTGATGTCACAGCTCACCTGCTCCTCCTGTACAATGACTGGTAACACCTCTATATACAGTAGATAATACTGGATCTACCATTCACAAAAGGTGATATCACAGCTCACCTCCTCCTCCTCCTGTACAATGACTGATAACACCTCTATATACAGTAGATAACACAGGATCCACCATTCACAAAAGGTGATGTCACAGCTCACCTCCTCCTGTACAATGACTGATAACACCTCTATATACAGTAGATAACACTGGATCCACCATTTACAATAGGTGATATCACAGCTCACCTCCTCCTGTACAATGACTGATAACACCTCTATATACAGTAGATAACACAAGATCCACCATTCACAATAGGTGATATCACAGCTCACCTCCTCCTCCTGTATAATGACTGATAACACCTCTATATACAGTAGATAACACAAGATCCACCATTCACAATAGATGATATCACAGCTCACCTCCTCCTCCTGTACAATGACTGATAACACCTCTATATACAGTAGATAACACAGGATCCACCATTCACAATAGGTGATATCACAGCTCACCTCCTCCTCCTTTACCATGACTGATAACACCTCTATATACAGTAGATAACACAGGATCCACCATTCAGATGATGTCACAGCTCACCTCCTCCTCCTGTACAATGACTGATAAACACCTCTATATACAGTAGATAACACAGTATCCACCATTCACAATAGATGATGTCACAGCTCACCTGCTCCTCCTGTACAATGACTGATAACACCTCTACATACAGTAGATAACACAGGATCCACCATTCACAATAGGTGATGTCACAGCTCACCTCCTCCCACTCCTGTATAATGACAGGTGGCACAAACAACATTAAATAGCCGGTTATTTTCATTAATTGATGACCTGTTACTAGATTGATGTGTTTTTGTATTGAGCTGTTATAAGTCTGTGTCTGTAGCACATATTACATGGTACACCATCTATAGGATCTGACCTGCATGGCCCCTGTGTATGACTGGGTAGCTGGTGGTATAGTAGGTGTGTGCAGCGGCCTGTGCACTACGTGTGCAATGAGTCTTCTGTGCTGTGATTTCTGGTCCTGCAGATAACACATAGTAACAGCCTCTCTTTATTTTACAGGTGAGACGAGTGGATCCCCATCCAGAAAACGTCACCACTTTGGTTTGATTGGCACACCAGTGGTTATAATACCGTGTTTCTTCATTTTTAAGGTATTGCAGATAAGTTATTACATTACTGTTACCATAGGCTTTATGACATACAGTAGTGTTCAAAATAATAGCAGTTCAATATGACTAACCCGATTATTCATTGTTTCTGGTATAAATTAAATCACCATATGTCACACAATTTTCCATTTGTTGCAGTAGATTCTTAAGGCCACGTCACTCCAGGTGACGTCGCCGGAGATGTTAGCGGCCATGGGCGGGAGCGCGCGCACTTTTTTGGTGCCCCGCCAGCATCGCCGTCATATGTTTACATGCAGCGACACCTCAGGCGACACACCGGCGATCTGACAAACGGCATCGCCGCTGGGGTGTCTAAAAACCCCAGCGGCAATGCCTTAACATGGGAGCCTATGGCTCCCATCGCCTGGCAGGTCGCCGTCCCCCATTTACATAGGGCGATGTCTACACATCGCCCCAGAGTGGTCGCCTGGTTTCAGAGCGCTGCTGTGAAACCAGGCGACCACTCAAATGCGTCGCCCTCGCCCATTCACATTAGGCAATGCATTGGCGATGTCGGCGGTGATAGGCCACGCCCCGGCGTCGCCTAAAAAATCTCCACCGACATCGCCAGGTGTGACGGTACCCTTAGAAAACCTCCAGACTTTGCATTCATGATCTGTGTGTTTGAGTCTGTGTATGTGAATAATTAATTGAAAAAGGTTGTGTTCAAAATAATAGCAGTGTGGAGTGCAATTAGTGCGGTCAATCATCCTGTGAAGACACAGGTGTGAATCAGGTGGCCATTATTTAAGGGTGAAGCAGCACATGTTGCACATGCATTTCTCCTTGAAAGCCTGAAAAATGCGGGTGATTTATTGTTCATAAGAACAGCAGACTTAGATTAAAAAGTTGATTGTAGAGGGTAAAACGTATAAAGTGGAAACAATGATCGGCTGTTCAGCTACAATGATCTTCAATGCCTTACAATGGAAAACCAGAGAGAGATGGAAGAAAACGGAAGACGACCATTCAAATGGATGGAAGAATAGCCAGAATGGCTGCAGGAGGATCAAACACGTCTCCAGTTACCTGTGAGGACTGTGACGGTGAGAAGACGCCGGTGTGAAGATCATCTATAGCAAGAAGAACCGGCAAAGTCCCCCTGCTAAACTAAAGCCATCTACTGAAGAAAGAACACATCACCTGCCTCAAGAGAAATGGAGGAACATTGTGTGGATGGAGGAAAGGAAAATTGTTCTTTTTGTGTCCAAGATCCGCAGACAGTTCATCAGACGACCCCCAAACTCTGAATTCACCACAGTCCACTCTGTAGACAGTGGTTGGTGGTGAAGCTTTATAATATGGGCAGGTTTCTCTTACTATGGTGTTGGTGTCGGCCAATTTACTGCAGACCAGGGATCATGTATTTTGGTATATGCAAACTGGTCCATGAAGAGGTCAAGTTGCCTTATGCTGAAGAGGAAATGCCCTTGAAATGGGTGTTTCCATAAGACAACAACCCTAAACTCACCAGTAAATGAGCAAAATCTTGGTTCCAGCCCAACAAAATTGAGGTTTTGGAGCGGCCGCCCAATCCCCAGACCTTAATCCGATAGATCACTTGTGGGGAGACATCACACTGCTATTATTTTTAACAAAACTGTATGTGTTATGTGCAGTGGAGCAGCTAGAGGCTACCAGAAAACATCCACACATGTGTAAAGGGAAGAAACTGAATTTTCTCTCTGTATCAGATTTCCAAATGCATCTTCCTGCAGCACTGCAGTCCCTGTACTGTTACTCTCCCTGCAGTGCAAGGAAATAGCGGGGTGTAGCTCTGACTCCACAGTATGTATGGTCACCTCTTTTTCAGGCTCAAAAGGAAAAAACAAAGCACCAATAATGTCGTTGTTTAATCTCTGCACGTCCCACAAAAAATGCAAGAAAAACAATCAAAATGTTGTGTTTGATATTCATTTTGTTTTTTTCTTTATTCTCTCGGCAGTGCAAGAAAAGCAACAAATGCAGGAAGCAGACAGAAGATAAACATAAGGAAGAAAATGATGAAAACGAGAAGGTTTCTGATTTGATGTCTGAGGCAAATGGTTTAGAGGAGAACAGATCAGCATCTGTCATTCCATCTAACAACTCAGAGGAGATCACTGGTGATGATGTTACAGCAAACAACGTTGATCACCTGGAGCAAACGATTAACACCCAATTATGATCAATGACTGAGCTTTATTTTCTGCACTTAGAACTTGGGAGTTGGTATTGACCCCTGATACCCCTCCTATACAATAATCCAAGTTTGATACTTTTATTACAGTAACTTTAAACACTACATCTTAGTTGCTGTATTTTACACCGATATTTTGCACCAAACTGTTCCTACTTATCATTAATACATTTGCCGTATATTAGGATTCCTCATTCCATACAGTACAGTTACAGGGGTTGTGCTGCTAAAAAATCTGTCCTTTAACTTGTATGCACACATGACATTGTACCAGGCCGGCTGATCAAAATAGGAGAGATAGAAAGCCGTTTACGGGGGTCCCTTCCATGATCACGACCAAGATCCTGCGAAATTGATCATTTCTCTACTTGTTACTTCTGCATAAACTCAGGGAACCTTCCATCATGGGGGAGTAGATGTGGCCATTTACCAAAGAGAAATGAGAGGGAGTTGTGTCTTCGTCCAAGTCGTTTTCCTCAAATCGCAACAAGAAACTCACTAAACTTTATATTTTACATAAGGCATACTTCTCCACTTCCACATTGGTCACGTTTCGCCCCAGATACCCTAATGAGTGACCCAAATGCCTCCATTCCTCTGTTACTTTCTCCCACCTACTATGTCCTTGCATATATATAATGTACATAAATGTCCTTTTTTTTGTAATCTGTGCAACTATGTATGTAACTAGAGCATTTCTTGCCAAGAATTAGCTAGCCAAGTCAATCCTAGACCTTGTATGAGAGATTACCATTAATTAAAGGGGTTATTCACATTTTCATAAAGGGCTACTTTTGAATAGTGCTTGGGAAAACAATCATTTTTGCAATTTACTGCTTTTAAAAATTTTCATTCGCTTTTCAGGTATCAACAATCTACACAGCAGCGGTGGTCGGTCTCCATGGCAACGAGTTATAAACAAAAGTGTTAATATCTCAAGAACGGCTGCAAATTTTAACACGCAGTAAATTGTAAAAGTGCTGGTTTTTATAAGCTCTATCCGATAATATGAATCTATGAAGGTGTGAAATACCCCTTTAACTCTGAGCTTTCACTCACAAAAATGGTTATACTAGCATAAAACAAACAGTTTTACAAAGATTCAGGATTGATGGATACAGGAAACCATTTCTAGAGGGCTGCATTGCTTAATTTGCAAATCATACATGGTTTCTGTACCCTTTCTATGTGACTGTGACAGACACACTCCTATGAACTACTTTTGATACTCTAACTTCCACACACTACCTTGCTTAAAGAGTCACTATATAAGTGCTGGACATTTATTTCTATTGATGATTTAGGATTTTTTCTTCTTTGTATTTTGTTTTTTTATGTTAGCACTTTTTCAAAAATGTCCATGATGTGTATGTAAGTGAAGGATGTTACTTGAAACTGCACTGTTCTTGTAGTAATATATTGGTTGTGATCTTCCTATTGTGACATGCTGCTGTACAAACTAGACCAATTGTTGCAGTTTTCCATTTCAATAAATTAAAAAAACAACTGTGTGATTTATTTATTGATGAATTCGCACTAATGTTACCACCTTGGTACAATCTGCAGGGTACATTCACCAGGATCAGGTGTTGTCACCTAAAGCGCTTTTTTCCGTCATTTCCTGAGCAGTTTTTGACCGTTGGTGTTTTCTTTTTTTGGCATATTTTCAGCATTTTTGTGGCATCTTCTTACATAGTAACATAGTTTTTAAGGTTGAAGGAAGACTTTAAGTCCATCTAGTTCAACCCATAGCCTAACATGTTGATCCAGATGAAGGCAAAAAAAACCCCATGTGGCAACACTAAGCTCCACATTGGGGAAAAAAATTCCTTCCTGACTCCAGATACGGCAATCAGACAAGTTCCCTGGATCAACGCCCTATCAAAGAATCTAGTATGTATAACTGATAATATTATAGTTTTCAAGAAAGGCATCCAGGCCCTTCTTAAATGTTAGTAGTGACTCACTCATTACAACATCATGTGGAGAGAGTTCCATAGTCTCACTGCTCTTACAGTAAAGAATCCACGTCTGTGATTATGATTAAACCTTCTTTCCTCCAGACGTAGAGGATGCCCCCTTGTCCCCGTCTCAGGCCTAAGAGTAAAGAGATCATTAGAAAGGTCTCTATACTGTCCCCTCATATATTTATACATTATTATAAGATCACCCCTAAGCCTTTGTTTTTCCAAGCTAAATAACCCCAAGTTTAATAACCTGTCTTGGTATTGCAGACCCCTTAGTCCTCTAATAACCTGTCTTGGTATTGCAGACCCCTCAGTCCTCTAATAACCTGTCTTGGTATTGCAGACCCCTCAGTCCTCTAATAACCTGTCTTGGTATTGCAGACCCCTCAGTCCTCTAATAACCTGTCTTGGTATTGCAAACCCCTCAGTCCTCTAATAACCTGTCTTGGTATTGCAGACCCCTCAGTCCTCTAATAACCTGTCTCGTATTGCAGACCCCTCAGTCCTCTAATAACCTGTCTTGGTATTGCAGACCCCTCAGTCCTCTAATGACCTGTCTCGTATTGCAGACCCCTCAGTCCTCTAATAACCTGTCTTGGTATTGCAGACCCCTCAGTCCTCTAATAACCTGTCTCGTATTGCAGACCCCTCAGTCCTCTAATAACCTGTCTTGGTATTGCAGACCCCTCAGTCCTCTAATAACCTGTCTTGGTATTGCAGACCCCTCAGTCCTCTAATAACCTGTCTTGGTATTGCAGACCTCTTAGTCCTCTAATGACTTTTGTCGCTCTTCTCTGGACCCGCTCTAGTTCAGCTATGTGTTTCTTATACACCGGAGACCAGAATTGTACACAGTATTCTAAGTGTGGTCGCACTAGTAACTTGTATAGAGGTAAAATTATGTTCTCCTCATGAGCATCTATGCCTCTTTTAATGCATCCCATTATTTTATTTGCCTTTGCAGCAGCTGCCTGACACTGGCCACTAAATGTGAGTTTGTCATCTACCCATACACCCAGGTCTTTTTCAGTGACAGTTTTGCCCAGTGTTTTACAATTAAGCACATAATTATACCTTTTGTTTCCATTGCCCAAGTGCATGACTTTACATTTATCCCCATTAAAGCTCATTTGCCATTTATCAGCCCAAGCTTCTAGTTTACATAAATCCTCCTGTAATATAAAATTGTCCTTCTCTGTATTAATTACCCTGCAGAGTTTAGTGTCATCTGCAAATATTGAGATTCTACTCTGTATGCCCCCTACAAGGTCATTAATAAATATATTAAATAGAAGCGGGCCCAACACTGACCCCTGTGGTACCCCACTGTTAACTGTGACCCATTCTGAGTGTGTTCCATTAATGACCACCCTTTGTTTCCTATCACTAAGCCAGTTCTTAACCCACTTACACATATTTTCCCCTATCCCCATTGCCCTCATTTTATGAATCAACCTTTTGTGTGGCACCGTATCAAAAGCTTTTGAAAAGTCCATATACACCATGTCCACTGCATTTCTTTGGTCCATTCCAGAATTTACTTCTTCATAGAAGCTTATCAGATTAGTTTGACAGGAACGGTCCCTCGTAAAACCATGTTGATAATGGGTCATGAGGTTATTTTTCTTCAGATTATTTATCTCCCTAATCTCCCTTTGCCTCTTTGGTGTGGCACGTGGTACAGGCAGTATTTCAGAGAATACTACCTTGGAGGTCCTTGCCTTAAGCTTGCAGCCTAATTCCCTGAAATCATCTTTAAGGACCTTCCACCTACCTCTAACTTTGTCATTTGTGCCAATGTGCACCATGACCGCTGGGTCCTCACCAGCCCCTCCCAGTAATCTGTCAACCCGATCAGCGATGTGCCGGACTTGAGCGCCAGGTAGGCAGCACACTGTTCGACGATCCCTGTCTTTGTGACAGATTGCCCTATCTGTTCCCCTAATAATTGAGTCCCCCACTACCAGCATCTGTCTGGCCTGCCCTTCTCGCCTATTTTCCCCCCTTACTGGAGCTGACACTCCTCCGGCTTTCAGAGGACATGCCCTGCTGCAGCAGTGCTATCCCTGAACTCACACCCCCCTCATCTGCCAACATAGCAAATTTATTGGGGTGTGCCAGATCAGGGCTAGCCTCCCTGGCACCCTTCCCTCTACCCCGCCTTCTGTCACCCAACTAGATACCTCACGGTCCTGCAGCTCCATACTACCATCCTCCCCCACATCTATCCCATTGAGCAGCTGTTCAGTGAGCAGCAGACTCCTTTCCATATTGTCTATGGATATCAGCGTTGTCAGTTGTTCATTTAGATCCAGTATCTGGGCATCCAAATGCACAGCATGCTCACATCTCACACAGCAGTATGCACCCTCGACCGGCTGTTCAAGGAATGCATATATGTGGCAAGATGTACACTGGATGGCATTGCCAATCATGGAGCTCATTTCCTAATGGGGATTGCACCAGACATAAATGATAAGTAAAAAGAAATGCAAAGTATTAATTAAATACAACCTGCAATTCAGTAAGTCCTCCCTTCCAAACTCCCTGAATCCAAAGTCACTGAATCACAAGTCACACACTTACTTCCGTCCGCACTTACGCTCCGTCACACTCAGCTCGTGTCACTCTCGCTAGAAAATCAGATTTAAATTTTTTTTTTTCCCTTAGCAGAAAATCAGCCTACAGCTCAGTGTACTTCCAAAGGGTTTGTTTTACTGCTGCTGGACCATCATTTCTTTTAAGGAGCGAAGGACAAAAGAATCCAGAAACAGGAGCTAGTCTACGGCAGGGATAATGTAAAACCAGCTGCTTTAATGTATTGTCCACTAAAATCATACAATCAAACAAAGACCACCAAAAGCAAAAGGATCCCGCCACCCACTAAACACTGACATGTTTCGGTATAGCCTTAGTCATGGTTGAAAATAAAAAAAAAAAGCCCTACTGTCCCTGATACCCCGTTCGATAGTTTCTGTCAGGAAGGGGATTCTGAGATTCTGCCTAATAGCTGCCAGAGCAGTTATTCCCCGGTACTGGAGGTCCACTGAGGTCCCCTCCACGGTGGAATGGATAGCTGAAATGTATAGATTACATTGTCTGGAGTCACTGGTGGCGGGTGATGGTGATGCCGCATACGAACAGGGACGCACCTGGTTCCTCTGGCAGTCCTTCAAGGAGAGCACAGGGTTCCTTACTTGGCTGCGAACATACTCATAATTGTCAACTAATTGCCGTTTAAATTGCTGGGCCTCCCTTACACCCCCCCCTCTCCCTCCTTACTCCCCTTCTCATCTACCCCTTTTTTCTCTCTTTCTCTTCTCTTCTCTTATTTCCACAATTGTCTTTTCATAGGTTCTGTATGCTTTATATAAGGTCCTTGTCCAGAGGTGATTCTTAAGATGGGAAACATGTACCCTTTAGGTGCTAGTGTCCTTATTGGACTACTCCTGTGCTGCTCTCTTCGGGACGTAATGTATCTTTGTATTAAGTCCTGGACATTGTACTGGTTCTTTCTATTGTCTTTACTGTTGAAAATTTCAATAAATATATTTACTGAAAAAAAAAAAGAAAATAAAAAAAAAATGACAACCGCCGAAACCATCAAGAAAAGTGCTCAGGAAACAACTGAAATCCTCAGACATGCTCAGTACAAACCACCGTGATTGAGACTAAGTCCACAGACATGCTCAGTACAAACCACCGTGATTGAGACTAAATCCACAGACATGCTCGGTACAAACCACCGTGATTGAGACTAAGTCCACAGACATGCTCAGTACAAACCACTGTGATTGAGACTAAGTCCACAGACATGCTCAGTACAAACCACCGTGATTGAGACTAAGTCCACAGACATGCTCAGTACAAACCACCGTGATTGAGACTAAATCCACAGACATGCTCGGTACAAACCACCGTGATTGAGACTAAGTTCACAGACATGCTCAGTACAAACCACTGTGACTGAGAATAAGTCCACAGACATGCTCAGTACAAACCACCGTGATTGAGACTAAGTCCACAGACATGCTCAGTACAAACCACCGTGATTGAGACTAAATCCACAGACATGCTCGGTACAAACCACCGTGATTGAGACTAAGTCCACAGACATGCTCAGTACAAACCACTGTGATTGAGACTAAGTCCACAGACATGCTCAGTACAAACCACCGTGATTGAGACTAAGTCCACAGACATGCTCAGTACAAACCACCGTGATTGAGACTAAATCCACAGACATGCTCGGTACAAACCACCGTGATTGAGACTAAGTTCACAGACATGCTCAGTACAAACCACTGTGACTGAGAATAAGTCCACAGACATGCTCAGTACAAACCACCGTGATTGAGACTAAGTCCACAGACATGCTCAGTACAAACCACCGTGATTGAGACTAAGTTCACAGACATGCTCAGTACAAACCACTGTGACTGAGAATAAGTCCACAGACATGCTCAGTACAAACCACCGTGATTGAGACTAAGTCCACAGACATGCTCAGTACAAACCACTGTGACTGAGACTAAGTCCACAGACATGCTCAGTACAAACCACCGTGATTGAGACTAAGTTCACAGACATGCTCAGTACAAACCACCGTGATTGAGACTAAGTCCACAGACATGCTCAGTACAAACCACCGTGACTGAGACTAAGTCCACAGACATGCTCAGTACAAACCACCGTGATTGAGACTAAGTCCACAGACATGCTCAGTACAAACCACCGTGATTGAGACTAAGTTCACAGACATGCTCAGTACAAACCACCGTGATTGAGACTAAGTCCACAGACATGCTCAGTACAAACCACCGTGATTGAGACTAAGTCCACAGACATGCTCAGTACAAACCACCGTGATTGAGACTAAGTCCACAGACATGCTCAGTACAAACCACTGTGACTGAGAATAAGTCCACAGACATGCTCAGAACAAACCACCGTGACTGAGACTAAGTCCACAGACATGCTCAGTACAAACCACCGTGATTGAGACTAAGTCCACAGACATGCTCAGTACAAACCACTGTGACTGAGAATAAGTCCACAGACATGCTCAGTACAAACCACCGTGACTGAGACTAAGTCCGCAGACATGCTCAGTACAAACCACCGTGATTGAGACTAAGTCCACAGACATGCTCAGTACAAACCACTGGAATTGAGACTAAGTCCACAGACATGCTCAGTACAAACCACCGTGACTGAGACTAAGTCCACAGACATGCTCAGTACAAACCACCGTGATTGAGACTAAGTCCACAGACATGCTCAGTACAAACCACTGTGACTGAGACTAAGTCCACAGACATGATCAGTACAAACCACCGTGACTGAGACTAAGTCCACAGACATGCTCAGTACAAACCACCGTGACTGAGACTAAGTCCACAGACATGCTCAGAACAAACCACCGTGACTGAAACTAAGTCCACAGACATGCTCAGTACAAACCACCGTGATTGAGACTAAGTCCACAGACATGCTCAGTACAAACCACCGTGACTGAGACTAAGTCCACAGACATGCTCAGTACAAACCACCGTGATTGAGACTAAGTCCACAGACATGCTCAGTACAAACCACCGTGATTGAGACTAAATCCACAGACATGCTCGGTACAAACCACCGTGATTGAGACTAAGTTCACAGACATGCTCAGTACAAACCACCGTGATTGAGACTAAGTCCACAGACATGCTCAGTACAAACCACCGTGACTGAGACTAAGTCCACAGACATGCTCTGTACAAACTACTGTGACTGAGACTAAGTCCTCAGATATGCTCTGTACAAACTACTGTGACTGAGACTAAGTCCTCAGATATGCTCAGTGTCAAGAAATGTGATGTAATGTGAGCCAACCCCACATTAGAGGAGGTGCCTGGGCGGACCTGTGAAGTCATTAGACACCCCTCTGCTCTAGCTAAAAGGTGATTGGCTCAATTATGTGCCAGTCTTATTTTGGAAATGCAGCAGAATCTACAGCTAGTTCTATAGGTTCCTAGCAATATGGGAGGACCCTCACAGGTGTTAAGAGTCTCTGCAGACTGGGGGCCCAGGCCTTAGGCCCTCAGTCTTTTGGTAATGTCTCTGGTGCAGGGAAACATGTGGGGCGGGGTGATTTTTTTGTTTTATTTTAAGTTAGTGGATATTATTTGTGGGTGGCACTGACTGACATCTACTCCCCCGGTGAGCAGTATTCTGGATATTCTGGCTTTACCAAGATACCTTTTATTACTTTGACTGTCAATTTTATTAGAGCAATATACACTGTGTTCCAAATTATTATGCAAATTGGTTTTAAGTGTCATAGCGTTTTATTTATTTTTTTTTTTCAATGAAACCCATTGATGGGATTGTGTCTCAGGGTTCTTTGGATCATCAAAATCAATCTCAGATATCTATGATAATTAGTTTGGCAGGTGAGCCCAATAAAAGGAAAACTGGGTGTTCCACAATATTACGCAGGCCACAGTTTTCAAGTAACATGGGAAAGAAAAAGGATCTCTGCTGCCGAAAAGCAACAAATAGTGCAATGCCCTGGACAAGGGATGAAAACATTAGATATTGCACGAAAACGTAAGCGTGATCATGGTACTGTGAAGAGATTTTTGGCTGACTCTGAGCACAGATGTGTTTGTGCAGATAAAGGCAGAATGAGGAAGGTTTCTGCCAGGCAAGTTCATCAGATTAAGAGAGCAGCTGCTAAAAAGGCCTTACAAACCAACAAACAGATATTTGGAGCTGCTGGTGCCTCTGGAGTCCCTCGAACCTCAAGGTTTTGGATCCTTCAAAGGCTTGCTGTGGTGCATAAACCAACTATTCGGCCACCCCTAAACAGTGCTCACAAGCAGAAACAGTTGCAATGGTCCAGATATACATGAAGACTTCTTTTCAAACAGTCTTGTTTACTGATGAGTGCCGAGCAACCCTGGATGGTCCAGATGAATAGAGTAGCGGATGGTTGGTGGATGCCACCATGTCCCAACAAGGCTGCGATGTCAGCAAGGAGGTGGAGGAGTCATGTTTTGGGCTGGATTCATTGGGAAACAGCAAGTAGGCCCCTTTAAGGTTCCTGAAGGTGTGAAAATGATCTCTGCAAAGTATATAGAGTTTCTGACTGAGAACTTTCTTCCATGGTACAAAAAGCAAAAACGTGCCTTTAGGAGCAAAATCATCCTCATGCATGTCAATGCACTATCTCATGCTATAAAGTATACCTCTGTGCCATTGGCTGATATGGGCATAAAAGGAGATAAACTCATGGTGTGGCCACCATCTTACCCTAACCTCAACCCTATAGAGAACCTTAGGAGTATAATCAAGCAAAAGATCTATGAGGGTGGGAGGCAGCTCACATCAAAACAGCAGCTCTGGGAGGCGATTCTGAGATCATGCAAAGAAATACAAGCAGAAACTCTCCAGAAACTCACAATATCAATGGATGCTAGAATTGTGAAGGTGATATCAAAGTAGGGTTCCTATGTTAACATGTAACTTGGCCTGTTAGGATGTTTTGGAGTTAAATAGCTTTTATTTCAGTGAATGTGACCTGTTAATGCTGCAAATTCAACAAATGAGCATTTTCAGTTCTTTCAAACATATCAAATATTTAGAAACTCTCCTGTGCCTAATAATTTGGAACAGTGCTTTTAGAGGTTTTTTTAATTTTGAAGATTATACTGTTATCATTGGGAGATTTCTTCAATAAAATTCGATGTATCCTCTAACGGGTGATGACTTTTATTACACTGACTGTCATCTGCACCGACCATTTAGGAAAATCAAAGAAAAATAACATTTGCATAATAATTTGGAACACAGTGTAAATGTTTTAATCGCTATAATAAAAGTTAATAGAAAATAATAAAAATAAAATGTAATATATTCATCTGTTGGTGGAAGCGAAGTATCATCGATCTTATAGGACAGTGTGAAGTTTTGGTTCACACCACTTGCACCAGAAAGTTTTTGAGGAGGATGTGGGGAGTTTCTGCTCCAAAAATTCTACAAAAAACTCCCTGTGCACGTAGCCTTAGTGAGTTGTAGTGTTGGGAAAGTTTTTTTCCCAAATCTTTTTTTGGGTGCTGATTCCATTGTTTTCCCACCAGGAAAAAAACTATTTTTTAAAAAACCTCTTTAAAAAATAAAAGTAGAATAAAAACCTCATATGATCGGCAAAGTGGATCTCCCATTGAAATGAGAACAATGAAAGTGTTTTTTGAAGCAGTTGTAGAGCAAAACAATTAAAGAAATCATCAAAAATCTAACAAATGTTGCTGCAATAACATTGTTGTGAATGGTGAAATAGCAACAGGCTGTTTTGTAGATGTTGGTGTGAACAATGGATGATCCTCGCGTAGCTTGGAGCGTATCTTGTAAGGCCGGTTTCACATGATGGTTTTAGGGATCCAGGGCTGTCTAGTGTGAAACGGACAGCCCCGGATCCAGTTTCGGCCCCATAGCATTTCTATAGGGCCGGATGGCAGCTATTTGCCATCCGATTTCCATCTGTCCGGGAGGATCCGGCAGGATTCAGATTTTTCTCCTGGACACAAGAACGTTGCTCACAGATCCGGCGCCCCCTAACATAGGGATCTATGGTGCCGGATCTGACATAAAATCAGATGTGGGACCTGGACGCCGGGTGCTGGAGTTTAGCAGTGAGCGCTGCTAAACTTCAGCACCTGGAGCTGTCCCCTGTAGAGATTTCAGGACCGTGGCCAGCTCCCCGCTAGCCGTGATCTTGATATTTCTGCAGCTGCTGCTGCGGTGTCCCGGATTCGGCTGCAAACCGGACCAGAGGGCATATTTGCCCTACGGTTCTGTCTTCAAAGTCGGGTCCAGGGCTGTACGGTTCACACCGGACAGCCCCGGACCTGATGCTGCCATGATGTGAAACCGGCCTAAGTGTTCAGTTTCCCTACAGTGCCCCCATAGAGGAAAATTGGTATTACATGGTAGCCATTAATATCAACAAGATGTTTGTAATATGAGTCAACTCCTCCATCTAGTATCATATAAATATGACTGCACTCAAAAAACGATTTCTCCCTGTTTTTTAGTATGTTGTATGGTAAAATGAATGGTGTCATTCAAGAACTACAAAGCCCCTGTACGGCTGTGTGCAGGAGAAATTAAAAGGAAAAAAAAAGCTGTAGCTCTGGAAGCAGAGGGAGGAAAAGTAGCGTAAGCACAAAAATGAAAAATGCTGCTTCTCAGCGTCTGCCTGTGACCGGCTCTGCCCCTCCGCTGCTCCTCTCTATATAGGGGTCTGTGTTCTCTATGGAAGCTGCAGGAAGATGAAAGGATACAGCTGATCTTACAGGTATACACACACACACACATATTATATATATATATATTCTCATTGATAGCAGCTAAGGCTGTAAGTGCCGGGATCTCTGCACATGGCCCTCAGACTCCAAACTGAATAAATCTATATGTTTTCAAAATTCTGTTCCCTTTTTTCATCACTAACATTTTTATCCAGCCTGAGATTTCCAGAATTTCAACACTTTACCTCCTTGGTTTTGTAATTTCAATGATATATGTCAAAAGTTTGGACTCATCTGTTCATGTAATGGTTTCCCTTGTTCTTATTGGAATGTGCACATCGTAGATCAGACTGTAGGAAACAAAATCAAGAAGGAATATATATAGAATCATAAGTAAAGAGATACATGCAAAACAATCAGAATAGGTATTGCACCTTAAGTACCTCAAAGTCCCCCTTACTTTGATGACCTCTTGACACCTCCTTGGTATTTTTTTTAGCAGTTTCATCAGTTCACAACCTGAAATTGCTTCCAACAGTCTTGAAGGAGAGTTGTTGCCTTATCTCTGTGGCCCAATTCATCCCAAGACATCTCATTTGGGTCAGGGGATTGTGGAGGCAATGTTATCTGATGCACCTTTCCTTCTTGGTCACATTACCTGGAGTTTTGGATAATTATTCTGTGGCAAGACAAATTATGGTCACATTAAAGGTACCGTTACACGGCACGACGTTGAAACGATGTCAGCAGCGATCTTGGGGGCGCACGGTCTTTTTTATGGTTAATCTCTTTTTATTGAATTTTTTTAATACATTACAAGGTATACATATAGTTGTAACCAGAAAGTACAAAATAATGAAACACAGTAATAATAACAGATATATATGTGTTGGAGAATGACCAACCAAAAATCGTATACACCCTCTTACAAAGTAGGGTCATCCAGTCCCTTATTTAAAGTCCAGAACACTAGAATAAAATAACCCTTCTCTGAGTACCGTGGTACTAAAAGAGCCCCACCAGAAATGTTATAACAATGGTCTTCTCATCATCAATTTGGTTGTGCACTAAAGAACATTTATTGGGTAATCTCATAACGTAGTATCTCCTTTTTTGTTTGATCCCATGCTAGCAGAGCCTCGGAGAACTCGCCCAAAGTTGGGAACGTCAAAGACGAACCCATCATCCGTGGAGTTTCTTCAGCCTATGTATATTTTATTCGATTACAGAATTACTGGAAGCTCGAGAGAGCGTGGGCTAAAATATAACTTTTCAAGACCAATATTTAAAGAACATTATAAAAGTAGATGAGAGGTAAGAAAAGAGGGAGGTAGAAAGATAAAAGATAAAAAGAAGGAGTAGGGAGATATAGAGGGCAAATCTAGGATCATTGGGGTCAGGTAAGGAAGAGGTTAAACCAGAGAGGGATTGGGAAGAAGGATTACGTCGACCCCATGTCGGTCATAAGTCATGTCTCTGGAACGACCTCGGAGGAAATACTCCTGAAGTCGACTGAATCTTGGAAAAGAATCCATTCGGTCCAAACCACTGAAAACTTGTCACGAGAACCCGATGCGTCAGCCGCTAGCTCCTCCATCCGGAAAATATCCATCATTTCTTTGAACCAGTCAAGCAAGGATGGAACCTGAGAAGTTCTCCAAAATCTCGGGATTAAGGCGCGGGCGGCCGAGACACAAAAACGGAGGATATCCCTCTTATGAAGCCTAATAGGCCTCGGAAGGATAGATAGCAGAGCCACTTCAGGACGGTACTTGACCCGTTTACCTGTTATCTGAGTGTAAATCCTGAATACCTTAGACCAGAACTGCTGGATTACCCTGCAGCTCCACCAAATATGGAGCATTGTCCCTGATGACTCCCCGCAACGCCAACAACTATCTGTAGTGTCAGGGAACATGCGCTGAAGGGCAACCGGACATAGGTACCATCTGGTGAGCAGCTTGTAACTTCTTTCTTGCGCGATACAGGCATTAGCTAATTTGTGAGTAAAGAGAAAGCATTTCTGCCACTCACTATCTGAGATGTTCCTGTCCAGCTCCTTCTCCCAAGCACGCTGGAAGTATAAGGTGTCCTGATCTCTCATGGACCCTAAAGCCTGATACAAAACAGATATTTTACGTTTCGGGGGTGAATCTTGTTGGAACAATCTCTCCAATATATTGGGTGTCAATATGCACACACGGCCAGCCGGAAATAAGAACGATTTATACTGGAGAAACTCGAACCACCTAAGTGGCCTGGTAGGATCTATAGATTGCAGTTCCCCCATCGAGGGTAAGTTACCGTTAGATAGGGTCTGTCCCATTCGGGTATCATTCACACTCTGCCAACATAGAAATCTATGCCTTCCGAACCCAGGTGTGAAAGTTGGGCTAGAAAAAAGGGGAGTGAGAGGGCTGAGTCTGTCATCTGAATGGAGCGCCTTTGTCACCGAGTGCCACACTGTCAAAGTAATCCTGGTCATGTCAAGTAGGGGAGCTATTTCCTTAAAGTTCCCCAAGGAAGTCAATAGCAGGTGTTTCAGTGGGATCCCCAGGCCATCCTGCTCCACCTCAATCCATCTTTTGGATGATGCACAATAGTGCCAATCTAATGCTCTGGTGAGAGAAGAAGCCAAAAAGTATGTCTTTATGTTGGGTAGCCCGTCCCCTCCCTTGGATATAGGTAAGGATAAGATATTAATCCGTAATCTAGATCTCCTCCCACCCCAGATAAATTTGATAGCAAGAGATTGTAGTTTAGTGAAAAACATCCTGTCCGGTAGAACAGGAACTGTTTGGAAGATATATAAGAGTTGGGGCAAGACATCCATTTTTATTACATTCATTCTCCCGAACCAGGATAGCTTTAATTGTCGATAAGATGTAAAAGCCGCCTCGACATTTGTCAATAAGGGTTGATAATTAAGCCTAAACAGTTGCTTAAGGTCTCTCGGAATAAAACGCCCAGATATTTAATGGCCTCCGTCTTCCATTTGAACGGGAACTGTCTAGACAAATGAGCTACCAAGTCTCCGGGCAGGGAAATGTTGAGCGCCTCGGTTTTAGAACAGTTAACTTTGAAGTTACTTAGCTGTCCAAATTGTTCGAACTCTTTTAAAATAGAGGGAATAGAGATCCGGGGCTGCGATATATATAGCAATAGATCATCGGCAAATAGTGCCGTCTTGTGGTGACTCTGTCCCAGCTCGATCCCGCGAATGTCACCATTGGCTCTGAGTGCCGTAGCTAAATATTCCATTACTATAATGTATAGCAGGGGTGACAAAGGGCACCCCTGCCTAGTACCGTTTGCTATCTAGAAGGGGGAAGATAAGGGACCACCAATCTTCACCCTAGGAGACGGTGAGGAGTATAAAGACATGATTCCGTGCAAAAACCGGGGTCCCAGGCCAAGTTGGATCAGCGCCTCCCTCATAAACCCCCAGTGGACTCTGTCAAAGGCCTTTTCTGTATCCACAGAAATCAGGCCTAGTGGAGCCGAGTTAAGTTTGGCTTTAGCAATAAGAGCAGGGTTCTAATGGTGTTATCCCTTGCCTCCCGGCCTCTGACGAAGCCCACCTGGTCTGAGTTAATCACGGAAGGGAGAAACGGGACCAAGCGTTCCGCCAATATTTTAGAGAAAAGTTTGACATCCACATTCAGTAGCGAGATAGGCCTGTTGCTCGAGACTGAAGATGGGTCTTTCCCAGGTTTGGGAATGACGCTGATATGGGCCTCCGAGGCACGAAATCTAGACCCCTCAAAACAGCATTAAAGGCCGTTGACATCGCCGGTGTCAGCTGAGATTTGAGTATTTTGTAAAAATTAGGTAAAAATCCGTCTGGGCCCGGACATTTCCCCGAAGGAGTAGATTGGATAGCCTGTGATAATTCCTCCTCAGAAATATATTCCTCCAACAATGCAACAGTCTCCTTAGCCAGGGATGGGATTGCTGTTCTATCTATATATCCCTTAATTTTGTCAGACAGTTCCGAGGGCAGGGCAATTAGAAAAATGTCCTCGAATATTGTAAAGATCAAGGTAGTATTGCCTAAATTCCTCCAATATTTTGTTTGGTAGAAATGTTCGCCCACCTGTTTTGGTGGAGACATTTGAGATAAATGTCAGGATCAAACGAAGATGGAGCAGTCTGGCCAAGGGTCGCCCACATTTATCTGAGTTGGAGTAAAAATAGCTCCTGGATTTCTCAGAGTATCTACGATACTTTTGATCTATCAAATTTTTAAGTTCTTTTTTTTTTTTTAAAGTCAGGTCAGACAGGGTCAGACTGGAAAGATTCTGCTTATGCGTGGTTTCTAACATATGAATCTGGGTAGGGAGGTCTTCTACTGTTTTTGCATTATTTTTTTTTAGACGGGCACCATGCTTTATGAAAACCCCTCTCAGTACACATTTCAAAGTTTCCCACTTTGTGAGGGGAGGTGTGGGGTCAAAAGCATGGTCTCTGTCAAAAGATTGTATAGTCTCTCTCAATTCGGTCATACACAGCTCATCTTTCAGTAGGTGTTCATTTAGCCTCCACATCCAAGGTTGGCTACTAGTGTCGGGGAGTGTGAGGGTCAAGAAGGTGGGGGCATGGTCTGAGCGTAAGATATCCCCTATAGTCGCTTCAGGGTTCCAAAACAATAAATCATGGCTAATGAAAAATAGGTCTATTGTACTGTATGAGTCATGTAGTGGGGAAAAATACGTAAAATCTCTTCCCATGGGATTCAGCATCCTCCATATGTCCCTGAGTCTCAGGGTGTGAAGGAACCTTTTCAGGGAAACAAGTTTTTTGTTTGGGATAGATCTCTTACCAGAGGATGAGTCGGCCGCCGGGTCCAGGGTGAAATTGAGATCCCCACCGATGATGATTGATCCTTCTGCAAATTCCGCCAACCGTAGTAGGTACAGTCTACATGTTTTTGTTTGAAACCTATTAGGTAGGTACCAATTGGCAAGAGTTAGTAAAGATCCAGCAATCCTCATCTTAAGAAATACATAACGTCCCTGAGGGTCTATACAGGTGTCCAGAGTCTCGTGAGACAGCGACCTGTGTACTGCAATGGATACACCTTTTATTGTTGCTTCAGGATTGGTACTATGGTACCATACCGAGAAGTATCTGTTGCATAAAGATGGGACATGACCCGTTTTAAAGTAGGTCTCTTGTAACATCAGAATCTGACACTTCTGCTTATGAGCAGAGTATAAGTTCTGAGATCTCTTTTTTAAATCCCCTTACATTAAGCGAACAGATTTTTAGAGATGACACGACCGACACAGGGGTTAGAGGGGGGAGAATGGGGGAAAAGAATGGAGAGAAGAACAGGTGGGGAGAGGGGCAGAGAGAGAGAACAGATGAGCACAAGAGTAGGGGGGTTAAAGAGGAATAGCCGAAATTAGAAGAAAGAGAGAGAAAGCAAAAGAAAGGAAATTTCCCGGAATAATCTGGGACAGCAGTTTAGGGTGGTCTGCTCGACCAGTCTTCCCTTAAACAGGGGACTATATCCCGGAGGGATGTAAATTATCTATTTAGGGAACGTCCCCGGCACCCTGGGCCTTACTCAGATACAAAAAAAGGAAAAAGAAAAGAAGAAAGAAAAAGAGAGAAAAAAAATTGCAAGATAGGACATGTTATTCTAAAATAGGCTTAGTAAAGTCTTTGAAAGTCACCCATAAACACATTCGGGTGTGGTTAAAGTGTCTGAGTCGGTGCCCAAGCTACAAACTTTTATACCATAACAGTAAAGTGAATGAAAAAATAGTTAGTAAGTATAACCCTTTTATACATTAGCCGTATGTTGAAACGATGGGCCACATCAACAGTCATAGTCATCGCATTATCTGGAAAAGAAACTACCAGTAGGTAATGACCAAAATATATAACAAACAGGGCACGAGAGGGGACCTTCAACCATTACCAATCGATCCCCGTCTCCAACCTCTATTCCTCCCTCTCCGAGAAGCCCCCCTCCCCCTTCTTCTGCTTCCCCTTAACGGCTCTGGGAACGTTGGCACCCAGTCTAAGCGTTCAGCATGCCCCGGCCATTCCTCTGGTGAGATTGAGACCGAAGGAAGTCCCAACGCCTCTGTGAACTCCGGCACTCCTCTAGGGTGGATGACGTAGTGTAGCACTCCATCTCTCCGCACCTGGAGGCGAAATGGAAAGCCCCACGTATAGGGTATATCCCGTTGTCGTAGGACCTCCAGGAGGGGGCGAAACGCCCTCTGTTTTTGCAGTGTGCGCCTCGATAGGTCTGCCAATAGTTGGAAAGAACAGTCCTGGTATCGCACCTGTCCCTTGGCACGAGCTTTGGTGAAAATAGTCTCTTTGATTTTGTATTCATGGATCCTGCACACCACGTCTCGGGGTCTATCTCCATCTAAGGGCGGAGGGCCCAAAGATCTATGTGCCCTATCAAATTCCAAAACCGTATCTATCGACACTTCTCTAATTGCCTTGAATATGGTTTTAAGGGTATAGTCCAGATCTCTAGGTCCAACACTCTCGGGGAGGCCTCTGATTCTAATATTATTCCTCCTCTCCCAATTCTCCAGATCTCCCATGGAGTCTAGCATTCTTTCAAGCTGGGAGGATTGGGAATAAACTATGTCTTCTAGTCTTTTCAGTCTCTCATCTATGTTCTGGGAGGACAATTCAGTAGAGGCCACCCTTAAACTAAGTTTATTGACTTCCCCTTTAAGTTCCGAAGCCTCGGCTTTAAAGGATGCCTCCATACGTGTGATGAAGCCTTCCATTTCTTCTCTAGTAGGAATGGTCTGTATACGTGACCGGAGGTCATCCCATATCTCCTGACCCCCTGACGTAGTGGGCAATGATACCTGGCCAGGGGGTAAGGGGTCTCTAGCATACTGAGCAGTCTGCATCGTGTCTCTGGCTGAGGTTCGAGCAGTCCCCTCTATATTTTCTTCTGGCTATCTTATTTCTGTGGGGGTTTCCATGTTCCCCTCCTCCATGCCTCCTCCTTGCAATGGCTGTGAGAGGGTCTGATTCATCCCCACAGTAAAGTCTTTATAGGGGTCTGATGTACCCTTCTGGCTGTAACCCTCATTATACTCCTCAACTCCTGCGGCAGCCTGAGGGTGTTTTAGCTCCATAGCAATATGATCCCCCTTTTTAGACATCAGGGGTCTGTCTCTATCACCCTGGGGAGATATCTGTGTGTTGTATAGTTCATAGGCAACCACTACATCCCGTTCCTGTGCAAGCAGCCCTTCATTGTCTGGGGCAGGAGGGGTGTCTGCGACTGGGACTGAGTTCCCTATGTGTGGAGCAGGCAGTGTAGGAGGGGGCAGGGGTGCACATGTTTATGGGTCCTGGCTGCGGTCTCTTCCAGGGTGCTGTGTCTCGCTGGGCTGGGAGAAGGTAGCCATCTCCTCTCCACGTGTCTCTGCAGTCTGGCGCGGTCTTTGATTCACCGCGCTCTGTGGAGGTCCCGCCGCCATCACACAGTCCAGAGCTGCACTCCAGAGATAGTGTGATATTTTCGCCGTGGGGGGCACCGACGGCTCCCGGGAGGTCTGGGGTCTGTTGCTCTTTCGCTTAGGCGGCATAAGGGTGGGTTTGTGAGGTTTGGCACCGGCTGTAATAGCCCGGTGGTGAGAAGGGGACAGGAGCTCTGGATTTCAGTGCATGCTCCCCGCCATGCCCAGGCCACGCCCTCCCGCACGGTCTTTTTTGCCATCATTTCAACATCGCTAGTGAGATGTCACACGTCTAGATATCGTGAGCAACTCAGCGATGTATTGAGCAGGTATGGTTTGCACAACCAAGCGAATGATCCCTGCTCATTGCTGTGAATGGGCGAAGTTGTGAGCGACATTGTTATCGCAGTGTCACACAGAACGATGCAGCAGGTTGCTTGAGTTGATATCGTCAGGTTTTACAACATGTTGGTAAACCTGTCAACTCCGATCCAATGATTTATCGTAGTTGAATCGTGTGGTTACACGTAACGACACACTGGTGATGTTGTTTTAATGTCGCTCAACCCGTGATGTTTCAGCGATATCTCCTACAATATCGCGCCGTGTAACTATTAGACAACCCATTCTCATTTTCCATGTGCAAAACCATAAAAATAAAAAAGCCTATACTCACCTCTGGTGCCAACGTGGTTCCAATGATTTTGGCACTTGCGTTCTTGGGGCTATGTGACATTGTTATAACACATGAACCTCTCGACCAATCATGACCGGTTTCTTACACCCCGCCTTAAGTGCACTATCATTATCTAAGGAGCAGCCGGAAAAAGCCAAGCCCACCACTTGGGGCGGCCCAACAGGGGATAAAAGAGCCCCATCCTACTGACCAGTGTGGCTTCCTCCAGTAGTCAGACCCGACCCATAAATCAGTTATCACTTATCTCTTGGATGCATGACAACTTTTTTTACCAGACAACCCCTTTAAGGTCTTTAAAGTCTAGTCATTAAGGGGTTAATAATGTTGGCACTTCATCTGTGTAATGAGGCATAATGTAAGGGATTTGGACACTTTACCTCTAAATTATGGACCTTACATCCTACATCTATGGTCTTCTACATCCTCTAGGTATCACTGGAATGAGGTAATAGTAGACCGTAAAGGAGCTCAATCTGTCGGCAGAGTGCCTGACCCTCATCTTCTTTACTCAACACTAAATTGATTTGTGAATACACTTTGATGTGGTCATTAATTGGTTTAGTCAGGAAGTACCAAAAAATAAAGAAAAGAAAACTAAGCTGAATTATGACCACATCAAAGTTCATTCATAAATCAAATTAGATGCATTTTGGTATAAATGTATATATTTTTTTATTTTGCAGCATTCAACTACTGATCCCGTCCAGTTAAAGGCAAAGAATCTAATTTCATAGCAGTTTCCAATTTTACTTGCGGGAGGGCCATGTGAAATGGAAGATATACCCTGATTAGCCATAACATTAAAACTGATGTTATCTGGTGACAATGGCTAGGGTTTATTAGCAGTCAGTATATGGAAGCAGGAAAAATGGGCAAGCGTAACGATCTGAGCGACTTTAACAAGGGCCAGATGGTGATGTCTAGAGGACTGAGTCAAGGCATGTCCAGAACGGCCGGTCTTGTTGGGTGTTCGTGGTATGCAGTGGTTAGTACCGACCAAAAGTGGATGAAGAAAGGAGAACTGGTGAACCGGTGGCAGGGACATGGGCGTCCAAGGCTCATTGATTCACATGGGGAGGAAAGGCTAGCCTATCTGGTGGAATCCCACAAAGGGGCTACCGTGGCACACTTTGCAGAATAGTTTAATGCTAGCTATGGGTGTAGAAGGGTGCTGGAGCACACGGCGCATCACAGCCTGCTGCGTATGGGAATGCTTAAACGCAGATTAGTCAGAGTGCCCATGCTCATAGGGCCTACGAGCACGTGAGCATCAGAACTGCCTCCAATGGAAGCAAACCATGCTAAGAGGTCTGGGGTCAAATAGCACCAACTCCTGTCCTACTCATTAATTGTAGGAAGTGTCCCCTTCTACCTGTTTGAAGAGAGATAGTCTGGAAGCCTTTTTTGTCCCATCTTTGGCCGAGTCATGTGACATCATTTGTGGCCCACCTAACCCACCTTTTCCTTTTGGTTCTACAAGAAGCATAGCGTCCAGGTAAAATAAACACATGGCACACAGGAAAGGTTAGGCTAAGGAGCACAATATGGAGGATGACTTTATCTAGTCACACTTCGAGTGGAATCACAGAGATTGAGGGCCTGGGATCTGGAGCTATTTAAGGATTTTCACTTATCCAAAGGGCTGTATTAATTTTGTACTTTGGTCAGGACCATAAGCTCATGTAAATAGCCAAGTATGTACGTGTACGTCACCTACCTGGTCAAAGGTTGGCACCAAGATCCATTTATGGGAAGATGATTGTGGGTTGTGGGCAATATTCTACTGGGTCTTGTCAACAGAAAAGACACAGGACTCCAGGACGTCTTGCAGGGTCCATGCCTCAAGAGTTCAGAGCTGCTTTGGTGGCATAAGGGGGACCTATCAAATATTAGGCAGGTGGTTTTAATGTCCTGTTTTTTTCAACATATATGAATCTCATCACTACAAATCCATTAGAGTGTGGCTATTATAAAGTGGAACATATTGGTGCCGAGGAGATCAACAAAATAAGCTTGGGGCCAAAGAGAAGTTTCTCAGCAAGTGAAATCAATATATCTCTGCTCATTTTGCTGACAATTTTAATTTCAAGAGGGTTTATGCCTTGACAACTCCCAATCCATGAACCCTATCAGTGTTTAGCCTCCCAAAGAGAGAGCTGCACTATGACTTCTGTGAGGCAGCAACCGGGGAACCCGCTTGCATAACGACAAAACACGTGTTTATAAGTTTAACCAATGTCTACCCATTTATTTTTCACATATAATAACATAACCCGGGTAGCATGTTGAACACATATCACATTGCTTATAAACACTTTACATAAATACATCATACATTACATAGAACATTGCACATATACATTCACAATAACCTAGGACCTGTAACCACGACTCTCTCCCCATTGGAGCTCTAACACCTGCTCCCGGGGTAGCTACGGCCTCCGGCCTACTTACACATCTTACAGTACATTTCTAATAAATACATGTGTTATATTTCGACGATGACCCCTCCGGGTTCATAACAGGGATTGAGCAACCTGAGTCCCGGGTATGTCATGTATCCCTAAGGGGCTCCTTCCTGGACGTATCTCCGCCTACGTCCCGGTCAGAGTCCACCTGGTTCAACCATGGTGTCCCCACTCTAGGAGCCCTTTTTAACCCCTGCTTCTGACCTTCATTACATACGCCTCAACGGGCCCTGTGGGTCCCAATGGCGGTACCTGCCGCCTGGCTGTAGTCACCCAGCTTGATGACCTAACATTACCCGTAGTCAGGATTCCTGCCTGACCGGGCCTTACATACCATGTGTGATCCATCATTCAAACGTCCATGGATCACATACATTTCTTCCACACGCTCACAGCCCATCATCCATGGACTGTGGCTCCTCCATGGCCCATTACAGGGACTGGCAAACCATAGTACACGGGAACCTCATCCGTTACCTACTAGGAGCCCTATTACCCCTGTGTCTGGCACCACAGGCACACCCACACCATTAGAGGCCGTGGTTGAGGGACGGGTACCCTCTGCAAGCAGCAGGGCAAGCCTCCCTCTCGTCCCACAGGGACGGAACGCCTCCAACATCATCCATACTGGCTGGGTCACTTTCTCCCCACATTATTATACAATGTTCTTACATAGGTCATCATCTTACATTCAGGGCAATTGCCTAAGCCCCTACATACATCAACGGGTCCTTTTACCGACTGCCTAGTCGGACCCAATAGCGGTTATGCCCGCCTGGCATTACTCACACACAGCTCACTCCGTTACACGGGAACCGCTGTCTTACCGGGCACGGATCAGGGTCTCGCTACCTGTGTAACGGGTCCACCAAGCGTCCCCCAAGGCTCCTTTCCCGGACGTGGTTCACCCCACGCCCGGACCAGTCTCCACCGGGTTCAGCCACGGCTTCCCCACCAGGTGCTATCACAACCGCGGACCTTGGCACGGCCTGGAGCTAGCATGCTCCCTTCATTCACACAGCCACTGGACTGCTCTGCACTTGGCTGGTCTCAGCACAATCTCCAGTCTCTGAATGAATCTCTCAGCACGAGTCTCAGCTTCCATCTGAATCTCAGGCTGATGTCTGGCTGAGAAAGGATCTCTCAATCACTCAGCTGGCTGCCTCTTATCGTGCCAGCCACTCCCACATGGACACACCCCCTTAGCTGCGGGTAATCAGCCTTTCACACAGCTCAGGTTAACTCCCTGTGTTCCGGGTTGTCAGCACTCAGCCCTCATTCCTTAGGGCTTCCTCGATCTCATCCCACTCTCACTGCCGCTCTTTAGGCTCATGAAACCCTGTGTCTCAAGTTGGTTCACACAGTATTATCACAGTCAAACCGGCCAGTGTGCACAGGATCATACCTTGATCCTGCATGTGATGGCGCCCCGGCCATGAGGATCATGCCGGCGGTGCCTCACACTTCCCAGTCACAAGTAATGTTCATATGTGGAATATGACATATAGAATGGGATCTTCCTGATGTTACAAATCTGTTTAAAGCCATATTATGCTCGGTCACTTAAGATTCACATTGGGCATGAGTTTTTCTTTTCTTCTCTCTTTGCAGTAGTTGAAATAAAGATGAATAGTGAGTTGTAGTCAGTGGCGATGACTGGGGTTTACTCACCCAAGGAGAGCGTGCCGATTAAACTCAATGACATTTTAACCCATGATGCTGTGGCATAATTGAAGCTCATGGGCCACAGTGCAAGAGTTCCAACAGGACCCCCAATTATTGCAAGTTTTTAATAGTATTGGTCTTTTGGGGACCTTTTGCGCCCCTTGGGTTCCAGAGCCCAAGTGTTGTTCAACTCTTGCAAATATTGTAGTTACACCGTTTGCATGATGTGATGGCTGGGAAGGCCACTGCAGGGTGCTGTGTTGCTCACTGATGGGGATGAAACTTCATAAACATGGGAATTAGAGCTAGGGATGGGGGGTGTCTAACTGGAAGCACCTTGGACCAACTTTCAACCAGATACACTTAAACTAACTTGTGGCCAGATACACTTCACGCAAGTTTCATGCCAAAATTGTGGCCAGATGTGACCTGCCCCAGGGCCTTGGGGTACACGGTCCCGGGCGTTTAGTTCACAGGAGATGTCACTGGGGCCTGCTGCCCGGTCCCATGGCCCTGGTGGTTGCTTAAAAAGGGGAAAAACAGTCAATAAAAATAAAAGTGTTTTGTGACGCCACCTACGGCTCCAGTAATGTTACCGGCGCTGCGGGACAATCCTCCGGGGTGATGATGGAGCAGCAAGATAATTACGCTCCCTGTAGGTGGAGCGAGATCCATGGGGTAGTTGTGAATGTTATAGTTACGGGACAGTCAATGATGGGAGCAGGATCAGGGACCCCAATAACAGTCACACACAGGGTCATTGTTTCCGTACTTTTATTAATGTTCATATGCAAGGTTAAGTCCAGGGTACCTTCCGGGTGGTCTGGAAACAGTTCAGGATCTTCACCCCCGAAGACTTATGAGGCCTCCCTGTTGTGCTGTGGTTGCTATGGTCCTAGGCTGCCTGTAGCTAGGCCCTGACCCACTCTTACTGTCTTCACCTGTATGGCAGGCAGCGTGAACCCTGCTGTCGGGCACCGATGTGTCAGCTGCGGTCCCCGGGCTCTATATGCGGTTGTGCCTCCATGTACTGCTGTGGCTGGGAGGCTTGGGTCCTCTCTAGCCCTCCGTCTTTACTGCCGGGCTGTTAGATCCCTCACAGTCTCGGACTCCGCTGTCCGTGTTGTCAATGCTGCTCCTCTGGGGTGAACCGGTATGGTTTCACTCCCCTGGCTAACGTGCCTTGCCTCTGACCCTCACTCTTGGGTCCCTCACACTAGTCAGTCCCTCTCATTGGCACAGGCCTAATGCGGCTTCGTTCGCCAGGATGTCTTCCTCAGTACTGCTCCGTACTGAACTGCCTAAATCCGCTCCCAGGCCTGAATTTATAGGGGACCGTGCCAGAACTCAGCAAGCAGAGGTCCCCCTTCAGGTCTGGAGTGGAAGGTGTTGTGTGTGAGCTTACCTGATGTGGAAATCCCTCCCTGCTCCAGGTGTTCCTGTGGTAACCGAACTGTAGTAGTGCCACAGATACACTTCACTCCAGCTTCATGCAAAACTTGTGACCAAATGCACTTCACAAAAGTGTCATATCAATCTTGTGATCAGAGGCACTTCACAAAAGTGTCATATCAGAGGCACTTCACGCGAGTTTCATGCCCACCTTGTGAACAGATGCCCTTCACACAAGCTTCTTGTCCAGCTTGTGACTAGATGCACTTCAAGTATATTTCATGCCTACATTGTTACCAGGTGCACTTCATGCAAGCTTCATGCCCACGTTGCAACCAGATGCACTTAACATAAATCATCATACTCAACTTTTCTCTGGATGCACTTTTCGGGATATTTCTGGTAAACCTATAATCAGATGCATTTCACATGTTTCATGCCCAACTTGCTATAAGATGCACTTCACGTGAGCTTCTTCCCTGACGTGCCACCAGGTGCATTTCATGCCCTACTTGCTATTTTTGTTTTTAACCTCTCCTACTGATATTGCACTCTGTTAAATGGGTAAAAATAGGACATCTGAACCCTGTAAGGCCACGTGCACACATTGAGTATTTGGTGAGTTTTTTACCTCAGGATTTGTAGCCAAAACCAGGAGTGGATAATTCAAAACAGAAGTGGTGACGTGTTTCTATTATGGTGGGTTTACACGCCGCGATATCGGCGTCCAACTCCGACCCAACTCCGACAAAAAGTCACGTGGTTCGTGAGTTGGACCCGATATCGTTCCTGCATCGTACTGTTTGAAGGTATAATACAATGCAGGAACGATGGTAATCCGATATTGGGAGTCGAATGAGCGTGCTATTCAACCGCCCGATATCGGATGCCTGTTGGAGCCGGATCATTGCGTGTAAACATCCAACTACGATGTGTACTCGCACCTCACCCATTAACTCCCATGTTAAATGGTCGTTACTGGGTTGGTGGGCGTACACATCGTAGGGACGTTGTTTCCCGATATCGCAGCGTGTAAACCGCCGATGCGATATCGGGAAAAGTGCTCAAAAAATGCCCGCTCCCGCGCCGTTGTATAGCGATATCGCCCCGATATCGGGACGTGTAAACCCACCATCAGACTTTTAATCTGATTGCTCCACTCCTGGTTTTGTCTACAAATCCTGATGGTGGGTTTACACACACCAATCATTGTATCCAATAACATAGTAACATAGTAACATAGTAACATAGTTTTTAAGGTTGAAGGAAGACTTTAAGTCCATCTAGTTCAACCCATAGCCTAACATGTTGATCCAGAGGAAGGCAAAAAAACCCCATGTGGCAACACTAAGCTCCACATTGGGGGAAAAAATTCCTTCCTGACTCCAGATACGGCAATCAGACTAATTCCCTGGATCAACGCCCTATCAAAGAATCTAGTATATATAACCGGTAATATTATAGTTTTCAAGAAAGGCATCCAGGCCCTTCTTAAATGTTAGTAGTGACTCACTCATTACAACATCATGTGGCAGAGAGTTCCATAGTCTCACTGCTCTTACAGTAAAGAATCCACGTCTGTGATTATGATTAAACCTTCTTCCCTCCAGACGTAGAGGATGCCCCCTTGTCCCAGTCTCAGGCCTAAGAGTAAAGAGATCATTAGAAAGGTCTCTGTACTGCCCCCTCATATATTTGTACATTATTATAAGATCACCCCTAAGCCTTCGTTTTTCCAAGCTAAATAACCCCAAGTTTAATAACCTGTCTTGGTATTGCAGACCCCTTAGTCCTCTAATAACTTTTGTCGCTCTTCTCTGGACCCGCTCTAGTTCAGCTATGTCTTTCTTATACACCGGAGACCAGAATTGTACACAGTATTCTAAGTGTGGTCGCACTAGTGACTTGTATAGAGGTAAAATTATGTTCTCCTCATGAGCATCTATGCCTCTTTTAATACATCCCATTATTTTATTTGCCTTTACAGCAGCTGCCTGACACTGGCCACTAAATGTGAGTTTGTCATCTACCCATACACCCAGGTCTTTTTCAGTGGTAGTTTTGCCCAGTGTTTTATAATTAAGCACATAATTATACCCTTTGTTTCCTCTGCCCAAGTGCATGACTTTACATTTATCCCCATTAAAGCGCATTTGCCATTTAGCAGCCCAAGCTTCTAGTTTACATAAATCCTCCTGTAATATAAAATTGTCCTCCTCTGTATTGATTACCCTGCAGAGTTTAGTGTCATCTGCAAATATTGAGATTCTACTCTGTATGCCCCCTACAAGGTCATTAATAAATATATTAAATAGGAGCGGGCCCAACACTGACCCCTGTGGTACCCCACTGTTAACTGTGACCCATTCTGAGTGTGTTCCATTAATAACCACCCTTTGTTTCCTATCACTAAGCCAGTTCTTAACCCACTTACACATATTTTCCCCTATCCCCATTGCCCTCATTTTATGTATCAACCTTTTGTGTGGCACCGTATCAAAAGCTTTTGAAAAGTCCATATACACCACATCCACTGCATTTCCTTGGTCCAGTCCAGAACTTACTTCTTCATAGAAGCTTATTAGATTAGTTTGACAGGAACGGTCCCTCGTAAAACCATGTTGATAATGGGTCATGAGGTTATTTTTGTTCAGATACTCCAGTATAGCATCTCTTAGAAAACCCTCTAGGATTTTACCCACAGTAGAGGTTAAGCTTACTGGCCTATAATTTCCAAGTTCAGTTTTTGTCCCCTTTTTGAATATTGGCACCACATTTGCTATACGCCAGTCCTGTGGTACAGACCCTGATATTATGGAATCTTTAAATATTAAAAATAATGGTCTATCTATGACAGTACTTAATTCCTGCAGCACTCTGGGGTGTATCCCATCTGGGCCCGGGGATTTGTCAATTTTAGTGATTTTTAGACGATACCGTACTTCCTCTTGGGTTAAGCAGGTGACGTTTAATTGAGAATTTTTGTTATCACTGATCATATTGTCTGTCATGGGATTTTCTTGTGTAAATACTGTTGAAAAAAAGTCATTTAGCATATTTGCTTTTTCCTCATCCTCATCCACCATTTCACCCAGACTATTTTTAAAGGGGCCAACACCATCATTTTTTAGTTTCTTACTATTTATGTAGTTAAAAAATATTTTGGGATTCTTTTTACTTTCTCTGGCAATGAGTCTCTCTGTCTCAATCTTTGCTGCCTTGATTTGCTTTTTACAAATGTTATTTAATTTTCTGTATTTATTTAATGCTTCATCACTACCTACTTGCTTTAATTCCCTAAATGCTTTCTTTTTGTCACATATTGCACTTCTTACCGCTTTATTTAGCCATAGTGGTTTCCTCCTATTTCTAGCATGCTTATTCCCATAGGGTATATATTGTGCACAGGTCCTATTCAGGATGCTAATAAACATCTCCCATTTGTGTTGTGTACTTTTATGTCTCAGGACATCGTCCCAGTTTATTGCACTAAGATCATCTCTCAACCGTTGGAAATTTGCCTTCCTGAAGTTTAGTGTCCTTGTGGCCCCTCTACTACACGTCTTAGTAAAGGATACTTGAAAGCTTATTAAGTTATGATCACTATTACCCAAGTGACCTCCAACCCGTATATTTGATATGCGGTCTGGCCTGTTGGTTAATATTAGGTCCAGCAGTGCCCCCCTTCTTGTTGGGTCCTGAACCAGTTGTGAAAGGTAATTGTCTCTTATAGTTTTCAAAAACTTATTACCTTTGCTGGAACTGCAGGTTTCTGATCCCCAATGTATTTCAGGGTAGTTGAAGTCCCCCATAATAATGACTTCTCCCTGAGTCGCTGCTTCATCTATTTGCTTTATGAGGATATTCTCCTCCACTTCCATTATTGTTGGGGACTTATAACAAACCCCTATCAGTAATTTATTATTTTTTCCCCCTCCCCTTATCTCCACCCACAGAGACTCTACATTTCCATTAGATTCACCTATATTATCACGCAGGATGGGTTTTAAGGATGATTTTACGTATAAACATACACCTCCTCCTCGCCTATTTGTACGGTCATTTCTGAACAGACAATAGCCCTGTAAATTAACAGCCCAGTCATGACTCTCATCCAGCCAAGTCTCTGAAATCCCCACCATGTCATAATTATTTTCCAACAAAATCAATTCTAATTCCTCCATTTTGTTGGTGAGGCTTCTGGCATTAGTGTACATGCACTTTATGCATCTCTCTTTACCTCTATTCCTTCCTACTAGATTGACTGTTCTAACCCCACCCCCCATGCCACCCCCAATTTTATTACTTGTGCCCAGGTTACTGTTTACACTATCTTCCCCTCCTATACAATGAATACCCTCCCCCCCAATCCCTAGTTTAAACACTCCTCCAACCTTCTAGCCATTTTCTCCCCCAGCACAGCTGCACCCTCCCCATTGAGGTGCAGCCCGTCCCTAGCATAGAACCTGTAGCCAACAGAGAAGTCGGCCCAGTTCTCCAGGAACCCAAACCCCTCCTTCCTACACCAATTCCTGAGCCACTTATTTATCTCCCTAATCTCCCGTTGCCTCTCTGGTGTGGCACGTGGTACAGGCAGTATTTCAGAGAATACTACCTTGGAGGTCCTTGCCTTAAGCTTGCAGCCTAATTCCCTGAAATCATCTTTAAGGACCTTCCACCTACCTCTAACTTTGTCATTTGTGCCAATGTGCACCATGACCGCTGGGTCCTCACCAGCCCCTCCCAGTAATCTGTCAACCCGATCAGCGATGTGCCGGACTCGAGCGCCAGGTAGGCAGCACACTGTTCGACGATCCCTGTCTTTGTGACAGATTGCCCTATCTATTCCCCTAATAATTGAGTCCCCCACTACCAGCACCTGTCTGGCCTGCCCTACTCTCCTGTTTTCCCCCTTACTGGAGCAGACACTCCTCTGGCTTTCAGAGGTCATGCCCTGCTGCAGCAGTGCTGTACCTGAACTCACACCCCCCTCATCTGCCAACATAGCAAATTTATTGGGGTGTGCCAGATCAGGGCTAGCCTCCCTGGCACCCTTCCCTCTACCCCGCCTTCTAACTGTCACCCAGCTAGCTACCTCATGGTCCTGAGGCTCCATAGTACCATCCTCCCCCACATCTATCCCATTGAGCAGCTGTTCAGTGAGCAGCAGACTCCTTTCCATATTGTCTATGGATCTCAGCGTTGTCAGTCGTTCATTTAGATCCAGTATCTGGGCTTCCAAATGCACAACGTACTCACATCTCACACAGCAGTATGCACCCTCGGCCGGCTGGTCAAGGAATGCATACATGTGGCAAGATGTACACTGGATGGCATTGCCAATCATGGAGCTCATTTCCTAATGGGGATTGCACCAGACAGAAATGATAAGTAAAAAGAAATGCAAAGTATTAATAAAATACAACCAGCAATTCAGTAAGTCCTCCCTTCCAAACTCCCTTAATCCAAAGTCACTGAATCACAAGTCACACACTTACTTCTGTCGCACTTGCGCTCTGTCACACAAAGCTCGTCACACTCGCTAGACACTCAGATATATAGAGGTTTTTTTTCCCTTAGCAGAAAATCAGCCTGTATCTCAGTGCACTTCCCAGATTTGCCTCCATGTGACTGAAGAATCGTTTGTATATATTTATATATTGCTCCATGTTGTACACAGCCACAAAATGGAACTATGTGTCCATGATTTCACTGCAACCAGAGATTGGTTCAGATATTGGATACAATGATTGGTGTGTGTAAACCCACCATGAGGTAAAAAACTCATTAAATACTGAACGTGTGCACATGGCCTAATGGTGCTTTCACACGCTGCATATTTGCTGCATTTTTTTACTTGTGAGTTCATCACAAGCCTGGAGTGGAGCAATCAGAGGAAAAGTATAAAGGTACCGTCACACACAGCAATATTGCTAGACAATTTCACTGGCAAATTGCTGGTTGCAGTGAAATCATGGACACATTGTTACATTTGTACACAGCAACAAAATAGAACAATGTGTCCATGATTTCACTGCAACCAGCAAATTGCCAGTGAAATTGCCTAGCAATATTGCCGCGTGTGATGGTACCTTAATAGAAACAAGTGCTCCACCACTTCTTAATTTATCACCCGCTGCTGGTTTGTGATGCGCTCACGAGTAAAAAAATGCAGCAAATATGCAGGACTTTAATGGAAAAGTCTTGAAACAGCTAGACAGAGCACTTTTTGGTGGAGTGTAGGCAAACACCAATCTGATGGACTGTGCTTGCAAAATGTCACTAAAGTCCCGGTGAGCTGCTTTTTACGTGACAGATTTACCGGCTCTTCTTTTGATTATCTGGTCTGCCGAGACGATATACCAGCGTGATACCATGCCATACACGCTAATCAGAAGAGCCACAGATACTGGCACTTAGGAGGTCAATGGCCATTTGGTCATGTCGTGTAATTTGATTCACACCCTCTGTAGTGAGAGACCAAGTGTTACTCACGTAATAGACAGCTTTTGGTGGCATGTATTGTCCAAGAACGTGACTTTAGGTACATGCCTGGAGAGACACAAAAGCTTTGCTTGCTGCTCGCTCACCTAAGGGTGATAGAGACATTCTGCAGGTACCCAATAACTGATGTGCAGACCTTCATCAAGTCTGCCGTCCTTACAAAGAATGTAGCCACAAGTTTGACTTATGAGAAAGGGTGGACCGTGGACCTTATCTGACATGGGATTTCAGCTAACAGCCAGCATGGCCGATACACAAAGGATCACACATGTAAAACTCATCCCTGAAGAGACAACTTTTATAATGTGAAGGACTGGTTGTGAAGCAAAGGACTTTACACTCAGTAATCGTAGCTTCTCGTAGTGAGGTGATGCCATTTCCTGCACCAGAGAAGACCAGAAAACAAAATGTATCTGCAGTCCCACATATAGTAGCTTTAGTCTACCATACCAAAAGTGTTTTTGTTATTTCATTTTCTAAGCCTAAATGTAATCAGATTGGTTTTCTTCTTCTAGTAACTTGTAAACTTTCCTTAAAAATGGTCAGGGAACAATTTTTGTGGTAATCTGTAAATATCTGCATCATAGAATATATCAACTATGCAAAAATACTTATTTTTGTCAGAATATATTAGTGGTTGATCCGGGGAGAATGCATTGACAAGGCTGACTTTGATTGTTTCATTTTAGTCTGCTCCTTTTTTTTTTTCACTTTTTCCAAAAAGAGACACCAGACACTTGTCATGGTACAAGATCCATCTTCTACATGATTATTGATTCTGTAAATATGTATAATCATCATAGTTTTGTACCCAGACACATCAATGGGGTTGGGTGGAAGTATAAGAGTTTGTTAGACAAAGAACCCTGTTGTCACCTCAATTTTTGATAAAATTGGCCCCAGCGCCCCACCCCCCCTTCTTTTGTCAACATTTTAAAATGCCATAAACAGTAACAGTGAAGTAAAATCTCCATTGAACTGGGTCATGGGACCCCTATTTCCCCACAATGTGAGGGTCCCAGTGTTGGGTTTACAAGGACACTTAGGTATCGCTGTATCAGGCTTCATTACTCCAGCAGGCCTCATTTATTAAACCTGTTGCCCATAGCAACCAATCAGAGCTCAGCTTTTATCTCATAAGATGCTCTGGTGAAATGAAAGCTGCGCTGTGATTGGTTGCTATGGTTGGTGGCCATAAATAGGCTTTAATTTTTAGACAGATTTTGATAAATTTGGCCCCCTTCTTTAGTCGTTCTTTTCTTTTGGGAGACTAAAGAGGTTATCACAATATTTGCTGACCCTCATAGTTCATGAGGAGATTCTCAGAAAAAGGCCAGGCCTTCTGAATAAAGTCATCAGATGCCAATGGCAAAAAAATAGGGTTTGTTAACTTGGTTACCTTGACCCCTCAAGAACACATCTGCCTAAAATACACCACAGAGGCCTAATCTGTAAGCTTCAAAGATGAAAAAGGGTGCGGTAATGTGAATATGTGACCACCACCCCAATCAGATTGACACAGGACCCCCATTCTTGTGGGTGGTGGTCCCTCAGCCATTATACGGTATCTTTATCACCTGTGCTAAATTTACGTTGAGATCATTGCTCTTTATGTGACATTTAAATAGTGTGGTCACTGGTGCAACTCAATAATTGGGGGCCGATAGAGTATCATGGAAGCTGGGGGCCATCTTTGTTCTCCTGCAAACTGGCCTTCATAGGATAATGTCATAGTAACTATATACTGCTCTACCATAGTACAGCAGTATATATACGGATCAAGTACAGGTTCACATTCCCAAATAAAACTAAAAAATATGGGGAAAAAATGTCAAAAAAGAAAAAAATTTGTATAAAAAAATGAGAGTCACCCCCATTTTTTCCCATTTTAATAATAATGAAATTAAAACAGTTTCTTGGACAAATATAAGATTTATGAATATGGTTTCTCCATCAGTTATAATTCATTAGATCTTTGTGAAGTAAGAAAATACATTTACATTTAATGAGGACCTCTCACCGGGGCAAGTTCTAGCTCTTTACAACACCCTATTACTACTAGGTACGCTGCATGCGACAAAATAGTGTCAGCGAGGACCTCAGGAACTAGGGTAGAAGTAACCTAATCTCTTATGGTAGTGTCACACATCTGACTTATACATTTTGTGTATGTCTGGGATCTCTGGATTGGCCATTGATCTCCTAACCCGAACTCTATAAGCTGTTGTGTTCGGGTCAGGAGACCTTCTTGAGATCCGTACACAAACTATGAAAGTCGGATGTGTAAAACTGGCCTACAGACTATTGGCTTTTGGAAAACATACAACAAACTCTTGCAGTCCTTGTTGGGCACAGGAGGTACTGTTCCATTACCTGGATGCCACCAAATGTTTTGAGTTTGAACTTTTCTTCTGGATATCAGGAATGTCCAGCGACGCAGAAGCAACCACTACCACTGTTGGCTTGATTGATCAACGTGGCCTCCTCCTTCAACTATTGTCCAGATCTCTCACTGCACTGCTCTTTGAACCAAGAGATGCTACCACTAACAGTATCCGCTCTCCCCATTATCTAGGCCCACCAATAGTTTAGATATGCTTTAGACATCAGTGAGGGAAATCTTGTCACCTTGGCTCGGGTCACTGCTCTTCCCAGACCTCTGATCATTATTGTCTTGACATTTGAGCATACCTTAACCAATTGTGAGTGTCCAGAAAATGGTAGAGGCTGGATCTAAGCAGTGCTAATGGAAGCTCTGGTGATACTTCACTATCGTAATGGCGACCGTAGATCAATTCATCATGCTGGGCTCTATGTATTCTGGGCTAAAATTGTCTCATGGTGGCTCCCGGTTGATAGAAAAGTACTGCACTTCATTTAATGCCCCTTCTAAGTTTAGCATTATTAAGGTCATAGTTATAAGAACTCTTAAAGAAAGGAAGAACAGACTTATCGGACTACTCTTATACTGGGTGGGGTAAAGGACTGCAATTTTAGCAGTTGGGTGATGTATTGGGTCTTGGTAAAGTGTGGTCCTTTACTATTGAGTGACAGTCCGTACAATTATAGAGGGGCTCAGTTTGATTTTTGCAATGTACACCACTAATTAAGGCATCGGTGTAATGTCCCAGTGATAAGATCACATTAGCAATTACTTATCTAATTATTAAGGAACTGTCTATGGTCTCTGACTCTCACCAGCACTTTCAAAACAGATTTCAAAAAGACGATATCTGCCGGTACAATGTCTTCTGAGGAGCAGAAGACACTAAGGTTGCCGACTTGCCAGCCATATTACAACTAGAAATCCCAGTATGATGGCAACAAGAGCAGAGCTCAAAGATTGTGGCAACACATTGCTCAACATTGCAACCACCAGAAGACATACGAGACCTATAAAACCTGTCTTCAAAATTCTGTTCCTGAAAGGTGAATCTTGTGTTTCCAAAGCTTTATTCCGAGCTTCCACACTTCGTAGCTGGGCTACTCTATGGGTCCCATCATCACTGAAATCATTGAGACTCGGACCACCACTACTACCCTGATTATAAATAGCTCCTTCAACTTCTGGACTGGTGGGACCACTCTCATAGTCTGTGGCTTCTGTATGTCTATGGAACTTCTCATCAACATCATCCCCATAGTTTGCCTCCTGGTCAGCCATACCTAGTGTATCAACACCAGAAATATCAACTAAAGGTTCACCAGTTTTCAGTGAACCATCGATGCTTTCTTGATCAGTAACACCTTGGTTATTGTTGCTGCCAATCTTAGGTTTAGCATCACATGTACTCACTTCCTCACTCTCAAGTTCACTAGGACTATTGTCTAAATCAGGTTTTGCTCCACCATATTCATCAGTCTCTATACTGACCATTAGCTCAGATGAATTGAGGTTATTATCTAAGAAAGTGCCTGAAGACCCAGCAGATGTTGGAGCAGACGATGCAACAGAGTCTACAAGTTTTTCTGTGGGCTTCTCTGGGTCTTCTGTATCATCATCGTCGTCCACCTCCTGGTCAACACTGCCTAGTGTACCAACAACAGGGAATTCAGCTACAGGGTTATCATTTTTCAAAGAACCATCAACACTTCCCTGTTCAGTAATCCCTGGGTCATTGGTTCTACCGATCTTGGAATTAGCATCACATTTAGCCACAACATCACTCTCAACGTCTAATTTGACCCAATCATCAGGATTGCTGTCTAAGTCAAATTTTTCTCCCCCAGCGTTCACCATGAGGCTATCATCTGCGGAAGTGCATGATGATCCATCAGAAGATGGAGCAGAAGGTACAATAGGGTCTACAAGTTCTGCTGCGGATTTCTCTCGGTCTTCCTTATCAATATTATTACCATTCTCTGCATCCTGATCACCAATATCTACTATGCCACCAACAGGAGGTTCAACTATAGGGTCATCATTTTTCAAAGAACCATCAATACTTGTTTGATTGGTACTGCCAATCTTAGCTTTAGGATTACATATACCCACTTCACTACTCTCAAGGTCTACTTTGGCCACATTACCAGGAGTGCTGTCTCTGTCAGGTCTTTCTCTGCCATATTCATCAGTTACTATAAGTTCCTCATGTGAATTGTTGCTTTTATCTAAGAAAGTGTTTAAAGACCCAGGGGAAGATGGAGCAGAAGATTCAATAGGGTCTACATTTTCTTCTACTTCTTCACTATCAGGAATGGGTCTGTCTACAATAGCCTTGGCAGTGACAGCAGCCAAAATGGCAACCAAAATTCCAAAAGAACATACTATTTCATCACTCACGTTAAAAACTTCAACTTTTGACCACATTTTTAACAATTCACTTTGAAACTCCTTCATGAAGGTCTTCTGTTGACACTTCTCGTTGCAGATGAACTTCAGAGCTAAGGAAGACAGTTCACGAATGATCTCCTTCCTTTCATCTTGTTTCTTCAGGAAAAGTTCTATCTTGTTTCTGCAAGCTGAGGACATCTGTAATGAATTCAAGATGTCGATTGAAAAATAGAACTAAAGAAACACCTTATTTTATGAAGATGGAGTGACCCATCACAACTGGAACACAACTTCCAAAGAATTCTAAGATATGGAAGTCACCAACCAACATGGAATTGGCTCCTCCAGTAATGTCTGGCTATAAAATATTTCAATATAGGTTTAGCTTATATGCTAATTTATGCCTGGAGCAATATTTTTAGACGTCAAGGATGACTAATAATACTTACCAATAAATTTTCCACGAAAGCGGGAAGGTGGAAAACTGAGACAAGGTCGAAAGATTCTTGTAAATTTTGCAAAAATTGTACCTGTAAAATAAAAAGGTGAGAACATTTTTAGCCCTTCCATATCCCTATAAAAAGTTTACAATAAACCTTATGTGGCATCCCTACGATCTGGCTGCCACAAAGGTATTTAAGGTTATCGGTAGTAATGCCATGTCTGGGGAGAATTAAGGTGCCCTATGCTGTCAGGGTTGTAGGAGATGGAGCACCGGTGTTGTGAGATATGGGTTGCCTCTGAGGTGGCTGATAGTATCCTGATAAATGCAATGATATTTGTAAGCGGACAAATTTGGTGAGTTTTTTCTACTTAGTAGTTTTTGCACCAATTCGGTGATTTTTCTATGCTGGACTCCTCAAGCATTCACACACCACCTGAACTCTAACCAGAGGACTGGGCACAGGAGGCCTGTTTTGGACTGTAACAGACTCTGGTTGGAGGGAGGGGTTAGCTGTAGTGGATAGTAGTAAGAGGTAGTCAGAGGAGAAGATAGTCTGTGTCAGGCCGGGAGGCCGACAGGATGACAAGCTGCAGACAGGACACCAGGTCCTAGGTGGTCAGGTTTCCAGGACCATAAAGCAGAAACTAGAGGCAGCTGAGTTTCATGCTGGGTTGTCACACTTTGTAGGACTATCCGATGCACAGCAGTAAAGAGAGGCGGGGGCAGTTATGGAGAACAGGCCCTCAGAGTTTGCACTGCCTGTCTAGCTGGAAGTCATCCACAGGGGTATAAACGAAACAGGAAAGTTTCAGGCACCTAAACACCCATCTTAGAGATAAGTAAGCTGGTAGGCCATATACCTGTCTGGCACAGCGGTTCCTAGTTCTTCTCAGACTGGCCAGACTCAGAGACCTGGTGAATCAGTACCCTGGACTTGCTGCCAAACTGATACTAAAAGGTAAAGAATTCAAAGAGACTGTGTCTGTGCCTTCTTTTTTCTGCACCTTTGCCTAGATGACTTACTACTACTACCACCATCATCACATAAACTCTCAAGGGCCAGTCTTGTGTTGAAGGGGGATTTACCATCTCACTGCCATAACTATTCCTTGAGAACTTTACGTTCAGTGCTGGCCACCTAGTGGATGGATACAATCAGCTGGCATCAAAAGCTCTTTTATTATTTTCTATTTTTCTTAGGCTGGTTTCACATTGCGTTTTTTTGCAATCCGTGGCTGTCCGTTGTAAAACCGACAGCCACAGATCCGATTTAGCCCCATGTATCCCTATGCGCACAGATTCTGAAATGAAAGAAAGACAAGGAGAGGTGCCCCTGGTGTAATACCCGGTGGTCTAGTGGAGGCAATGGGGGAGATGCACTAACTTTGGTCGGTTATGCTCCGGCATAGCCGCAGTAAAGAGCCTTCGGTGTGTCTCATGCACCTGCCACCGCTGTCAGGCCAGACAGCCGGTCATGTGTTGGATCAGGGGGCTTCTGACGTCACCGCAGGTCCTCGACCCTCCTGTTATTGTCCCCGCAGGTCTTGTAGAAGCTATCCTCCAGCAGCACCGCACGACACACCCACCAGGGTGTAGAGATGTGTAAATTAAGGACGTTTTTTGAGCGGGTGCTTGGAGATGAAGCACAGAGACAGCTTTTTAGTACCTTCTCTTTACTTGCTCAAATGTGGACTGGTCACTCCTCACAACCTGTTTCGGCAGCTGATCAAGTACTAAAAAGCTGTCTCTGTGGTTTATCTCCAAGCGCCCGCTCAAAACCGCTAAAGCTTCTTTAATTTACACATATATGAGCACACATTGGTGCTCTATTGCCTTCCGATTTGCGTAGGATCCCATCCTGTCTGATTTTTTGCTGTACCCAAAATTGAAGACTGCTCCGATTTTGGGCACAGCGGACGAAATCGGACAGAATCGGATCCGACCCGGTCCACAGCGATTAACATGGGGTCTATGGAGCACAGGTCCAGGAAAACATCGGATCGTTTCCCGGACCCGATTTTAGTGTACTGAGCATGCAGTGAAAGTGCCCTGCTTGCGTACGCTTTGCAGGCTTGAGCTTTTCTGTGTCCGGATCCGTGAAAATCACGGTCCCGGACACAGAAATGGCATCCGGAGGCCACATCCAATCTGGTCCTTTCCTGTCCGTGGGGTCCTACAAAAAGTAGGATCCCACAGACAGGAAAATAACGCAATGTGAAACCAGCCTTAATTTTCCTCCATTTTTGTCTTCCCCTTTTTGCAATGATTGTCAGGGCTGCAGCACTGGGTCAGCTACTGTGATCCAGACTGACCGACCCAGCTGCTGAGTACCGCAGCCCTATCGGCGATACACTTATAAGAAATGGGATCAATATATCTATCCAATATATTTCCCGTCCACCCTATGCTGGCCATAGGATCATGGGGGCTGTAGACCAGGTTACTTCTCAGTTGAGCCAAGCCTGGTGCCTTCACTTATCCTACCCTATGAGACCAGAGCTTCCCTTGCTATATAGATCACATGATTATGGGTATTGAGGTGGTCCAAGAGAAATTTCCTATGGCTCTTACCTCAGACTCCCCTTCAGAGATGGAGACCACCTTGTGGCATAATCCAAACACAAATGTATCTTCAGAATGGATAGGTTTCTTGCCGCCCAATGCCTGGAGACACAGAAAGAGAAGTAGTCACTATGAGTCTTCTCAGTGATGATTTTCATGACTTGTTAGCCTTGAGGTGGCGTCACCACATGTACTATACCATTATATTGATGTTCTCCTAATTATGGAGCAGAAGCTAAACCTAATAATGTGACACGCCCCTCCAGGGCCTTAGGATACTCAGAACCAGGTTTTGAGGCTTCTTCACATGAGTCACAAGGGTCGAGACCCGGCTCCATGACCCTGGCAGTGTCATTAAAAGTTCAGTGTGCGTGGCTTTCTCTCTTAGGGAATGTCATGTGGCAAGGAGGGTTCATTGGGGAAGGGATGACCGGACTTGGGGATACTTGTTTTAGATCAGGGGTCTCAAACTCCAGGCCTCGAGGGCCGCACACAGTCCAAGTTTTCAAGATTTCCTTAGAATTTGACAGTTGGTCCTTTGACTACCAACTGTCAAATACTATGGAAATCCTGAAAACCTGCACTGTGTGCGGCCCTCGAGGCCTGGAGTTTGAGACCCCTGTTTTAGATGACGCCACCCGCAGGTTGCAGCAATAGATGGCCGCTGCTGTACGATAGTTCCTCTGGGGACCAATGGTAGGGAGGCAGCAGTGTTGTTAAACCCTCTAAGGGTAGGGCTGACTCCCAGGGCAGCAGAAGGTACCGGAGTGAGTAGGTAGTTGTGTTTGTGGTGCTCACGACGTGTCAAGAAAGTTCACAGACACAGCAGGGTGCAGCCTTACTTACAGTCACTGTGCAACAGCCCGCTGAGCACTGAGTTCACGGAGGCAGGAATCCGGTACCCCTTCTCTTTCCTTCCTCGATCATCTCACACTGTGCTTGCCTCTCCCGTCCTGCCTTGTGCCTCGCCACACAGAGCTCTGAGCCAGTAGCTGTGGGTTTTTCTTAGGGTCAATCTGCAGTGTCTCCCCTTAACCCTCTCTTTGCCACCTTTTCGGCAGATGTGTGCGGTTGTTGACTGTGTCACTGTAGCGACCGGTGGTAAGGCCGCGGGTGTGTGTGTATGATCTTTCTCAACAGAATCCCCATACTCAGATTTAACCGGTAGTAACATTTCTTTACTGTAAAACATGTCTATAACACAGTCAACTGATCTAGCTGCACACATGTATATGGTGGGGGTCTCTGGATCTTCACTTCTTCCGGGTACGCAGCTAGCAAAGAAAAAAACACAACAATGGAGATATCTTTCCCTAACTTTCCCTAAAATCACGTACCAGTCTATCACAGAAGAAGGTGTCGCTCCCACGTAGCAGGCCTGGGGATCTCACGATGACGGGTCCCGGTGCAGCGCTGAAGGGGGAAACTCCTCAGTCTTCTTCTGTGGTCTCCTTCCGCAGGTAACAGAATCTTTCTTTGTTAGTCTCTCCCAGTCTCAGGGCACACCGAGCAGCAGACGGGAGCCCACAGCAGCACAGAAGTCTCCCTTATGTCAGTCACAGCCCCTGCACATGTAATCCAGTGGCAATGTCCTGAATTCCGGAGGCAATGTCCTGAATTTGAGTGGGACCCTCTGTAAGGCAAGGTCCTGCAGACCGGGGTTGCAGCAACGATCTTCACAGGGTATTTCTTCCCAAGAATCTGGCTGCAAAAGAGCCCTATGTCTGTCCTGGCTGCGCTCTCTGGATCTGCACTGTTTTTCTGCTTTCACTTCCTGGGTAAACAACAGAGATGGTGGGGGCTTTCCACCCTCTGTGATTGTACAGTCCACTGATGCCCCCTGGTGGACAAGTGCGGACTGTGCACAGTTCATTTCAGTGTCAATTTCAATAATACAATCTGAATTGTACACCTCATTACATACCCCCCCACTTAAAGGTTGGCAGTCCCTGTCAACTACCGTCGGTTCCCAGGCGGCAATGACTGTAGTTGTCACAGGGGTCGGTTGAGAAGTGGGCCATACATACTGGTCCCTGTAAGACCGTCCGGGCGGGATCCCAGCAGTGGTGCGGTCAGTGCGTCGCAAGGGTCGGTTGTTCCCCTCCTCGTCACTGTCTTTACGCCCCACTCCAGTCAGTACTCCGGGAGAGGACTGGTCTGTGTAGGTGGGTCACCGGTCTCAGAGTCGACGTGATCTCTATGTTGAGAAATGTCCGTGACGTCAGTCATGTCGGCAGCATCACCCCCTCCGGTTACTGTGGGAGGGGAGTCAGGCCGGGAGCGGCAGGGGCGCAACATATTTCGGTGCACAGTGCGGGTGCTGCGGCTGTCTTCACCCCGCACTCGGTATACATGTCCATTGGGGTAAGGGCGTTCGATTACCCGGTAGACTTCAGTCTCCCACTTGGCTCGAAGTTTCCCTTGAGGCTTCTTAATACGGAGCAAGACTAGCTGTCCCAACTTTAAGGTTTCTCTTGCACGGGGAGTGGGTCAGCATGTTTCTGGCCTCGGATTTGTTGACTCACCAGCCGGTGTACAGTCTCCATCTTCTGTCGGTGAGCATTTAGCCAGGAGGGGTAGTTATGGCAGACATCTTCTTCTGGGCGGAATAGGTTCAGGTCATGGACCCCTTTTCCTGGGCGGCCAAAGAGAAGAGTGTGTGGGGTGTAGCCAGTCACGGAGTGGACCTGGTTGTTGTAGGCCCATACTAGATCTGGAAGGAATTGGGGCCATCGATCTTTCTTATCTTCGGCCAAGGTGCGGATCAGCTGGAGTAGGGTCCGGTTAAAGCGTTCACATGCACCGTTCCCTTGTGGATGGTAAGGAGTGGTCCTCGACTTCTGGATCCCATACATCCGATGCAGCTCCTCGATGACTCTGCCTTCGAAACAAGCCCCCTGGTCGAAGTGTAACCTCTCCGGACACCCATACACGTGGATGAACTGTCGACAGATGGCCTGTGCAGCCGATTCGGCCGTCTGGTCCTTGGTAGCAACAACGACGGCGAATTTTGTGAAGTGGTCCACCATGACTAGGCAGTATTGATAGCCACTGCTCGCCGTCCAGATCAGCAGATAGTCTACCATCAACAGCTCAAGAGGCCTGGAGGTTTTAATCGTCTGGACAGGTGCACGCTGTTCGGTGGACTTGTGCAGTTCACAGGTGCGACAGGTTCTGCAGACATCTTCAACCAGCTTGCGGAGCCCCGGACAATAGATAGATTGTTGAATCCACCGAAACGTCTTATCTACTCCGAAGTGTCCATTCCTTTTGTGGGCTTCGGCCACCATCTCACGGGCTAACTGGGCAGGTACTACAACTTGTGTGCATTCCTCCAGCATGTGAGACAAGAGAACCTTCCGGTATAGTACTTCTTCTCTCAGAACCAGCCGGTCCCACTGGCTGAGCAGGGTCAAGGTTCCGGTAGACAGTCGTGACCGTGCTTCGGAGGAGGGCTTCTGCTGTTGCTTCACCCATTGCTTGAGTAGGGCCCATTCAGGGTTCTGGTCCTGGAGCCTGCACAATTCTTGGGGACACAGTGTGACCCCCACTGGAGTTCCAACTTCGCCCACAACGAACTGGCAGTAATCCATCATCTGTTGGGCAAGCCTTGCAAAGTCGGGCGTCTCGTCTCCTTCTAGTTCTTCATCCCGGTCTCTGGTAAGTAAGGGGTATGACACTCTAGACAGGCTGTCCGCATTTTGATTCTCAGCCCCAGCCCTATATTTGATCTTGTAGTTGAACTTAGAGAGTCGAGCCATCCAACGCTGCTCCATGATTCCGAGCTTTGCATTTTCTAAGTGGGCCAACGGGTTGTTGTCGGTCAGGACCAGTACTTCCGTCCCTGTGAGGTATCCCGCAGATTTCTCCGCCATAGCCCACGTTAGGGCCAACAGCTCCAGCCGGAACGAGCTATAATTGGTGGGGTTCTTCTCGCCCTCGTGTAGGGATCGACTGGCATAGGCTATGACACGTTCCTTGCCTTCTTGTACTTGTGAAAGTACTGCCCCTAGACCCTGTAGACTGGCATCGGTATGTAGTTGGAAAGGGAGATTGTAGTCTGCATATGCAAGGATGGGAGGTGAAGTCTTGCACCCTTTAGGGCTTGGAAGGATTCTTCCTGGCTGGGTCCCCAGCTGATGGGTCGTCCTCTGGGGCCGTTGGTGGTCCCTCGAAGCAGTTCGTGCAAGGGTGCAGCAAGCCGGGCGAAGTTTCTCACGAACCGGCGGTAGTAACCGGCCAACCCCAGGAAGGCCCGGACCTCTCTGACGTTCGTAGGCTGTGGCCAGTCCCGCACGGCGGCTATTTTCTCCGAAGACGGCTGTACACCTTCGGCCGAGATCCGGTGACCCAGGTAATTGATCTCGGGCTGCAGAAGACGGCACTTGCTGGGTTTCAACTTCAGGCCATGTTCTCTCAACCTACGAAACACACGGCCCAGCTGTTGCAGGTGTTCTTCAAATGTGGCCGAATAGACTACGATGTCGTCCAGGTAAATGAGGGTGAAGTCGAAGTTGAAGTCCCCCAGGCAGCGCTCCATCAGTCGCTGGAAGGTCCCCGGCGCGTTGTTCAGGCCAAAGGGCATCCGGTCGAACTCGTACAGGCCCATGGGTAGGATGAAAGCAGTCTTTTCTCTATCTTTCTCGTGCATAGGTACCTGCCAATAGCCGCTGGCCAGGTCCAATGACGAAAAATATTTAGCTTTCTTCAGGGCTGTCAGGGATTCTTCGATCCTTGGTAAAGGGTATGAGTCCCGGATGGTGCAAGCATTCAAACGGCGGTAGTCCACGCAGAACCTCAGGGACCCGTCTTTCTTCTTGACTATCACCACTTGTGCAGCCCAGGGGCTCTGGCTTTCTCGTACCACTCCAGCGTGTAACATGGAATTCAGGAGGTTTTTCACTTCTTGGTATTGTTGGGGAGGTATTTGGCGGTACCTTTCACGGATAGGAGCGGTATCACCTGTGGGGATTTCGTGCTTGATACTGGGGGTGCATCCAAAGTCGGTGTCATGCCGGGCAAAGGACGCCTGGTGCTCTTGAAGTAACTCTTCCACCTGGGACACTTCTTGGTTGGAGTATTGGGATATGTCCAACTGGCACTTTTCTCGTAGTTCTCGCCCCGCGTTGACGTCACCCGCGACAGCGGCCATGGCAGAGACCGTCACTGTCCAATCTCCCTCTGTAGACGGTGCAAACTGGAGGGGGTTCATAGGGTTCACCTCTTCGGTTAGGGCATAAACTCGGGCGAGTTGTGTCCCAGCCTCTAGGTCGACGCTCACGTTAGCCGTGTTACCCAGCCTGACAGGAATCCTCCCCTTTCTCACAACGGCTAGCGTTCGAGCAACTAGGGGGTTCAGCTTCCCTTCCTTCGGGGTGCGCGGCTCAATCAGCACCTCCACGCCTTCGAGCTGTCTTGTGGTGCTAAGGGGTAGCGAGATAACGGTCTCCTTCTCAGCAGGTAAAGTTATCCTAGTATGGCGGGGTACGGTGATCGTGGCTAGCGGCAGTTGTTTTTCTGTCATTCGCTGGAGATTGCAGGTCCGGACCACTTGTTGGAAGGCTCGGCGGGTGGCCCTATGTGTGGTCACTTCTTGCCAGTACTTGGGCCCCCTCTTGGTAACCAACACAAGATTCAGGTCTTTCAAGATGTTCATCCCAATAATCATGGGCGTTTCTGATCCACAGCCTTCCCTGACCACGATTATCCCTCTCTTCCCGAGATCTTGCCCACACACTTCGGTGTTCATCCAGGCAACTCCCGTCACCGGAATGGGTAGATTATTGGCTGCTTTGATCTTGATAGTAGTATCAGGGTCATAGGCAACCTGCGGCTTCAGATACTCTTCGTAAAACTGCTCGGAGATGGTGGATACCTGGGACCCAGTATCCATTAATCCTTGCACGGCGGTCCCTTCCAATAATACTTCCAGGGTAGGGCTGTTTGATGCAAGTTTGTTCCGTGGCTGGCTCTGTTTTCCTACACCCCTCTCTTTGGCCTCCCCTGCCGAGTGAGCCTCTTTGGCAGGGGCGTCTAGTTTAAAGGTGGCCACTGTTGTGGGGCATGACTTGCTGGTTCCGGTATATCGGCCCGTGGATGAACTTGAACGTTCTGGGGGCAACGGTTTGCTCTATGGCGGGGATCACTGCATGTCCAGCATCTTCCCATCGGCCGGCTGGGTTGTTGTCTCGCTTGCCTGTCCGCCTGTTGGTCCAGGGTGAGCTGCAACACCTGTTTCTGCAACTCTGCCACCATCTGCTTCAGTTCTTCCGTGTCACTGTTCGGGGTTCTGATACCAGTTATGGACCTGCAAGCCGCGGTATAAGTCTGGGCCTCCATGACAGGTCCTCTCGAACGTTCTATCGCTTCTTGCTTAACCTCAGCGAACGTAAGGGCCGGATTTATCCGGAGTAGATCTTGCAGTGAGCGGTTAAGGTACGGGTCTCTTAATCCAGTCACGAATTGATCTCTCAACACCAGGTCACGGGCGCCCGTACTAGCTATCTGTTCTTTTTTCCTGCAGGCTTGTTCAAGCAGTACTTAGAGGGCGTTGGCATATTGAGGGATGTCCTCCGACTCGAGTTGCGTACGCCGGAAGAACATATACCGTAATGTTCCCGCATATGTGGTCGGCCCATAGGTGTTCTCCAGCACCCGCACCAAGTCATCTAACGTACGCTGGCCCCTAACTGTCTCCAGCCTGACTGTCGTCCACGCTTCCCCCTCTAATGTTAGCATGGCCATTTCTGCTAAGGTCTTAGGATCAATGTTATACATCTCCCCCACTATCTTAAGTTGTTCGGTCCATTCAGTTACAGGATAGTTCCGTCCGTTAAACTTCCTCACCTGATTGACAATAGATGCCGGGGGAGCTGTCCGGTTATAAGTTACTACCGGGAGGAGATTCTGTTGATCACACATCCTGCCGACTACGCCAGATGTAGCGACCGGTGGTAAGGCCGCGGGTGTGTGTGTATGATCTTTCTCAACAGAATCCCCATACTCAGATTTAACCGGTAGTAACATTTCTTTACTGTAAAACATGTCTATAACACAGTCAACTGATCTAGCTGCACACATGTATATGGTGGGGTCTCTGGATCTTCACTTCTTCCGGGTACGCAGCTAGCAAAGAAAAAAACACAACAATGGAGATATCTTTCCCTAACTTTCCCTAAAATCACGTACCAGTCTATCACAGAAGAAGGTGTCGCTCCCACGTAGCAGGCCTGGGGATCTCACGATGACGGGTCCCGGTGCAGCGCTGAAGGGGGAAACTCCTCAGTCTTCTTCTGTGGTCTCCTTCCGCAGGTAACAGAATCTTTCTTTGTTAGTCTCTCCCAGTCTCAGGGCACACCGAGCAGCAGACGGGAGCCCACAGCAGCACAGAAGTCTCCCTTATGTCAGTCACAGCCCCTGCACATGTAATCCAGTGGCAATGTCCTGAATTCCGGAGGCAATGTCCTGAATTTGAGTGGGACCCTCTGTAAGGCAAGGTCCTGCAGACCGGGGGTTGCAGCAACGATCTTCACAGGGTATTTCTTCCCAAGAATCTGGCTGCAAAAGAGCCCTATGTCTGTCCTGGCTGCGCTCTCTGGATCTGCACTGTTTTTCTGCTTTCACTTCCTGGGTAAACAACAGAGATGGTGGGGGCTTTCCACCCTCTGTGATTGTACAGTCCACTGATGCCCCCTGGTGGACAAGTGCGGACTGTGCACAGTTCATTTCAGTGTCAATTTCAATAATACAATCTGAATTGTACACCTCATTACATCACCATGGAAGTACCACAGTCTCCAGGTTGCTAGCTGAGTCTTGTTTGTCTTCTCCACTAGTCTTGGGGTCCCGATGCCCCTTTTCTGTAGCCTGATCCCTCCACTGCCTGCACGTGACAATGGATACGAGCTCCACGGGTGGATTGCTTACTGCCAGTGCCTCTGGGACCCTCTCTGCCTCCTGGAGCCAATTGGTTCTTGTCTCTGCTCCTCATTCTGGCCTCAGGACAAGCTCCCACCGGCTCCAGTCCTCTGAACACTTCTATCAAGTTCTCTTCCTTCTGTGACAGACTTTCTTTCTCCAGCTTCCTTCCAACTCGACTCTGGCTGTTTGACTCTCCTCCTCCTCTGCTGTTCAACGGCCTCTCCTCATTTCTGGATCGTTCCCACTCTATTTATACCTTTTGTCATGCACGTGTCCCTTGTCCTCTACGTGTGTGCTTCCTAACTTCACTCTTCCCAGGTGCTCCCCCTAGCTACTTCCTTTCCACCCATCCCCACTACCCTGGTTCCTAGTGTGTTCAGGGAGTCCCGGCACCGGTCTGTGTCCCTCTTACCAGTGAGTGGGATACTACACCCTAACAGGGGTGCAGTACCTCTGTGGCAAATGGATCCGCGGGGGCGCCACAAATGTCCCACTAATCCCCAGGTCAACTCTACCTCATCATTTTCTATCTTCACTCATCAAGTAATCTGGGGACTCATGAGAAAACAATACAAGTCTCCTACAAGAAAGGGTTTCAATATTCACAATTTTGAGAAATCTGAACTCACCCAGTTATCTGGACAGGGGTTTCGGAATATAATCTGCACCCTCTTTCCTTGATGTGTTACTGTTAACAGTTCCACCATCACATCAAACACTTTCATCATTTTCTTAATCTAGGAAAAGAATGACATTAATAGGGCAGTATTATAGTAGTTATATTCCTGTATATAGGAGCAGTATTATAGTAGTTATATTCTTGTACATAGGAGCAGTATTATAGTAGCTATATTCTTGTACATAGGAGCAGTATTATAGTAGTTATATTCTTGTACATAGGGGCAGTATTATAGTAGTTATATTCTTGTATATAGGGGCAGTAATATAGTAGTTATATTCTTGTACATAGGAGCAGTATTATAGTAGTTATATTCTTGTATATAGGAGCAGTATTATAGTAGTTATATTCTTGTATATAGGGGCAGTATTATAGTAGTTATATTCTTGTATATAGGGGCAGTATTATAGTAGTTATATTCTTGTACATAGGGGGCAGTATTATAGTAGTTATATTCTTGTATATAGGGGTAGTATTATAGTAGTTATATTCTTGTACATAGGAGCAGTATTATAGTAGTTATATTCTTGTACATAGGGGCAGTATTATAGTAGTTATATTCTTGTATATAGGGGCAGTATTATAGTAGTTATATTCTTGTACATAGGGGCAGTATTATAGTAGTTATATTCTTGTACATAGGGGCAGTATTATAGTAGTTATATTCTTGTACATAGGGGGCAGTATTATAGTAGTTATATTCTTGTATATAGGGATAGTATTATAGTAGTTATATTCTTGCATATAGGAGCAGTATTATAGTAGTTATATTCTTGTACATAGGTGTAGTATTATAGTAGTTATATTCTTGTACATAGGGACAGTATTATAGTAGTTATATTCTTGTATATAGGAGCAGTATTATAGTAGTTATATTCTTGTACATAGGGGCAGTATTATAGCAGTTATATTCTTGTATATAGGGGCAGTATTATAGTAGTTATATTCTTGTATATAGGAGCAGTATTATAGTAGTTATATTCTTGTACATAGGAGCAGTATTATAGTAGTTATATTCTTGTACATAGGAGCAGTATTATAGTAGTTATATTCTTGTACATAGGAGCAGTATTATAGTAGTTATATTCTTGTACATAGGGGCAGTATTATAGTAGTTATATTCTTGTATATAGGAGCAGTATTATAGTAGTTATATTCTTGTACATAGGAGCAGTATTATAGTAGTTATATTCTTGTACATAGGGGCAGTATTATAGTAGTTATATTCTTGTACATAGGGGCAGTATTATAGTAGTTATATTCTTGTATATAGGGGCAGTATTATAGTAGTTATATTCTTGTACATAGGAGCAGTATTATAGTAGTTATATTCTTGTACATAATGGCAGTATTATAGTAGTTATATTCTTGTACATAGGGCAGTATTATAGTAGTTATATTCTTGTACATGGGGAGTAGTATTATAGTAGTTATATTCTTGTACATAGGGCAGTATTATAGTAGTTATATTCTTGTACATAGGAGCAGTATTATAGTAGTTATATTCTTGTATATAGAAGCAGTATTATAGTAGTTATATTCTTGTACATAGGAGCAGTATTATAGTAGTTATATTCTTGTACATAGGGGGCAGTATTATAGTAGTTATATTCTTGTACATGGGGAGTAGTATTATAGTAGTTATATTCTTGTACATAGGGAGCAGTATTATAGTAGTTATATTCTTGTACATAGAAGCAGTATTATAGTAGTTATATTCTTGTACATAGGAGCAGTATTATAGTAGTTATATTCTTGTACATAGGGGCAGTATTATAGTAGTTGTATTCTTGTACATAGGGGCAGTATTATAGTAGTTATATTCTTGTACATGGGGAGTAGTATTATAGTAGTTATATTCTTGTACATAGGAGCAGTATTATAGTAGTTATATTCTTGTACATAGGGGCAGAATTATAGTAGTTATATTCTTGTACATAGGGGCAGTATTATAGTAGTTATATTCTTGTATATAGAAGCAGTATTATAGTAGTTATATTCTTGTACATAGGGGGCAGTATTATAGTAGCTATATTCTTGTACATGGGGAGTAGTATTATAGTAGTTATATTCTTGTATATAGGGGCAGTATTATAGTAGTTATATTCTTGTACATAGGAGCAGTATTATAGTAGTTATATTCTTGTACATAGGGGCAGTATTATAGTAGTTATATTCTTGTACATAGGGGCAGTATTATAGTAGTTATATTCTTGTACATAGGGGCAGTATTATAGTAGTTATATTCTTGTACATAGGAGCAGTATTATAGTAGTTATATTCTTGTACATAGGGGGCAGTATTACAGTGCCTACAAGTAGTATTCAACCCCCTGCTGATTTAGGTGGTTTGATAAGATGCAAATAAGTTAGAGCCTTCAAACTGCAAACGAGAGTAGGATTTATTAACAGAAGCATAAATCTTACAAACCAAAAAGTTATGTTGCTCAGTTGAATTTTAATAATTTTTTAACATAAAAGTGTGGGTCAATTATTATTCAACCCCTATGTTTAATGTTTTGTGGAATAACCCTTGTTTGCAATTACAGCTAATAATCGTCTATTATAAGACCTGATCAGGCCGGCACAGGTCTCTGGAGTTATCTTGGCCCACTCCTCCATGCAGATCTTCTCCAAGTTATCTAGGTTCTTTGGGTTCTCATGTGGACTTTAATCTTGAGCTCCTTCCACAAGATTTCAATTGGGTTAAGGTCAGGAGACTGACTAGGCCACTCCAACACCTTGATTTTTTCCCTCTTAAACCAGGCCTTGGTTTTCTTGGCTGTGTGCTTTGGGTCGTTGTCTTGTTGGAAGATGAAATTACGACCCATCTTAAGATCCTTGATGGAAGAGCGGAGGTTCTTGGCCAAAATCTCCAGGTAGGCCATGCTATCCATCTTCCCATGGATGCGGACCAGATGGCCAGGCCCCTTGGCTGAGAAACAGCCCCACAGCATGATGCTGCCACCACCATGCTTGACTGTAGGGATGGTATTCTTGGGTTCGTATGCAGTGCCATCCAGTCTCCAAACATCACGTGTGTGGTTGGCACCAAAGATCTCGATCTTGGTCTCATCAGACCATAGAACCTTGAACCAGTCTGTCTCAGAGTCCTCCAAGTGATCATGAGCAAACTGTAGACGAGCCTTGACATGACGCTTTGAAAGTAAAGGTACCTTACGGGCTCGTCTGGAACGGAGACCATTGCGGTGGAGTACATTACTTATGGTATTGACTGAAACCAATGTCCCCACTGCCATGAGATCTTCCCGGAGCTCCTTCCTTGTTGTCCTTGGGTTAGCCTTGACTCTTCGGACAAGCCTGGCCTCGGCACGGGAGGAAACTTTCAAAGGCTGTCCAGGCCGTGGAAGGTTAACAGTAGTTCCATAAGCCTTCCACTTCCGGATGATGCTCCCAACAGTGGAGACAGGTAGGCCCAACTCCTTGGAAAGGGTTTTGTACCCTTGCCAGCCTTGTGACCCTCCACGATCTTGTCTCTCATGGACTTGGAATGCTCCTTTGTCTTTCCCATGTTGACCATGTATGAGTGCTGTTCACAAGTTTGGGGAGGGTCTTAAATAGTCAGAAAAGGCTGGCAAAAGAGATAATTAATCCACACATGTGAAGCTCATTGTTCTTTGTGCCTAAACTACTTCTTAATACTTTAGGGGGACCAAACAGAATTCTGGTGGTTTGAGGGGTTGAATAATAAATGACCCTCTGAATTAACTTTTAACGCTTTAAAAAAAAAAAATATAAAAAAATGTTTTGTGGCACTGCATTTCCCACTTCCAGGCTGATCTACAGTCCAAATGTCACAATGCCAAGTTAATTCCGCATGTGTCAACCAGCTAAATCTGCAGGGGGTTGAATACTACTTGTAGGCACTGTATAGTAGTTATATTCTTGTACATGGGGAGTAGTATTATAGTAGTTATATTCTTGTATATAGGGGCAGTATTATAGTAGTTATATTCTTGTACATAGGGGGCAGTATTATAGTAGTTATATTCTTGTACATAGGAGCAGTATTATAGTAGTTATATTCTTGTACACAGGGGCAGTATTATAGTAGTTATATTCTTGTACATGGGGAGTAGTATTATAGTAGTTATATTCTTGTATATAGGGGCAGTATTATAGTAGTTATATTCTTGTATATAGGAGCAGTATTATAGTAGTTATATTCTTGTACATGGGGAGTAGTATTATAGTAGTTATATTCTTGTATATAGGGGCAGTATTATAGTAGTCATATTCTTGTACATAGGAGCAGTATTATAGTAGTTATATTCTTGTATATAGGAGGCAGTATTATAGTAGTTATATTCTTGTACATGGGGAGTAGTATTATAGTAGTTATATTCTTGTATATAGGGGCAGTATTATAGTAGTCATATTCTTGTACATAGGAGCAGTATTATAGTAGTTATATTCTTGTACATAGGAGCAGTATTATAGTAGTTATATTCTTGTATATAGGAGCAGTATTATAGTAGTTCTATTCTTGTACATAGGAGCAGTATTATGGTAGTTATATTCTTGTACATGGGGAGTAGTATTATAGTAGTTATATTCTTGTACATAGGAGCAGTATTATAGTAGTTATATTCTTGTACATATGGAGCAGTATTATAGTAGTTATATTCTTGTACATAGGAGCAGTATTATAGTAGTTATATTCTTGTACATAGGGGCAGTATTATAGTAGTTATATTCTTGAACATAGGAGCAGTATTATAGTAGTTATATTCTTGTATGTAGGGGCAGTATTATAGTAGTTATATTCTTGTATATAGGGGCAGTATTATAGTAGTTATATTCTTGTACATAGGGAGCAGTATTATAGTAGTCATATTCTTGTACATAGGGGGCAGTATTATAGTAGTTATATTCTTGTACATAGGGGGCAGTATTATAGTAGTTATATTCTTGTACATAGGGGGCAGTATTATAGTATATTTTTGCCTTTTCAGACTCAGTAAACAGACGCCCCTCACCTGTTCACTCTGATCCTCCTGTTTCTTTCCCTTCTCCACCCTATAGTCCAGGCCATTGATAACTCCAACAGATGTCGCCAGTTCAGCTGCCACCAATGCCACCAGTGCCCCAATAACCATGTCGTCTGTCTTCTTAACAATACAAGATGCTTGAATTTTCTCAGTCAAGGTCCCGTTGAGTTTTTTATAATAATCGATGACTACATTGTCTTCAGAGGAGCTGATGAACTGAACGGCGGCCTCGCTGAGCTCCGGCACATCGTCCTTGTGTCTTTTACGATGACCTCGAAGAGATGAGAGAGAACCTTGATAGCTTTCCACCATCTGAAAGTTGCAAGAGAAAAAACATGTAGTGGAAAAATGTAAAATGTATAGAGATGTGGTGGTCTCATTCATGGCACTTGGATGCTATATAGGGGGGGTTACTTCCAGATATATTGCTCCTTCGGTTATTGGTTGACTCAGGGTTTTTTGCCGCTTTTTTCTTATTTAAAATATGCCTTAAAAGCCCATCGATCCCTGTCCCTTTTCTGTACCACCAGTGGCTTCCACTGCTTTTCTTCCGGTGTTGTTCACCACTGTGTCCACTAGTTGGCTGCAGAGGTAATGCAGCTGCAAAACCAAAAGAGAAGCAGAGGAGGCTGGTGGGGGACCTGGTCAATGGAAAAGAAGAATACGGGATCATTAAGTGACTATGTGCTGCTGAAAAAAAATATACAATTATTTTTATAGGTATGAATGGAGGTGATTTCTGCTTCTGTGACTGGCTGCAGTGGTCACATGTAAAGTGCAAAATCAGATGTTTCTTTGATTACCTGCAGCGGTCAGGTTACATATAAAGCGTGTCATTAGATGTTTCTTTGATGACTTACTCTTCTATTCCCCCTTGATTGTATTGTCTGCAGCAGTCAGGTTACATATAAAGCGTGTCATTAGATGTTTCTTTGATAACTTACTCTTCTATTCCCCCTTGATTGCCTGCAGCGGTCTAGTTACATATAGAGCATGTCATCAGATGTTTCTTTGATGACTTACTCTTCTATTCCCCCTTGATTACCTGCAGCGGTCTGGTCACACGTAGAGAGCGTCATTAGATGTTTCTTTGATGACTTACTCTTATATTCCCCCTTGATCAGCTGAGGCAGTCTGATTACAGGTAGAGTGCGTCATTAAATGTTTCTTTAATGACTTACTCTTGTATTCCCCCTTGATTGTCTGCAGCATTCAGGTCATATCTAGAGCGTGTCATTAGGTGTTTCTTTGAAGACTTACTCTTATATTCCCTCATGACTGCCTGCAGCGGTCTGGTCACACGTAGAGTGCATCATTAGATGTTTCTTTGATGACTTACTCTTCTATTCCCCCTTGATTGCCTGCAGAGGTCAGGTTACATATAGAGCGTGTCATTAGATGTTTCTTTGATGACTTACTCTTCTATTCCCCCATGATTGCCTGCAGCGGTCAGGTTACATATAGAGCGTGTCATTAGATGTTTCTTTGATGACTTACTCTTCTAATCCCCCATGATTGGCTGCAGCAGTCAGGTCATATGTAAAGCGCGTCATCAGCTGTTTCTTTGATGACTTACTCTTCTATTCCCCCTTGATTGGCTGCAGCGGTCAGGTTACATATAGAGCATGTCATTAGATGTTTCTTTGATGACTTACTCTTGTATTCCCCCTTGATTGTCTGCAGCATTCAGGTCATATCTAGAGCGTGTCATTAGTCATTAGGTGTTTCTTTGAAGACTTACTCTTATATTCCCTCATGACTGCCTGCAGCGGTCTGGTCATACGTAGAGTGCATCATTAGATGTTTCCTTGATGACTTACTCTTCTATTCCCCCCTGATTGCCTGCAGCGGTCAGGTCACATGTAGAGTGTGTCATCAGATGTTTCTTTGATGACTTACTCTTCTATTTCCCCTTGTTTGGCTGCAGCGGTCAGGTTACATATAGAGCGTGTCATTAGATGTTTCTTTGATGACTTACTCTTCTATTCCCCCTTGATTGCCTGCAGCAGTCAGGTTACATATAGAGCGTGTCATTAGATGTTTCTTTGATGACTTACTCTTCTATTCCCCCATGATTGGCTGCAGCGGTCAGGTCATATGCAAAGCGCGTCATCAGCTGTTTCTTTGAGTTAGGCCCCTTTCACATCAGCGTTTTTGCTGATTCACGGCAGTTCCAGCAGATTTACCTCATCAGCCGCGTAACGGGCGACTTGCGGCCAGCCCCCATTCTATCTCTATGGGACTTGCGGCAGGTGCGGTTTTTGCTCTGATCCGGCAAATTCGCCATTTGCGGCAAGTAAAAAAACCGAGGTTATATGCATTTTTTGACTTGCCACAAGTGCCGTATTTGCCATTACGCGGCAGATGCGGATAATCTGCCAGATTTGAAATGTGAAAATGTGTGTGAGATGTGAAAGGTCCCTTACTCTTGTATTCCCTCACGATTGGCTGCAGCGGTCCTGAGTATATTCTGTGCATCACTCCACAGTTTGTGCTTACTTAGTACAAACCTCCATACTGTAGTAAAGCTGTAAATCAAATCCAGCAAAAAACCAAGCTACCACAAATTCTCCTCTTCAAAAAAATCCCTATTGATCCCATCATACACATCAGAAGAAAAAAGTGCAATGTTTTAACCACACAGGGCCTTTATCAAGCCAAGAACACCTCTTTGATGGTTGATAAAGGCCCTACATGGCTGAACCATTGCACTTTTTTCTTCTGATGTGGGATCCATACAGTTTTTCCTGGGGAGGAGCATTTTCGACACGTAGCTTCTAGAGTCGCCTCTGCTGGATTATTTAAATGGTGGACAACTCCTTTAATGGAACTAAGTAGCAATACCAGATGAAGCCATTGAAGTGAGAGGCGCTGTTTCTGGAAGATATAATCATTGTTCCTTTAATAGGTGGTAGAGAGAGCTTTTTCCAACCAGAATTGAGGCTTTTTTAATGGTGGGAATGTTTTTTTAAGGAATATTAGAAAATAAATGATGGTGGAATCATTAGTACTTAATGAATTCTGTAATTTGGATTTTCTTACCAAACAGCTCTTGATAAAGCCCATCATGTTGAAGTTCAGGGTCAGTCGGGAGATTTCTGAGGGACTGAGCAGCAGGCGGACCTGTGATGGAGAACAATATGGAATTCATGAGAACAGATCTTGAGGGATCTAGGAGACAACTGGAAACCACGGTCCCTGTAAGAAGGACATTATTGAGGACCATTTATTTTTGACTTTTGACCTTTCTTTCCCAATGATTTCCATGGTTTACCCTTCTTCCTCACATCCTATACCTAGACATTCAATTGGTAGTCCGCTCCTCACCTCCCTAGAGGTCCCGCTTACGGTCAACACCTTGGTGGACACTCCATGCTGGAATATGCTCTTCTCTTGGTTTCCACCCTGTAATACAAGAAGTAAATCTTAATAATCTTCAGGTGTTATACACAATATCCTGACAAAAATCAGAAGCCGATTGTGACGAAATGGACTCCTTTAATGTATAACATATGACGGTCTCTTATGTAGCCAGACAGTATTTGCATTTTGTTTTCTACCTTGTGATGGGCCACTCATTGTTCCTACAAGTCTTGTAGATGCCTGGTAGTGTTTAACGTGTGTAATGTAATTATCTCACCTCTTTGTCATAGAAGGTCTGAGGCTCATACAACTTAATCTTGCTAAAATTCCTTTGTATTACAATGTGTATTGCTGATTCTATGTAAATTACTTCAGCCACCATTGTTTGTGGTCGGGATGGTATACTAAATGTCACCCTCCTTTGCCCCTCGCTGCCCACATCACTTAAATGAACATTGTCCAGGCAGCTTGAAATCTAGCCAATGAGAGCACAGTCTTATTCCACCAATCATGACGTCCCCAATATCCTGCAATGAGTGATCAAGGGGATATAAGCAGACCTGTTCATTAACCAGGGTGATTTTTTGTCTAGTGACCTCGGTCTAGGGACTTGCCCCGACTAGAGGTGCACGGGACTTGATACATGCAGCTAATCTAGGATCTATGGATCCGATTGGCAGGCCATAACCCCATGCCTAGGCACTTCAGTGCCGACCAAGGGGATCAGAACTTGGATTATAATACTACAAAGAATTCGGCATCGAATGTTCGGATTTGGCTAGGATATCAAAGACTACAGTACATAAAGAAGCAACACAGGTTGGTACAATCCAGTCACCTGGCTACAGATTTTGTTGTGCTAGCTCAGCTTCCTAAGTCTGGCATTATTCCTTTCTTGGTGGATGCCTGCCAAAAGCTGCTAGGTTGGAGTAAGTAGCCCTGGAAGCTCTGAGGCACGAATATTCTAATCCCTGGTGAGCCAGCGGAAGGGTGAGATTCTGCTGCCTGTTACATTGTGTGGTTTGCTGGTTATGTGGTACTGTTTGGGGGATCCAATAAAGATATTAATATTGTGGTACCCTCACCCTGTTATGTCTGAGTAGTGTTCCACCCACGGTTAAGGAGCTTGGGCGTTCAGTTTTGGGATGAGCCCTGGTCCACGTTGTCTTTCTAAAGGCGGCTGGGCCAGCGGACGAGAGCACCCACTGACCCCCGTGTCTCCACACTGAACAGTAGCTCAAACCCTTTTTCTTGTCTTAAATTATATATATAAGGTCCACCCACTTGAGAGTGGGACAGGGAGGAAAAGGAGGACAGGGATGTCAACGCTAGGACTCATCAGACCTGGGGTCACCTTGTCGCGGTTGATGAGCAAATAGACATTGGCCAATGTATGTAGCAAGAACCCCAAAAAAATAAAAAAATAAGAATTTTGAGTTTTTTGAAAAAAATGTACCGTAAGTTTTTAATTTTTTCCTCATATATATATACAGCTTGTTAGCATGTGTGCATCACTGGTAGTAGCTGAGTGCTGCAGAGAATTTTTTCTAGTTGTTTGACCCAGCGTCTCTGCTGGCACCAGTTCCCATTATGTCTGTGAGTGCTGTGCAGTTTTTTCTGTTTTGTATATATATATATATTAAACATTTTTCCCATCACCATCTACACTTAAAAAATATTTGAAATTTTGCAATCTTCACACCAGGGCAATTATAAACTTTTCAGAAGTCTCACTATCATCACAGACAAGATCCACCCATTCACAGGTCTTTCGACCCCCGTAGCTTCACATTTGCACACACTTATTGGATGCTTTAATATAAGAATAGGGGCAAAGTTTATTCATTGCTGCTAACGTACATATGAGTATAAAGCCAAAATAGCTCCCAGTGTAAACATCTTGAGATTTATTTTTCTTTACTTTTTCAGCAGCACTTGCTTTTTACTGTGTTTTCTTACAACAGAGTATTTTTACAGGTTTGTTGGACTGTTTTTTGTGATTCAGTCTTTTGGTGGTGTGCACACTGTCCTACAGACGTGTTCACTGTGTGCATGGTTCATTAGTTTTTGTCTAATGTACATATGAGTATAAAGCCAAAATAACTCCCAGTGTAAAAATCCTGAGATTTATTTTTTTTACACAAATTGTGATATGAAAATTAATTAAAAAAAATAAAAAAATATATTTAACATAAAATGATTCTGTGGTATGAGAATGTCCTGGCCCAGTAGTGCAAGGAAAATCCATTGCTAACACACTTAGCCTATAGAATGTAGAGACCTCTTCCTTCCTATGTTCCGATTGACTTAGATGAGAACCAATCATAGCAAGAGTTGGGATCATAAAGAGTTGGAATGTTCTGATTGGCTTGGATGAAAGCCAATCACAGCAAGAGCTGGGATCTTAAAACTAACTGAGCTTATGAGAATGTCCTTGGCTATTCTTCTAGTAGGGTGGAATATTTTGATTTCTGCCCACAGTTGCCCTTTGTTTGACCCAAACGTTTCCCTCTTACCTCCTTGTTCAGAAGATGTAGTTGGGTATTCTGGTTGGTGACGATGTAGAGGCGACTTTTACTGACCCGGGGGAACGTCAGAGGAACCTCTTGCTGCTTTACTGAGTAATCGTTCTGTAACTCGAAGACGGTGACCTTGGAGTCCATCTGTTGAGGAATAAGATGGGTACAAATGATACTGAGGGAACTGGAGTATCTAAGCCAATCAAGTGTGATGCTGCATCCTAAGACAATGTATCAAAACCAATCTTATAGGTTTGTCAGGTATCATATTGGATACTGACTGCTCAGCTTCTTTTAAGGAGCCAATCTTGCTGTCTCAAAATTGAGTATGTCTCCACGATTTTCCACGGACATCTTGGTCCTCGAAAAATCATGGACAGGTGGATGACCCCAACACATGTGCAAGTGTTGTCTGTGAAGACCACAGAGATCTCTTGTACCAGAAACTCGGATGTGTGGAGGGACCCCATGTTGTAGCACTGTCTGCCTACTATAGGTTTGGGTGGTTACGGTGTCCCCAATAAAAACACAGATATTTTTTGGTAAGTTATCCAAATTGATAGTCAGTACAACTGGGGACTCGGGAGACGTTGTGAGGTTCCACAGCTGTCCCTAATCATGGGTGGGAATGTCATGAAAATGTCAGCAGATACAAAAGTGAGCACCCAAAAGAACTAGAACTTTGGGCCATCTTGAAGCTCATGCCCCAAAGGGCTTGGTTACGGGGATAAGAAAAAGAAAACTTTTCTGGATATCCACTCAGCACAGATCATTGACCATCCAAATAGAGAGGCTATGGCTCCTCCAGGTTGGAGAAGGGTCATTGTTGACACCTTTTTGAGGACTTGTGGTGTTTGTTTTAGACCAAACAGGACAGTCACAAATTGGAAAAGCATGAAAGTACAGAGATGTCCCGAGGACAGGAAGATTTATGTCCACCGAGGACAATAACGTCCATAGATGATGTCAGGCGATCTCAGCCAGATCTTCAGGTGGGCCAGCAGAGAGGAGATGACTTCGTCTAGCTGTTTGGTCTATTATGTAGTATCCCTGCTGTCTCAGGGGAATGCAAATATTGGTGTCAAAGTCAAATTAGCTTCCTCAGGGTAGGTTTAGGTGAACTTTTCTGTGGGTACGGCCATGTTTTGATTGGGTTTTCTCCTCCAATGCTGGCCCAGTTGGTTGGTTGATGGGTAAATTTGCACCATTATTACAGGGGGCATAAAAGAAAAACTGTTCCAGAATCAGTGAAGGTACTCATTGTGGATTTTAATAAAAAAGCCAAAGAAATGGCCTCTTTAAAAGGAATCTGTCAAACCAAGCAAAGGCGCTCGGTGCACCTCTGGTGTGGCTAAACAGCTCAGCGCACCTACTTGTTTACCACCTATCTCTGGCTCTATGAAGTCAGAGCTGTCGATCAAAAGAGAGACAGGGAGAAGATAGGTGGAAAACAATCATTGGGTTTTCATTTGCTGTAAATCACAATCATCAACATTAACAGAAATAAACACTTGAAATAGATCACTCTGTAATGACTCTATATAATATATGTGTTTCACTTTATGTATTGAATTACTGAATTTAATTAACTTTTTGATGATATTCTAATTCATTAAGATGAACCTGTAGGTGCACTGAACTGTCTGGTCACACCAAGGGTGCACGGAGTGCCTCGGCTTGGTTTGAACAGTCATTCTGTGCTGACCGACTTCCATTGAGTTTCACTATTCTCCCTCCTTCAAGATAACATGAAGATCATAAAAGGCAAAAAATGCAAAATAAAAGAGCAGATATATCTGTTTCCATTAAGGAGTTGGACGTTGGATGACATCAGGAAGATTCTAGTGTCCATTGATTTTATATGCTCTTATGCATGACGTGTAATTAATGTATATTTATGTGGGAAGGTATAGTAATATGTGTAATCCCCGGGAGGTAAATGTAGTGTTACCAACCACCCCTAGTTGTCCTCAGTGTTAGGTTCCTTGGGTGAATGGGAGTCTAGTCTCTAGGGAAAAGGCTGAGGGAGTTAACACTGGAGCTGGGCCACAAGGAAGGGGAATATAGAAGGGTTGTTCCCTGGTGCAGGAGGAGAGAGGATGTAGGCAGAGTAAGAAGAGACGTAAGTAACGTGATGGAGGGGTAGAGGAGACCGGGCCTATACTGCAGCAAACCCCTCTTGGAAGAGCAGTGAGGTATGAGTGGGCAACCTCACAACCAGCAAACAAAGTGGTAGATGGTCCTGCTATACAGTTGTGGCCAAAAGTATTGACACCCCTGAGATTCTGTCAGATAATACTCAGTTTCTTCCTGAAAATGATTGCAATCACAAATTCATTTAATTTGTCTTCAATGAAAAAACACAAAAAGAATTGTCCTAAAGCCAAATTGGATATAATTCCACACCAAACATAAAAAAGGGGGTGGACAAAAGTATTGGCACTGTGCGCAGTGCCATCAAGAAGTTTAAAGCCCATGGCACTGTGGCTAACCTCCCTAGATGTGGACGGAACAGAAAAATTGACGAGAGATTTCAACGCAAAATTGTGCGGATGGTGGATAAAGAACCTCGACTAACATCCAAACAAGTTCAAGCTGCCCTGCAGTCCGAGGGTACAACAGTGGCACCCCGTACTATCCGTCGGCGTCTGAATGAAAAGGGACTGTATGGTAGGAGACCCAGGAAGACCCCACTTCTTACCCCGAGACATAAAAAAGCCAGGCTGGAGTTTGCCAAAACTTACCTGAGAAAGCCTACAACGTTTTGGAAGAATGTTCTCTGGTCAGATGAGACAAAAGTAGAGCTTTATGGGCAAAGGCATCAACATAGAGTTTACAGGAGAAAAAAAGAGGCATTCAGAGAAAAGAACACGGTCCCTACAGTCAAACATGACGGAGGTTCCCTGATGTTTTGGGGTTGCTTTGCTGCCTCTGGCACTAGACTGCTTGACCGTGTGCATGGCATTATGAAGTCTGAAGACTACCAACAAATTTTGCAGCATAATGTAGGGCCCAGTGTGAGAAAGCTGGGTCTCCCTCAGAGGTGATGGGTCTTCCAGCAGGACAATGACCCAAAACACACTTCAAAAAGCACTAGAAAATCGTTTGAGAGAGAGCACTGGAGACTTCTAAGGTGGCAGCAATGAGTCCAGACCTGAATCCCATAGAACACCTGTGGAGAGATCTAAAAATGGCAGTTTGGAGAAGGCACCCTTCAAATATCAGGGACCTGGAGCAGTTTGCCAAAGAAGAATGGTCTAAAATTCCAGCAGAGCATTGTAAGAAACTCATTGATGGTTACCGGAAGCGGTTGATCGCATTTATTTTGGCTAAAGCTTGTGCAACCAAGTATTAGGCTGAGGGTGCCAATACATTTGTCTGGCCCATTTTTGGAGTTTTGTGTGAAATTATCAATGTTTTGCTTTTTGCTTCATTCTCTTTTGTGTTTTTTCTTGAAGACAATAAATGAAGATAATAATACCAAAGAATTTGTGATTGCAATCATTTTCAGGAAGAAACTGACTATTATCTGACAGAATTGCAGAGGTGTCAATACTTTTGGGTACAACTATATGACTTGCCAGAGAGGGTGATCCCTTCCTGACCAAGAATCACATACCCCGACAAGCATAGGTGTGCAGGGTGCCCAGGAGCAGTGCAGAACCCCTTGGTTGTCCCGGATAGCCGGCAGGACATAATCTATGCCTGAAGCTGTAGGCCCGGTCTGTGTGAAGATGACAAGGTTAAAGTAAGAAACAAGTCTGTATTATGTCTCATCTGTGACGTTTGCAGCTGTAGTGGACTCTTGTTTGGTAAGGCCCCCTTCAAATCACGTTTTTTGGGGATCTGTGACTATCCATTTTAAAACAGATAGCCATCGACCCGATTTAGCCCCCATGTATCCATAAGGATGCAGATGGGAACAGATAAGTCCTTTATGGCCATCCGATTGAGTCCAAATTGTCTCAGATTCGATTGGCGCAGAGGACCAAATTGGGCAGAATTGGATCTGGTGTGGTCCATGGCAAATAACATTGGGGTCTATGGAGCTCGGATCCAGGAAAAAAACAAGATTGTTTCCCGGATCCGGTTTTAGTGTACTGAGCATGCTCAATACACCAAAACTGCTCTGTTCCCGTGTAATTTCAGTTTAGCAATGTATCCACATACACTGCTAAAGTGAAATGAAAGAAAGCAATGGGTTAAAAATAAAAATAAATGCTCACCTCTCCGCCGAGTGTCTCGCGATGTGACGTGTCCACCTCCGAGCTCTGCTGGACCTTAATCAGCTGACCGGGAAGGGGGCAGTAAACGATCAGCTGATGTGTCACATGACAGCATCAGCTGATCAGTTTAAATCGCCTGCCAAAACTGATCGGTGGGTGGTTTAAACCGCTCAGCTGATGCTGTCACGTGACACATCAGCTGATTGGTTGCCGCCCCACCCGGTTAACTGGTTAAGGTCCTGCAGAGATCGGAGGTGGACACCTTGCATTGTGAGACACTAGGTGGAGAGGTGACGATTTATTTTTTTATTTTTAACTATTGCTTTCCCTTTCTCAATGTATGTAGATACATGGCGAAAGTGAAAGTACAGTGCTGACACCACTTGCCTGTGCTTTGCAGGCTCGGCTCCCCCCAGCTCTTTCTGTGTCCGGATCCGTCAAAATCCCAGATCAGGACACAGAAGTGGCATCTGGAGTAACAAATCCGGACCTGTCTGTTCCTGTCCGTATGGTTCTGCAAAAAACACACATACAGTACATATACACACACATGTAACCACACACATACATATACACACACATACGGTACATACACACACATGTAACCACACACAGCACAGTCCAGAGCAGTGGGGTTGTACTTACTTCTCCTCACGGTCGCAGTCACTTTGTGAGACAGAACTTTTTCCTGTGAACAAACAAGTGAGGAATTATTTTCGGTTTCATTTCTTATTCTTCACCCGCCTTATTTAACCCCTCACCTGCCGAGTGCAGCTTAATTACCCCGCATGTATCTCCCATCGGAGTTATTTTCCGCTCGCTTCTTCTAGATCTGTTGACATATCTGCATTAGGGCTTGTTTCCTTTTGTTATGGTTTTGGATGGCATCATTCATGTCACTATACAATGTGCTGAAAAACGTGGAAAAATAAAAATTGTTGTGAGACAAAGAAAAAAATTCCCCATTTTTGGTTTTGTGACTGTGAAAAATATGGGAGATATGATGCCTGTCATTGTATTATATCTGGACGAGGCGTCATCAGGGGGTCCAACTTCAAACAGAAGTCACACATCCAACAACAGACGGCTGGGACAGAAGTCTTCTGACATGATGAACTCCTACTTTTCCAAGAAGCTGATGTAGGACCTGGCCGAAGACATATTCCCCCTGGAAGGGGATGGAACATAGTCTACACTTAGAAGCCATGTCTCCACTCCATGTTCTCACCCATATAGCTCGTCCAGCTGTGTTGGATAGGACCATAGCTCTAGCTGTTCCTCTAAGGGTACCTTTACATGCCGCAACTATGGTGTAGCAACTGAGAGGCAATCGGGATTTCAGTCACGGTTGCCTTGAAATTGCTATGAAGTTGCGGTGTGTAATTGTGAAACCTGATGGTGAATTTCGCAGTTGCTCCCGTTTCGATTTCAGAGCATTGTTCAAAAACCAGACACAACCCTGAAGGTGAATAGCCCTGGTTTTGGCATGTGAAGGGGCGATAGGGATGGAATCTGCGTCACCTAGTGATTTCGCCGGGGCGTGCCACAGCGTGCTGGATACCGCACCCCATCAGCGATGATTAATGGGGGCTACTGGCTGTCACTTCACAGGGCGCCATATTTGAAGAGCTGTCTACTTACACTACACAATTGCAATGGCGTCATGTATTAGCCAGCCTTCCTGCGCAGGCTGGGCAATCATGATGCTATTGCGTTGTCTAATCAGCGTGTTTGGGGCGCGGAATACACCAGTCTGCCATGCCTATGTTCTTGCGGTGCTGAACATTTACGCCCACATTCCTTTGGGGATTGCGGCGTGTGAAGCGGCGAGGAAGGCAACCGGATGTTTCCCGCAGGATCTGTGGCAACTTCCGGGGAGCCACGTTCCCTTAGGTTGACGCCGCAATTGCAGCGTCTAAATGCGGCATCGGGGTTCGGTATCAACTGTCAAAAACGTGCACGCGCACGTTCGGTTGCCTCCGATCGCCAGTGATAGTTGCGGCGTGTAAAGGTACCCTTACGGATTCTGCAGATGCATCTGCTAAAAAAACTAGTGGCTTTCTGTCACAAGGGAATGGAAGCCAACAGATCTTCTCTGGGTGTGCCCCCTGCTATGTGAGAATCCAGCCGGCCTAGCCATCTAAACATGGACTTTGCCACACAGGTAGAGGCAATGTTGGCGGATAGCGAAAAAGAGGAGGATTCCCAGGATCTTTGTAGCAGACTATCTGCTCTCTGATCCATGGGGTCCCTTAGTTGAGAGGAATCTTCAAAAGGAAGAGTAGTCTTATTGGTACGTTAGCAATCTGGATGTCTATTTTGGACACTTCTGACCAGATCTTTGAGACGGAGATATCTAGAGGAAATCGCCCTTTCAGTCTTCCTAGGATAATGTGGTGCTTCTCTGGATACTTCCATTTTTCTAAGACTAAAGGCCGCTTTACACATCACGATATCGCAACGCAACTATGATAAAAAGTCACGTGCTACGGGTGTTGCAGTTGATATCGTTCGTGCGTTGTGTCGTGTAAAAGGGCAACGCAAGTCAAAAACGATGTAACTACGATATCGTTTTGGGACTGTGCATGCAGTTCAACAGTGCAATATTGTATATTCGATGTGGCAGGATCGTGCTGTGTGACTGCAACTACGATTTGGAGCATAACTTCCCCTATTCACTACAATGTTAATTGGTCGTTCCCTGAGTTGCTCAGACACAGTGTGAAAAAGGGGCGTACACCATCATAGTTGCGTTGCCTGCCAATATCTCCCTGTGTAATATTTACTATGTGATCTTGGACAAGTGCCAAAAACGTGTGCGCTCCCGTGAAATCATATGCAATATCGGAACGATATCGCGACGTGTAAAGTGGCCTTAAATCTTTCAGGTTGTCACAGAGCAGGAAAACCGATGTTTTCTTAGACCTTACCCACCCTACGGACTGAGTCGCTTCTTCCATCGTGTTCCTCACAGCAGACACCAATTCTGCAATGTCCTCTGATGAGAAATAATATTTTCTAGGAGCAAATCTGACTCATCCTCTGAACCAGAAGTGTCTGAGATCCCAGTGCAGAGTCCACAAGTGTGACCTTCCTCTTCTTGAGGGGCGGCAGATGCCACGGAGGATCGGATCTCCTGTTTGATCAGTCCCTTCAGCCTTTCCATCAGGGACGGTTTCTCATCACCTTCTCGGTGCAGTCCTGGCACAGGACTTTCTTGTGTGAAGGGGAGAGCTTCTTACAGACATCTGAGAGAAGGGGATTTATCCTTTTGCTTCTGTATCCTTTTCCCCCCTGCAATGACACAAACAGGGGGAGAAGGAATAATGATCCAGCCTTGAATGGACCCGTAACTTACCTCCTACTGAGTGACTTACTAGGCCTGAGGTAGCGCCGGGCTCTGCATCTGCAGGACACAAGGAAGAACCTTCCATCTGATTAGCAGCATGAAACTTTATGGAAAACATGTTCTCTTATTACTAGGGATCCCTTTATGGAAGCACCAGGTGCTCTACCTCCCACTAGGTTTCCATGTGCTGGCTGCCATCACTTGTGGTTGGGCGCCCAGGAAAACCCCAGAAATTAGGTGCATCCCACCCTGGAACACCCAGTGACAAGCTCCAGAATCTGACGTCACTTCTGGGTGTGAAACTGCAGACAATGAGGAAGGAGCAGTGGCCCCATAGACCCTCCGCCCGGCCCACTGTAAGAGGACCGCTTCACCATCCACAGCCTCACGAGAACCTCGTCATGCCCCATAGGGACAGGAGACACTGGTAATAGGAGGGGCTTTTTAACCTCTTTGTGCTTCTTGCCCCTATTAGAGGCAACCTCCTGTGTGCTGTCATGGAGGATAAGAGAATTCTCTAGAATTCTACCATTTCTCACCCTTTAAACTACAAAAACTCATAGGGCCGCTTTACACACACAGATATCTGTGACCAACTTCTGAACAGATCTCTGGTTGCAGTGAAATCATGGACACATTGCTCCATTTGTACACAGCCACAAAATAGAACAATGTGTCCATGATTTCACTGCAACCAGTAAGTTGGAAATGAAATTGCCTAGCAATATTGCTGCGTGTGATGGTACCTTTACTGTTGCTCTTATTCATTCTCGTCTGGACTACTGCAACTCCTTACTGATTGGTCTCCCAATAACCAAACTTTCTCCTCTCCAGTCTATCTTTAAAGGGGACCTGTCAGTTAGTTTGTGCCTCCCCAGCTATCACTGTCTGTAGCTGCAGCTGTATACCAGTCTAATCATCCCTGTCTGAGCTCATAGTGTAATGTGAAAGGTGAAAGAAAAGCATTTATACCCTTACATTTCCTTATGTAATGAGGCAGTCAGTCTCCAGCTTGGAGGACGGACACTGTTTGGCAGGTTAATAGTTAACATTTCAGCCTTGTGCTAGAACATGTTGGGAGACCTGATGTGATGTCATAACCATGTGACTACAATAGGTAAGTCCCAATAACATATGAGTTTGCTTAGCTCCACCCACTATGGTCACATGATCATTACATCACACAGGTCCTTAAGCCATGCAAGGTAATAGTGAGTTAACTATTATCCTGCCAGTCTCCCTTGTCCAAGGTGGGGACTGAAATGTAAGTGTATAAATGCTTTTCTTTCACATTACACTGAGCTCAGACAGGGATGATTAGAATAGTATTATAAAGCTGCAGGTACAGATAGTGATAGCTGGGGAGGCATAAACCACCTGACAGGGTCCCTTTAATGCAGCAGCCAGGGTCATTTTTCTGTCCAGCCGCTTCACTGATGCCTCCTTATGTCAGTCTTTACACTGGCTGCCCATCCGCTACAGGATACATTACAAACGTCTCTCTCACCCACAAGCCCTGCACCCCCTATATCTCATCCCTCATCTCTGTCACCCTACCCGTGCCCTCCACTCTGCAACTGATCTCCGACTAATATCACCCATAATGCAAAGCTCACACTTCCATCTTCAAGACTTCTCTCGTGCTGCACCAGTGCTCTGTAATGCGCTACCTCAAACATTACAAATAACACCTAGCCCCCACACTTATAAGCGTGCCTTAAAAAAAGAGAATTTTGTTTACGTACCGTAAATTCTTTTTTCTTGAATCACCAATGGGAGACCCAGACAATGGGGTTTTAGGGCACTGCCCTCCGGAGGCCACACTAGGTACTACAAGTTTGTAGACACCGCCCCCTCCGCTTATAAACCCCTACCGCAGGGAACATCCTCAGTTTAGTCCATAAGCTGCGAGGAGACAAAGAAACCACACCCGAAACATCGGGAAAGAAACCGTACACAGACGGTCCAACAACCCGGAATAAAAAAACTGTCCCAACAGGGAACAGAGTAAATGCAACAACATGCAACGGAACAACTGGGTGGGTGCTGGGTCTCCCATTGATGATTCAAGAAAAAAGAATTTACGGTACGTAAACAAAATTCTCTTTTTTCTGATCATCATAATGGGAGACCCAGACAATGGGGATGCCCTAAAGCAAACCCCAGGGCGGGAAGAGTTCCTCAAAGACGTTGAAATACACGGTCCCCCTCAAAGGTGGGCAACCGCCGCCTGGAGGACCCGCCTGCCCAGACCTGCATTCGCAGAGGCATGGGCATGCACCATATAGTGCTTAGAGAAAGTGTGCAGGTTGGACCATGTGGCCGCCTGACACACCTGCAGAGCTGAAGCGCGATGTCGCAAAGCCCAGGAAGCACCGACTGCTCTGGTCGAGTGCGCCTTCAAGCCCACCGGGAGAGGCCTGCCTGAAGAACGGTAAGCCTCTTGAATGGGTGCCTTGATCCATCTGGCCAAGGTCGATTTTGACGCCGCGGACCCCTTACAGCGACCCGTCGTAAGGATGAACAACGAGTCCGAACTCCGGAAGGAGGCAGTCCTGGACACATAAATGCGTACAGCCCTCATGAGATCCAGAGTGTGGAGGTCACGCTCAATCTGATGAACAGGAGCGGGACAAAATGATGGGAGTACAATCTCCTGGTTCAAGTGGAAAGTGGAAACCACTTTTGGCAGAAATTCTGCCCGCGGGCGCAACACCACCTTGTCCTGGTGAACCACCAGAAAGGGTGACTTGCACGACAGTGCAGCCAACTCAGAAACCCTTCTCAGAGATGTAATTGCCACCAGAAAGACTACTTTCTGGGACAGACGAGAAAGGGGGACTTCCCTCAGAGGCTCGAACGGCGGTTTCTGCAGAGTCGTCAGAACCAAGTTAAGGTCCCAAGGGTCCAGCGGTCGCCTATATGGCGGAACCACCCGAGACACCCCTTGCAGAAACTGACGGACCTTAGGAAGGAGCGCCAAACGCCTGTCAAACAGCACTGAAAGAGCTGATACTTGACCCTTCAGGGAGCTGAGGGATAAGCCCAATTCCAACCCCGATTGTAGGAAAGCCAACAAGGTCGGGATGGACAAGGGCCACGGAGACCGGCCACCAGAGGCACACCAGGAGAAAAAAAAAATTTCCACGTCCTGTGGTATATCCTCCGCGAAACAGGCTTCCTAGCCCGATTCATAGTGGCAACCACTGTAGAAGAGAAGCCTCTGGATGTCAGCAGCCAGGCCTCAAGAGCCATGCAGTCAATCTGAGGGCCCTGGAATTGAGATGGAAGAATGGGCCTTGCGCGAGAAGATCTGCGCGTTCTGGAAGAGCCCACCGGTGTCCGCCTGACAGTTGCCACAGGTCCGGATACCAGGACCTCCTGGGCCAATCTGGAGCCACCAGAATGGCTACCCTGCATTCCGACCTGATTTTCCACAGGACCCTGGGAATCAGAGCTAGAGGAGGGAACACGTACGGTAGATGGAAGCTGGACCAACTCAGGATCAGGGCGTCTGCCCCCAGAGACTGAGGATCCCATGATCTCGCCATGTATTGCGGCACCTGATGATTCAGCCGCGAGGCCATCAGATCCACGTCCGGGAAGCCCCATCTGCTGCAGATGTCCCGGAAGACGTCTGGATGAAGGGACCACTCTCCGGCGTCCATCCCCTGCCGGCTCAGATAGTCGGCCTCCCAGTTTTCGACCCCTGGGATGTGAACTGCGGAGATCATGCAGTCGTTGTCTTCCACCCAGGATAGAATGCGGTGGACTTCGACTAGGGCCTGCGCACTCCTGGTTCCTCCCTGATGGTTTATATAGGCGACGGCCGTCGCGTTGTCGGATTGAACCCGAATGGGGTGTCCTGAGAGGAACGTCTGAAAAGCCAGGAGTGCCAGGTAGATCGCCTTGATCTCCAGCACGTTGATTTGCAACGCTGACTCCGACTGAGTCCAGAGGCCTTGAGCTCTGTGGTGTAGGAACACCGCTCCCCAGCCCTTCAGGCTGGCGTCGGTGGTCACCACTAACCATGACGGTTTGAGGAAAGACCGGCCCCGTGACAGGTGATCTGGCCGGAGCCACCACTGCAGGGAGTCCCTGGTCGGTTGGGAAAAGACCACCAACTGATCCAGAGAGGACGTCCTCTTGTCCCATCTGCTGAGGACTTCCAACTGGAGAGGACGGAGGCGAAACTGTGCAAAAGGCACCGCCTCTATTGCAGCCACCATGCGCCCCACCAGCTTCATCAACACCCGCAGGGATGAATGTGGTGACATGAGGAGATCGCGCACCCCCGATTGTATGGCTAGCTGTTTGGCTTGCGGCAGAGACACCAGAGCTGAGTCTGTGTGAAAGTTCATGCCCAGGTATGTCAATGACTGTGTCGGAACCAGGGTTGACTTCTGAATATTGAGAAGCCATCCAAACTGTTCCAGAGACTGCATGGTCACATCCAGGCTCTTCTGACAAAGGATTTCCGATGGCGCCTTGACCAGCAGGTCGTCTAAATAGGGTATGACGGCATGTCCCTGCACATGTAGGAGGGCCATCATGGAGGCCATCACCTTCGTGAACACCCGCGGTGCCGAGGCCAGTCCGAAAGGCAGCGCCACAAACTGGTAATGTTCGTCCCCCACTGCAAATCTCAACCAGCGCTGATGGGCTGGTGCAATGGGCACGTGAAGGTACGCGTCTCGGATATCTATGGACGCCAGGAAGTCTCCCTGCGACACAGCCGCGATCACGGAGCGCAGGGATTCCATGCGGAACTTCCGAACCAACACGTGACGGTTGAACAACTTGAGGTCCAGAACCGGGCGGAAAGAGCCATCCTTCTTTGGGACGATAAAGAGGTTGGAGTAAAAACCCCGGAACCTCTCCCCAGAAGGCACTGGGACCACCACTCCGTCTCTGCGGAGTCCCTCCAACACCAGGTGAAAAGCCTGAGCCTTTTCTGGGGATGGGACAGACCGATGGAATCGGTGTGCCGGCTGCGACGTCAGCTCTATCCTGTAGCCTCGCGAGACTACGTCTCTGACCCACTGGTCTTGGACGTGGAGTAGCCATCTGTCTTGAAAATGAGACAGGCGGCCCCCCACCTGTGGGGAGGCAGGACGAGAGAGCGAGTCATGCGGAAGCGGGTTTGGGGGTGACAGCGGTTGCCCCTGCCGGCTTCTTTTGGCGACCCTTGGGGCGCCACTGAGTAGAGGGCTTGCCCCCTCTGTCCGTGCGAGCAGACGATGCTGATGGCTGCGAGCTGGAACGAAAGGACCACTGCTTTGGGTTCCTTTTTACGGAAAACCGTGGCTTAGGTTTATTCTGTGGGATCTTTGACTCCGCAGAATCCTTTATCAGCTTGTCCAGCTCGGTACCAAAAAGCCTATCACCAGAGAACGGAAGATTTTGCAAAATCTTCTTAGACGTGGCATCTGAGTCCCAAAGACGCAGCCACAACAACCTGCGAATCGCTATAGCGTTGGCCGAAGCCACGGCAGAGCGGGTGGCAGTTTCCAATGTTGCCGTCCTGGCGTAGTCCGCATAGGCCCTTGCCCTATCGGTAAGCGCCAGGACCTCTGGACTGGACCCTGCCAGATCAGTGATACCATCCAAGCAGGTGGTGATCGCCTGCAGAGTCCAGACCGTGGCAAAATTAGGGGCAAATGAAGACCCCACAGCCTCATAAGAAGACTTGGCGAGTTGCTCGACCTGTCTATTAGTCGCATCCTTCAACGAGGAGCTATCAGAGGCAGAGAAAAGGGAGCGCGCAGCAATCCTGGTCATGGAAGCGTCCACCTTCGGGGACTGCGACCACTCCTGAAGCACCTCCTGAGAGAAGGGGAAGCGATTGTCCTTAGATTTGCGGACATAACGCCGCCCAGGATGAACCCTGGGTGCTCTAATCACCCTTCCAAAGTTAGTGTGGTCCATAAAGGAACCACTTGGTCTAGCCTCCGGCCGCAGCCATTGATAGACCTCCTTCGGGTGAACTGTCACCTCTTCAGGGGGTGTCACGAGAAGCAAAGTCTCATTGATGGAGGACACCAGATCCTCCACCCCGTCTGGTGGTTCTGACATAGACCCGAGCATTGAACCCCCATCATCCTCATCCCCATCAGAGAGACGCTCCTCCTCAGAGAGAGCCTGGAGCTCGGGTGAATCATCACGTCGAGTCCGCTTAAGGGGTCTCACAGTCGAGGAAGGAGACACCCGGGGGTAACTGGAAGGAGTAGCTGGGCTTTCCAGTCTCCTATTAAGTGCCTCCAGGGATTGCGACATGGAGGACAGCTGGGATAACAAAGATTCATTAATCTTATTCTGTGTTTCCCATGGCCCTGGGATCACCTGAACCTCAGGGTACAGCACCGGAGCTACTGTCTCAGCAGTATCAGTCCGGGCCTCTGGGCGTCCGCAGTTATTGCAGGACCCCTCCACCAGTGTCCCGTTGCATGTAGCACAGGCCGCGGTGACAATGGCCGCCTTAGCAGCGCTCTTCCTAGCTGAGGACATACCCACAGCAGGGGAAATAAGCCAATCTAGCACAAAAAACCGGTACAACCGGCGGCTTACCGACCGCAGGAACGCGGTGGGAGGAAGCGGTGTGCGTGTGTGGCCTCCGCGAGGGCTTCCGGTCTCCCCTGGAGTGCAACAGTGCACTTCAATCAGATCCCAGCCGGGACGAGAGGGGAAAGATGGCCGCCGGCAGAGAAACTGTGGGCGGCGCCGAAAACACGCGGGAAGCCCACACGCACGCCCATCGATGACGTCACCACCTGGGCTGCTTCTCTCCTCCGGCAGCCTCATAATGTAGGCGCCGGAGCCAGCAGCGCGGGAAGTATCGTGACAAACACAACACAATACTAAGGCTGCAGACAAAAGTCTGAAGCCTACAGCCGCAGCCCCTGTGTCACACAGGGCGGTCAGCCAGGGTGATCCCAGCACAGGGTACACCGCCAGAACCGCGGACCCGAGGGTTGCGCGCGGTCTGAGTGTCAGAACACATAAGATGTCAGACACCACCCCCAGGCACACCGGAGACACACAAGGCATCTCAGTGCCGGTCCGGTCTGTAAGCACCATTTAGGGAGGCCTCGGACGGGGGTGCAGCACCAGTCCGGTCTGTAAGCACCATTTAGGGAGGCCTCGGAATGGGCTGGCTCCAGTCCGGTCTGTAAGCACCATTTAGGGAGGCCTCGGACGGAGCGGAGCTGTGCGAGGCTCCAGTCTCCCACTTTCCAGAGCCCCCAAGGAGGGATGGGAAGGAGCGCGACAGCGTACCGGGAGGACACACAGTGTCCAGGCTCTAGGCCCTCCGGTACCTCCACCTGCGTGTTCCCGAGGGTGAGCAGGGAGACTGCCGGAGGTCCCCGACCGGGACCATTTTTACCTTGTCTTCATACGCCATCACGTAAGATGTGAGAATGCAGTGAAGTGCAAGCAAAGCGTGTGATACCTCCGAGCACACTAAGTTTAAAACTGAGGATGTTCCCTGCGGTAGGGGTTTATAAGCGGAGGGGGCGGTGTCTACAAACTTGTAGTACCTAGTGTGGCCTCCGGAGGGCAGTGCCCTAAAACCCCATTGTCTGGGTCTCCCATTATGATGATCAGAAAACACATCCTTTTTAGACAGGCCTGTCACCTCAACTCACTTAACTAACTTTCCCCTCTTCCCTAATCCATCTTTCTAAATATTAAACACAACCTGTTCCTTCGTATTCTCCTGTCTTCACATCCTCCCTAAAACAAACAGCATGTAAATGCAGATAGACAAAACTGGCTGATGAGCGGAGCATGTGGCCCCACATGTAAAACCCCTATCTTACATAATTGCCCTGTCTCGTCTGTCACTTCCGGCATCCAGTTGTCCTCCTATCATGTGCGTACCTGGTGCGCGCATGTGCACTTAATCAAGCGGCTGCCATCTTTGAACACCTGAGTATACAAAGATGGCGGCCGCGTAACTGCGCATACATGCACTGGGTCATGCCACTGCCATCTGTGTATCCAAAGATGGTGGCTCCATAAGTGTACATTGGGTCACGTTGCCATCATCTTTGGACACCTGAGCTCAAAGTTTCTCACACAGGAAGAAGCGAGACAGCACAAGGGGGAGAGCGAACATGAGGGGAAACATTTCAAAGGAGACAGCTCCAATTAGAGAGCACACAAGGGAGAAGACAGCAAAGGGGGAGGGAAGACAGCCGCTTTCTCCAGCGTGACGTCACCTCCCTCCCGATAGCATTGTGCACCTATCTAGTTCATTCTAATGACGGCTGAACCAGACCCTACAAGCACGTCCTACCTACTGTGTCCCCCTTGTCCCTATAGATTGTAACTTTCAAGCAGGGCCCTCACCCCTCCTGTAACTGGTGACCCATGTAATATATTTTGTTTTCTGATCATCATAATGGGAGACCCAGACAATGGGGTTTAGGGCACTGCCCTCCGGAGGCCACACTAGGTACTACAAGAACTGTAGACACCGCCCCCTCCGCTTATAAACCCCTACCGCAGGGAACATCCTCAGTTTTAAACTTAGTGTGCTCGGAGGTACCACACGCTTTGCTTGCACTCATCGCATTCTCACAACTTACGTGATGGCGTATGAAGACAAGGTAAAGAAGGTCCCAGTCAGGGACCTCCGGCAGTCTCCCTGTTTACCTTCGGGGAACATGCAGGTCGAGGTACCGGAGGGCCTAGTGCCTGGGCACACTGTGTCTCCCGGTACGCTGCCGTGCTCCTTCCCATCCCTCTTGGGGGCTCTGAGAAGTGGGAGATAGGAGCCTTGCACAGCTCCGCTCCGTCCGAGGCCTCCCTAAATGGTGCTTACAGACCGGACTGGAGTCAGCTCTGTCCGAGGCCTCCCTAAATGGTGCTTACAGACCGGACTAGAGCCAGCCCAGTCCGAGGCCTCCCTAAATGGTGCTTACAGACCGGACTGGTGCTGAACCCCCGTCCGAGGCCTCCCATGATATGGTGCTTACAGACCGGACCGGCACTGAGATACTCCGGTGTCTCCGGTGTGCCTGGGGGTAGTGTCTGACACTGATGTGTTTATGACACTCAGACCGCGCGTTGCCTTAGGGTCCGCGGTTCTGGCGGTGTACCCTGTGCTGGGGTCACCCTGGCTGACCGCCCTGTGTGACACAGGGGCTGCGGCTGTGGGCTTCAGACTTTGTCTGTGAGCCCGGGTATTTATGTTTAATACCTCCCGCGCTGCGGGCTCCGGCGCTTACATTATTGTAATGGCGGCCGGGAGAGATGTGGAGCGGCCCATGTGACCTGGATGGGCGTGTGTGTGTGCTTCCCGCGTGTTTCGGCCCCGCCCTCTGCTTCTACAGCGGCGGCCATCTTTTCCCCTCACTTTCCTGCTGGGATCGTTGGAGACTGCTCTGCTGCACTCCAGGGGAGACCAGGTTTTCTTTCCTCGCGGAGGCCACACACACACCGCTCCCTTCACCACCGCTGTGCAGCGGTCGGTAAGCCACCGGATTCCGGTGAAGTTTCTCCTGTGTTGATATTCCTCTACCGTGGGTATGTCCTCAGGGAAGAAAGGTGCTGCTAAGGCAGCCAGTACCACACCTGTCTGTGCTACATGCAACGGGACACTGGTGGAGGGGTCCTGCAATAATTGCGGACGCCCAGACGCCCGGACTGTCACTGCTGAGTCAGCAGCTCCGGTGCTTTACCCTGAGGTTCAAGTGATCCCAGGGCCATGGGAAAAACAAAGCGAGATTAATGCCTCTCTGTTATCCCAATTGTCCTCCATGTCGCAATCCCTGGAGGCACTAACAAGGAGACTGGATGCTCCAGCTACTCCTTCAAGCTACCCCCGGGTGTCTCCATCTTCCACCGTGAGACCCCTTAAGCGGGCTCGCCGTGATGATTCACCCGAGCTCCAGATCCTCTCTGAGGAGGATCGTCACTCTGAGGGTGACGAGGATGATGGGGGTTCAACTCTCGGGTCGGTGTCTGAACCAGCTGAAGGGGTGGAGGATCTGGTGTCTTCCATCAACGAGACTTTACGTCTCGGGTTACCCCCTCAGGAGACAGCCGTTCACCCGAAGGAGGTCTACCAGTGGTTACGACCTGAGGCTAGACCGTGTGGTTCCTTTTTGGACCACACTAATTTTGAAAGGGTGGTTAGAGCTCCCAGGGTACACCCTGGACGGCGTTATGTCCGCAAATCCAAGGACAACCGCTTTCCCTTTCCTCAGGAGGTGCTTCAGGAGTGGTCGCAGTCCCCGAAAGTGGACGCTTCCATGACCAGGATTGCTGCACGCTCCCTATTCTCTGCCTCTGATAGCTCCTCACTGAAGGATGCGACAGACAGACAGGTCGAACAACTCGCCAAGTCGTCTTATGAGGCTGTGGGGTCTTCATTTGCCCCGAGTTTTGCTGCGGTCTGGACTCTGCAGGCGATCACATCCTGTCTGGATGGGATTGCTGACCTGGCAGGTTTTAACTCTGAAGTCCTGGCACTTACAGAGAGGGCAAAGGCCTATGCAGATTATGCTAGGACGGCGTCCCTGGAGACTGCCACTCGCTCGGCTGTGGCTTCGGCCAATGCGATAGCGATCCGCAGATTGTTGTGGCTGCGTCTATGGGACTCAGATGCCACGTCAAAGAAGATTCTGCAGAATCTTCCTTTCTCTGGTGACAGGCTGTTTGGTGCCGAGCTGGACAAGTTGATCAAAGACTCTACGGAGTCCAAGATCCCACAGAATAGACCTAAACCTAGGTATACTGTGAAAAGGAACCCTAAACAGTGGTCCTTTCGTACCAGCTCGCAGCCGTCAGCGTCTTCCGCTCGTGCGGACCGTGGGGCCAAGCCCTCTCAGCAATGGCGCCCCAAGAGTCGCCAGAAGAAGTCGGCAGGTACAACAGCTGCCGCTCCCAAGCCCACCTCAGCATGACTCGCTCTCTCTTCCTGCCTCCCCACAGGTTGGAGGTCGCCTGTCTCAATTTCAAGACAAATGGCGACTCCACATCCAAGATCAGTGGGTTCGAGACGTAGTCTCCAGAGGATACAGGATAGAGCTGTCGTCACAACCCACACACCGATTCCATCGGTCTGTCCCATCTCCAGAAAAGGCTCAGGCTTTTTATATGGTCTTGGAGGGACTCCGCAGAGACGGAGTGGTGGTCCCAGTGCCCACTGGGGAGAGGTTCAGGGGTTTCTACTCCAACCTCTTTATCGTCCCGAAGAAGGACGGCTCCTTCCGCCCGGTTCTGGACCTCAAGCTGTTCAACCGCCATGTGTTGGTTCGGAAGTTCCGCATGGAATCCCTGCGCTCCGTGATCGCGGCTGTGTCGCAGGGCGACTTCCTGGCGTCCATAGACATTCGCGACGCTTACCTTCACATACCCATTGCACCGTCTCATCAACGATGGTTGAGATTCGCGGTGGGGGAGGAGCACTTCCAATTCGTGGCGCTGCCCTTCGGGTTGGCCTCGGCTCCCCGGGTGTTCACGAAAGTGATGGCATCAATGATGGCCTTACTGCATGCGCAGGGACACGCCGTCATTCCTTATTTGGACGACCTACTGGTCAGAGCGCCATCGGAACACCTGTGTCAGCGAAGCCTGCAGGCGACCATGCAGTCTCTGGAGCAGTTCGGGTGGCTTCTCAACATCCAGAAGTCCACCCTGGTTCCAACCCAGTCACTGACGTACCTGGGCATGGAATTCCACACGGACTCTGCTCTAGTGTCCCTACCACGAGCCAAACAACTGGCCATCCAGTCGGGAGTACGCGATCTCCTCGAATCGCCTCATTCATCCCTACGGGTATTGATGAAGATGGTGGGACGCATGGTGGCAGCAATAGAGGCGGTGCCCTTCGCACAGTTTCGCCTCCGTCCTCTGCAACTGGAAATCCTCCAGAGGTGGGACAAGAGGACGTCCTCTCTGAATCAGCTGGTGGTCCTCTCCCAGCCGACCAGGGATGCTCTGCAGTGGTGGCTTCAGCCGAGTCACTTATCAAAGGGACGATCCTTCCTGAAGCCATCGTGGTTAGTGGTGACCACCGACGCCAGCCTGAAGGGCTGGGGCGCGGTGTTTTTACACCACAGAGCTCAAGGTCTCTGGACACGTGCAGAGACGACGTTGCAGATCAACGTGCTGGAGCTCAGGGCGGTCTATCTGGCTCTCCTGGCCTTTCGGGTGTTCCTATCCGGACAACCAATTCGGGTTCAGTCCGACAATGCGACGACTGTCGCCTATATAAACCACCAAGGAGGAACCAGGAGTGCACAGGCTCTAGCGGAAGTCCACCGCATTCTATCATGGGTGGAAGCCAACAACTGCTTGATTTCCGCAGTCTACATCCCAGGTGTCGAGAATTGGGAGGCAGATTACCTGAGCCGACAGGGGATGGACGCCGGAGAATGGTCTCTCCATCCGGACGTCTTCCGGGACATCTGCATCAGATGGGGGACCCCGGATGTGGATCTGATGGCCTCCCGGCTGAATCATCAGGTGCCACAATACATGGCGAGATCGTGGGACCCTCAGTCTCTGGGGGCAGATGCTCTAGTCCTGAGTTGGTCAGATTTTCGCCTGCCATATGTTTTCCCGCCCCTGGCGCTGATGCCCAAGGTCCTGTGGAAAATCAAGACGGAATGTCACACAGCCATTCTAGTGGCTCCGGATTGGCCGAGGAGGTCCTGGTATCCGGATCTGTGGCAACTGTCCGGCGGACGCCGGTGGGCTCTTCCAGACCGCGCAGATCTTCTCGCGCAGGGCCCCTTCTTCCGCCCCAATTCCAGGGCCCTCAGATTGACTGCATGGCTCTTGAGGCCTGGCTCTTAACATCCAGGGGTTTCTCTCCTGCGGTTGTTTCCACCATGAACAGAGCTAGACGGCCCACGTCACGGAAGATTTACCACAGAACGTGGAAAGTCTTTTTCGCCTGGTGCTCCTCTGGGGGACATGTACCTTGGCCCTTGTCGATCCCGACCCTATTGGCTTTTTTGCAGTCAGGTTTGGAGTTGGGCCTTTCCCTCAGTTCTCTGAAGGGTCAGGTATCAGCGCTGTCTGTATTGTTCGACAGGCGCTTGGCGCTCCTCCCAAAGGTTCGTCAATTTCTCCAAGGGGTGTCTCGAGTGGTTCCGCCGTATAGGCGGCCTCTGGACCCTTGGGATCTCAACATGGTCTTGGCGGCTTTGCAGAAACCACCTTTTGAGCCATTGAGAGAAGTCTCTCTTTCTTACTTGTCACAGAAAGTGGCTTTTCTGGTGGCTATTACGTCCCTGAGACGGGTCTCTGAACTGGCGGCACTATCGTGCAAGTCACCCTTTCTGGTGGTTCACCAAGACAAAGTGGTGTTACGCCCGCGGGCGGAATTCCTGCCAAAAGTGGTTTCCACTTTTCATTTGAACCAGGAGATTGTGCTCCCATCATTTTGTCCCGCTCCTGTTCATCAGATTGAACGCGACCTCCATACTCTGGACCTCGTACGGGCTGTACGCATTTATGTGTCCAGAACTGCCTCCTTCCGGAGTTCGGACTCCTTGTTCGTACTTACGGCAGGTCGCTGTAAGGGGTCAGCGGCGTCAAAATCTACCTTGGCCAGATGGATCAAGGCACCCATTCAAGAGGCTTACCGGTCTTCTGGTTTGCCTCTCCCGGTAGGCTTGAAGGCACACTCGACAAGAGCTGTCGGTGCCTCCTGGGCCTTGCGACATCGCGCCTCTGCTCTGCAGGTGTGTCAGGCGGCCACTTGGTCTAGCCTGCACACCTTCTCTAAGCATTATATGGTGCATGCCCATGCCTCTGCGGATGCAAGTTTGGGCAGGCGGGTCCTCCAGGCGGCGGTTGCCCACCTTTGACGGGGACCGCGTATGCAAACGTCTTTTGAGGAACTTTTTCCGCCCTGGGGTATTGCTTTAGGACATCCCCATTGTCTGGGTCTCCCATTATGATGATCAGAAAAAAGAGAATTTTGTTTACGTACCGTAAATTCTTTTTTCTTGAATCATCAATGGGAGACCCAGCACCCACCCAGTGTTCCGTTGTATGTTACGGCTGATCTGTCCCCTGTTGGGGCAGTTTATCCGGGTTGTTGACCCGTCTGTTCACGGTGTCTTCCCGAGGTTTCGGGTGTGGTTTTCTGTTGTCTCCTCGCAGCTTATGGACCAAACTGAGGATGTTCCCTGCGGTAGGGGTTTATAAGCGGAGGGGGCGGTGTCTACAGTTCTTGTAGTACCTAGTGTGGCCTCCGGAGGGCAGTGCCCTAAACCCCATTGTCTGGGTCTCCCATTGATGATTCAAGAAAAAAGAATTTACGGTACGTAAACAAAATTCTCTTTATTGTCTGTACGTCACCTGCTCAATTGTTAAGTGCTGCAGAATATGCTGGAGCTATATAAATAAAGTTTATTATTATTATTAGGGCCATAAGCCATGTTTTCAGCATTTCATAACATCAAAGGATAACAGAGTGACAATCACAATGTGTGGTTTCTGCCATGGCCTGAGCAGTGTGAGGATTTGTCTTCTCTAACCTCACCCATACTTCATTAAAATAAATTAACACCCCTGCCTAGGGCTGAGCCTGCTGATTGGAAGATCTGCTCATGTGTCTGTGATTGGTCAAATCGTCACTTCTGATCGGGAGGAAAAACACAACGGCAAAATATTGATTTCCAGAGCTTTATTCCCTACATGAACATTTGAGAGAGGTCATCATATTGGTCCAAAGGGCGTCAATGTATATACAGGGGGGGGGGGGGGGGGGGGGGGTCAGAAGTCACCCTCTTGAAATGTAACCTAAGCCTTTACTGACATAGAAAATAATATCTCAGTTTCAACTCCATTACAAATCCTCCGACAGGTTTTCCCCAGCTAAATATTTCTTTATTCAAACATTTAACAGCCTTTGTAAAGTTACTAATCTTTTTCATGTACTCTATTACCTTATTTTGTTTCCTTCCCTCACAGGTTTCCTTTAAAGTGCTGTTTTACCTGCCTAGTCCATGTACTTCACAAGCTGCTTTGAACTGCACACTGCTCCTTGTGTGAACAGCTCTACTCTCCTTCACCAGTGTTTAACTGTGAATTCTTGCTAAAGCAGCAGTTAAAAGCAGGTTGTACAAGAACACAGACTACGCAGTTAAACTAGCACTTTCAGCATGGAGTTTACTGCTTAGTCTGTTCTTTTACAACCTGCTTTACCAAAACAATTATAGTCATATACACTGGGGTAGGAGCAGATGTTCATACAAAAGGGCAACATTTGTAATTAGTGTCCGAGTACTGGTTCTTCCTAAAGCAGCAGTTCATAGAAGCTTGTAAAAGTACATTACCTACGCAGTTAAAATAGCTCTTTCAGCATGGAGTTTAACTGCCTAGTCCATGTTATTTTACACCTGCTCTGAACTGCTAATTTTGCAAAAAAAGAGACAAACATTGGGATAGGGAGCAGAGATGTTCACTCAAGGGGCAGCGTTTATAATTAGTGTCAGAGTACTGGTTATTCCAAGAGCAGCGGTTCAAAGCAGCTTGTAAGAGAACATGGATTAGGCAAAGCCCATGCTGAAAGTGCTATTCTAACTGCCTAGTCCAGGGGTCTCAAATTCCAGGCCTCGAGGGCCGCACACAGTCCAGGTTTTCAGGATTTCCTTAGAATTTGACAGTTGGTTGTTTGATTACCAACTGTCAAATGCTATGGAAATCCTGAAAACCTGGACTGTGTGCAGCCCTCGACGCCTGGAGTTTGAGACATCTGGCCTAGTCTATAATTTTTTACAAGCTTTGAACACCATGCTCTGGGAAAAAGCAGTACTTGGATACCAATTACAAATGATGCCCATTGTGTGAACCGCTCTGCTCCCCATCCCGTGTTTGACTATGGTTTTCTGCTAAAGCATGTTGTAAAAGAACATGAACTAGGCAGCTAAAACAGAACTTTCAGAATGGAGTTTAACTGTCTAGTCCATATTCTTTTACAAGCTGCTTTGAACCGCTGCTCCAGGAAGAATCATTACTCAAACTAGTTACAATTGCTGCCCCTTGTCTACACCTCTTTGCTCCCTCAGCGTCTGACTATGGATTCTTGCAGAGCAGCAGCTTGTAAAATAGCATGAACTTAGATAAAGCAGCACTTTCAGCATGGTTTGTGACCGAGGGAAGCAAAGTATAATTTATTGAATAGACTGGTCATATTTAGATACTCATAAAGGTAATTGGCGTTTTCTGTGACTTCATGCTGCGAGAGGGGAAAACACAGCTACAAATAAAAATTAGTTAATGCAGTTTATTACAGTTACAACGTTTTTATTGATTTTATATAAATTCTTCAGTTCATAGATCGGCATACGGTGTAGTGATGCTCGAATACTGCTCGAAGAAGTATACGGTTTCAGATTCACACATGGACTGATTTACCGAGCTACAAATTAGTAGAAGGCGGCCTTGAATGTCGACTCATAAGCTTAGGGAACGGCGGAGGCTACTAAGAATGAGAATGGAGGACAAAAGACAGAATGTATAAGGCTGTGAGATCCTAACGGAACTGTAGAGGGCTGATCCTCAAACCGATCACATCTTTCCCGATCTCCGTCACCTGTGAAAATAAAGGGTGAAGAATGAGGAATCCCAATAGAGAATGGTTAAAAAACAAGTAATCTATACAAGTCAGTGACGTACCGTGGTGACCCTGCAGATCTGGCCTTTATACTCAGGGCTGTAGCACGCTCCGCTCAGGGGGCATTTCTCCACCGGTTTCCCCCGGTATATCGGCCGGTAAGAAGCAGCGCAGATGTCGAAGGGGTTGTGCATGTCGTAGTTGAGCTGGTAGGTGTCAGTGAGGTTCTTCTCACAGGCGGATAGAATCTTACGTGTCTTAGAGAAAAAAAATAATACAGTATTATTCACTTTGTAAGACGCCCCGGATTATAAAACGCACCCCAAATAGATGAAGAAAAAAATTATTGTTAAATGGGGGCCATCTTACAATCAGTATATACTGTATGTCTCTCATCCTTGTACATGACCCCATCCCCCCATTCTGGAATGTATATCCCTCATACTGGTACATGGGCCTCCCATCCTGATATATATTTATATTCCCATCCCAGTACATGGCCCCCCACCCTGAACCCACCATTACTTACCGAGGCAGGGTTGCGGTTGTTTTAAATTATGGATGGAGGGTGGGTCAAAGCTACAGGAGTGTCAAAGCAATGGCCACCATTTTCCATGTGCCTGCATGCATTGGGAAGCAGTGACTCGGCCTCTACCATCCAGACTTCCAGGCAATGGTCGTGGAGGTAGCACATGCGCAGATCGAGATCCACGGCCATTTTCTGGAAGTCTGGATGACAGAGGCAGAGTTGCAGCTTCCCAATGCATGCAGGCACATGGAAAATGGCAGCTCCCTCCGCACACTGCCGCAGCTTTGTCCTAACCCGATGTGGACCCAGCCTTCTGCATCACCACACACCCCCCACCTCCCCCATCTCCTCTGTAAGCTTAAAAAAAACTGTAAAAACACAAGATTTGGATTATAAAACGTGCCACCAATTTCCCCTAATTTGGGGGGGCAGGGGGGGATAAGTGTTTTTTATAATATGAAAAATACAGTATATTAGTCGTCCCGAAACTAGTCCTGCAATTAATGTTCCCCGGCCATCCCTCACCTGCTGCGCCACCTCGGGTTTGGGCCCCAATTCGAGCAGGCGCCTGGCGAATGTCGCGGCCGTTTTGAAGTTCTTCAGCTTGAAGAATAGATTGACAGCCGTCCTCAGGACCAAGATCATGTGGACCGGCTGCAGGCTGGAGTGTGTGAAGTAGGCCGCCATCTGCAAAACATCAGCCAGAGATATGTACATGCTGCCACCTAGAGGAACATCAATGTCATTACAGTGTCAGGTTTCCATCTGACCTCACAGATGCGCTTCTGTTGGTCCAGGGTGTCTTTCGGAAGCTTTTTTCCGCTCTATTTCCATGGCCAATCCCACTATGTACTCTCTGCAAATTGTGATGAGCTGCTGGGCCTGTGATGGAAAGTAACTCAGTGTTAATGCGGGAGTTTCCTTTAGAATATGAGGGGCTACGTGTCCAATATGAAGGTCCTGGCACCTCTGCAATCTCCTGCTTGTTGTCTACCACCAGAAGAGGCACGCTGAGGAGAATGAGGCGAAACTTCTCCACCGCTTCCTCAAATTTGCCGGACGTAGTCAGCTGGTAGCACACCTGTAGACGCTGGATCAGGTCACTGAGCTTCAGGCCCACAGCGGGGAGGCCGTTCTTTAACCCGGCGTCCTTCCTGAAAGGAGAGATAATCCAAAGCTTAAAAGGCTGAGATGACCACAGACAAGATTTATGGGAATGGTATTGATAAAAGTGCATCTGCAGCAGCCACTAGGGGGAGCTCACTGCACACACAGAGGTGTGCTCCTGCTAGGGGTGGCTACAGAAAAAGAGAATTTTGTTTACGTACCGTAAATTCTTTTTTCTTTAATCATCAATGGGAGACCCAGACAATGGGGTTTAGGGCACTGCCCTCCGGAGGTCACACTAGGTACTACAAGTTTGTAGACACCGCCTCCTCCGCTTATAAACCCCTACCGCAGGGAACATCCTCAGTTTGGTCTACAAGCTGCGAGGAGGAAATAAACCACACCCGAAACATCGGGAAGAATGCCGTGCACAGACGGTTCAACAACCCGGCAAACACTGTCTCAACAGAGAACAGAGCAAATGCAAAACATGCAAAGGAACAACTGGGTGGGTGCTGGGTCTCCCATTGATGATTAAAGAAAAAAGAATTTACGGTACGTAAACAAAATTCTCTTTTTTCTGGTCATCATAATGGGAGACCCAGACAATGGGGATGTCCTAAAGCAATACCCCAAGGCGGGAAGAGTTCCTCAACAAGACGGATAACACATGGTTCCCTTTTAAAGGTGGGCAACCGCCGCCTGGAGAACCCGCCTGCCCAAACTTGCATCCGCAGAGGCATGGGCATGCACCATATAGTGCTTAGAGAAAGTGTGCAGGCTGGACCAAGTGGCCGCCTGACACACCTGTAGAGCAGACGCTCTATGTCGCAAAGCCCAGGAGGCACCTACGGCTCTGGTAGAGTGAGCCTTCAATCCCACCGGGAGAGGCAAACCAGAAGTCCGGTAAGCCTCCTGGATGGAAGCCTTAATCCATCTGGCCAATGTCGATTTCGACGCCGCGGACCCCTTACAGCGACCTGTCGTAAGAACAAATAAGGAATCCGAACTCCTAAAGGAGGCGGTCCTAGACACATAAATGCGTATAGCTCTCACGAGATCCAGAGTATGGAGGTCGCGTTCAACCTGATGAACGGGAGCGGGGCAAAATGATGGGAGAATAATCTCCTGGTTCAGGTGGAAAGTTGAAACCACCTTCGGCAAGAATTCTGGCCGTGGACGCAACACCACCTTGTCTTGGTGAACCACCAGAAAGGGTGACTTGCACGATAGTGCAGCCAATTCTGAGACCCTCCTCAGAGACGTAATCGCCACCAGAAAGACCACTTTCTGGGACAGACGAGATAGAGAGACATCCCTCAGAGGCTCAAACGGCGGTTTCTGCAATGCCGCCAGGACTATGTTAAGGTCCCAAGGGTCCAGAGGTCTCCTGTAGGGCGGAACCATCCGCGACACCCCCTGCAGAAATTGACGGACCTTCGGGAGGAGCGCCAATCGCCTGTCAAACAGCACAGAAAGTGCTGATACTTGACCTTTCAAAGAGCCAAGGGATAATCCCAATTCCAAACCCGACTGTAGGAAAGCCAACAACGTCGGGATGGACAAGGGCCACGGAGACCGTCCGCCAGAGGCACACCAAGTAAAAAAGATTTTCCACGTTCTGTGGTACATCTTCCTGGAAACTGGCTTCCTAGCCCGGTTCATAGTGGCAACCACCGTAGGGAGAAACCCCTGGATGTCAGCAGCCAGGCCTCAAGAGCCATGCAGTCAATCTGAGGGCCCTGGAATTGAGGTGGAAGAATGGGCCTTGCGCGAGTAAATCTGCGCGTTCTGGAAGAGCCCACCTGTGTCCGTCTGACAGTTGCCACAGGTCCGGATACCAGGACCTCCTGGGCCAGTCTGGAGCCACTAGAATGGCTACCCTGCACTCCGACCTGATTTTCCACAGCACCCTGGGAATCAGAGCCAGAGGCGGGAACACATATGGTAGATGGAATCTGGACCAAGTCAAGATCAGGGCGTCCGCTCCCAGAGACTGGGGGTCCCATGACCTCGCCATGTATTGTGGAACCTGATGATTCAGCCGCGAGGCCATCAGATCCACGTCCGGGGTGCCCCATCTGCTGCAGATGTCCTGGAAGACGTCTGGATGAAGAGACCACTCTCCGGCGTCCATCCCCTGCCTGCTCAGATAGTCGGCCTCCCAGTTTTCGACCCCTGGGATGTGAACTGCGGAGATCAGGCAGTTGTTGTCCTCCGCCCACGATAGGATGCGGTGGACTTCGGCCAGCGCCTCTGCACTCCTGGTTCCTCCTTGATGATTTATATAAGCGACGGCCGTCGCATTGTCGGACTGAACCCGAATGGGTTGTCCTGAGAGGAATCTCTGAAAAGCCAGGAGTGCCAGATAGATCGCCTTGATCTCCAGTACGTTGATCTGCAACGTCGACTCTGACTGAGTCCAGAGGCCTTGGGCCCTGTGGTGCAAGAACACCGCCCCCCAGCCCTTCAGACTGGCGTCGGTGGTCACCACTAACCATGACGGTTTGATGAAGGACCGGCCCCGAGACAAGTGATGTGGCTGTAGCCACCACTGCAGGGAATCCCTGGTCGGTAGGGAAAGGGTCACCAGTCGATTCAGAGAGATCGTCCTCTTGTCCCACCTGCGGAGAATCTCCAGCTGAAGAGGACGGAGGCGAAATTGTGCGAACGGCACCGCCTCTATTGCTGCCACCATGCGCCCCACCAGCTTCATCAACACCCGTAGGGATGATTGTGGTGACAGGAGGACTGCTTGTACTCCTGATTGGATCGCCATCTGTTTGACTCGTGGCAGAGACACCAGGGCTGAGGCTGTGTTGAAGTCCATGCCCAGATATGTCAAAGACTGGGTCGGAACTAGCGTTGACTTCTGAATATTGAGGAGCCAACCGAACTGTTCCAGAGACCGCATGGTCACATCCAGGCTCTCTTGACAGAGGTGTTCTGATGGCGCCCTGACCAGCAGGTCGTCTAAATAGGGAATGACGGCATGTCCCTGCATGTGCAGAAGAGCCATCATGGAGGCCATCACTTTTGTGAACACCCGCGGTGCCGAGGCCAACCCGAACGGCAGCGCCACAAATTGGAAGTGTTCTTCCCCCACTGCGAATCGCAACCAGCGCTGATGAGCCGGTGCAATGGGTACGTGAAGGTAAGCGTCTCTGATATCTATGGACGCTAGGAAGTCCCCCTGTGACACAGCTGCGATCACGGAGCGCAGTGATTCCATACGGAACTTCCGAACCAACACGTGATGGTTGAACAACTTCAGGTCCAGTACTGGCGGAAGGATCCGTCCTTCTTCGGGACGATAAAGAGGTTGGAGTAAAAACCCCTGAACCTCTCTCCGGAAGGCACCGGGACCACCACTCCGTCTGTGCGGAGACCCTCCAACACCTGGTAAAAAGCCTGAGCCTTTTCTGGTGATGGGACCGACCGATGGAATCGGGATATCGGCTTTGACGTCAGCTCTATCCTGTAACCTCGTGAGACCACGTCTCGAACCCACTGATCTTGAACGTGAAGTAGCCACTTGTCCTGAAAGCGAGACAAGCGGCCCCCCACCTGTGGGGAGGCAGGAAGGGAGAGCGAGTCATGTAGAGGCGGGTTTGGGGGTGGCGGCTGCCGCCCCCGCCGGCTTCTTTGGACGACTCTTAGAGCGCCACTGGGAAGCGGGCTTTCCCCCTCGGTCCGTGCGAGCGGACGGTGCTGATGACTGCGAGCTGGAACGAAAGGACCACTGTTTTGGGTTCCTTTTAACGGTATACCGTGGCTTAGGCTTATTCTGCGGTATCTTAGACTCAGCAGAATCCTTTATCAGCTTGTCCAGTTCGGTGCCAAAAAGCCTGTCACCAGAGAACGGAAGATTCTGCAAAATCTTCTTGGATGTGGCATCTGAGTCCCAAAGACGCAGCCACAACAACCTGCGGATGGCTATAGCATTGGCCGAAGCCACAGCTGAGCGAGTGGCAGTTTCCAGAGTCGCCGTCCTGGCGTAGTCCGCATAGGCCCTTGCCCTTTCGGTAAGTGCCAGGACCTCTGGACTGGATCTTGCCAGGTCAGAGATACCATCCAAGCAGGTAGTAATCGCTTGTAAGGTCCAGACCGTGGCAAAATTAGGGGCAAATGAAGACCCCACAGCCTCATAGGAAGACTTGGCAAGTTGCTCGACCTGTCTATCCGTCGCATCCTTCAGCGAGGAGCTATCAGAGGCAGAGAAAAGGGAGCGTGCAGCAATCCTGGTCATGGAAGCGTCCACCTTCGGGGACTGCGACCAGTCCTGAAGCACCTCCTGGGAGAAGGGGAAGCGATTGTCCTTGGGTTTACGGACATAACGCCGCCCAGGATGTAACCTGGGAGCTCTAACCACCCTTCCAAAATTCGTGTTGTCCATGAAGGAACCACTTGGTCTAGCCTCCGGCCGCAGCCATTGATAGACCTCCTTCGGGTGCACCGTCACCTCCTCAGGGGGTGTCACGAGACGTAAGGTCTCGTTGATAGAGGACACCAGATCCTCCACCCCGTCTGGTGGTTCAGATATAGACACAGACCCGAAATTTGAACCCCCATCATCATCCTCACCATCAGAGGAACGCTCCTCCTCAGAGAGAGCCTGGAGCTCGGGTGACTCCTCACGACGAGCCCGCTTAAGGGGTCTCACAGCAGAAGAGGGAGACACCCGGGGGTAACTGGACGGAGTAGCTGGGCTATCCAGCCTCCTATTAAGTGCCTCCAGGGATTGCGACATGGAGGACAGTTGAGACAACAGAGATTCATTGATCTTATTCTGAGTCTCCCATGGCCCTGGGATCACCTGAACCTCAGGGTATAGCACCGGAGCTGCTGACTCAGCAGTGCCAGCCCGGGCCTCTGGGCGTCCGCAGTTATTGCAGGACCCCTCCACCAGTGTTCCATTGCATGTAGCACAGGTAATGGTGGCATCTGCCGCCCTAGCAGCACGCTTCCCAGCTGAGGACATCGCCACAGTAGGGGAAGATAAGCCAAATTGCAGACAACAAAACCGGGAGTCCCGGTGGCTTACCGACCGCAGTAAAGCGGTATGAGGAAGCGGTGTGTGTGTGTGACCTCCGCGACGGTTTTCCGGTCTCCCCTTTGGTGTGCAGGCGCACGCTGCATACAAATCCCAACCGGGAAGTGAGGGTAAAGATGGCCGCCGACAGTGAAACTGTGGGCGGCGCCGAAGACACGCGGGAAACACACACACACGCCCATCGATGACGTCACCGCACGGGCTGCTTCCCATCCTCCAAGCAGCCTCAGCATGAGGGAGCCGGAGCCCGCAGCGCGGGAAAAAGTGTAAAATGTTATACACAGACTGCATGCACAAAACAAACATCCGCAGCCCACGGCCTCAGCCCCTGTGACACACGGCCATACCACCCTGGCGCGCACATTATGGTTTCTGAATTTCTCTGATTGGGACGGCTCTCCTCTTTTCTCCACTGTTTGTAGGTTTCTGGCTTTCTTACCCTACACTACAACAGGTATGCGCTCCACATATATAAGCTGTATTACATACTGCCTGCAGTGATTTATGGCGTTCTGTCTCCAATGCTCTATGTGTTCCTCCTATTTTCTTCCTATTTTCCTAGTATTCTATTTAATTTACTTTTCTCTATCTAGCAGTGGCATAATCGACTATAGCATATGGGGTCGTTCATATGAACCCCAATAAGACACAGGTATTCATTTATCATCTATATTTTATGCTAATGAGTATTTGATTACATAAATATCATTCTGTGTAGCTATAATACGGATACATAATAATAAAAAAAGACTTTTTCACTATAAAGCCAGATACTAAAGAGAATGTGTGACAACATAGGCCTGTACTCTAATACTCCATATCTTACTAATACATCTTTGTATGACATCTCTGTTTGACATATGTGGAATATTGAATTCCTTATGCTTCTGTAAACTATAGCAGCAAGTACACTATTTTTGACTTTATTTTTATGTCATAACTAGAGCAGGTATCCGATAATTTACAGCCTAGTATGTACTTTTGTACTTGATCAGTGAATGTGCTCACTCAGAAAAATTTTTCTGCTTATCATATTATACTCCTGGATTAATCCATAATTATTGATATTAATTGAATGTACATTTTTTCATTTTTAGATTAAACGTGTAGAGTGTTTAATCACAGTAATTATCTCATTATCAAGATTATAACCAGGTAATGCACATATTCTATCCACTATGATAGGACCTATTGTCTATTTTTTATTTTTCATTATTCATGTTTATTATTCATGTAATTTTTGGAAAAATCTTGGCGTAAGGATTTTTTTCAATAATTATTTTCAGTAATGCTTCTGGTATTCAAACAAAGTGGTGATTGAAGAACCCTTGATGACATTGTTGTATACGATGTATGTAACATACGATGTATGTGAATAATTTCTGTTATATTCTCTTCATTTTTTATGTAAAGTCATTTTGATCACAAGAAGAAGACTACGGTCGAAACGTTTGATTGATAAATTTATGATTTACTGTTGAAGAAACATTTGACACTGGTCTGAATACCATTAATAAAAGAATAATCTATCTTGCAAAGAAGTTCTTGGACTCTTTTTGGGTGTGCCAGATTCTATTATACTACCTGTGACACACAGGGCGGTCAGCCAGGGTGACCCCAGCACAGGGTACACCCGCAGAACCGCGGACCCGAGGGTAACGCGCGGTCTGAGTGTCATGAAACACATAAAGTGCCAGACACTACCCCCAGGCACACAGGAGACACAGAGTGCCTCAGTGCCGGTCCGGTCTGTAAGCACCATTTAGGGAGGCCTCGGACGGGGGTGCAGCACCAGTCCGGAGTGTAAGCACCATTTAGGGAGGCCTCGGACTGGGCTGGCTCCAGTCCGGTCTGTAAGCACCATTTAGGGAGGCCTCGGACGGAGCGGAGCTGTGCAAGGCTCCCATCTCCCACTCTCCAGAGCCCCCCAGAGAGGGATGGAAAGGAGCGCAACAGCGTACCGGGAGAACACAAAGTGTCCAGGCTCTAGGCCCTCCGGTACCTCCACCAGCGTGTTCCACATGGGTGAGCGGGGAGGCTGTCGCAGGTCCCGACTGGAACCTTTTTACCTTGTCTTCAGACGCCATCACGTAAGCTGTGAGAATGCAGTGAAGTGCAAGCAAAGCGTGATCCTCCGAGCACACTAAGTTTAAAACTGAGGATGTTCCCTGCGGTAGGGGTTTATAAGCGGAGGAGGCGGTGTCTACAAACTTGTAGTACCTAGTGTGACCTCCGGAGGGCAGTGCCCTAAACCCCATTGTCTGGGTCTCCCATTATGATGACCAGAAAACACAAATTATTATTTAACTGCGTATCGTTGTAAATCAAGGATCTGTCCACTAAGATAGATAAAATTTAAGGTAATAATATCCATAAAAGCCAAGAAAACCCCCATAGAGATAAGTCTGCATCTTCAACGGCCATTAGGATCTCACTGCACACAGAGGTGTGCTCCTCCTAGTGGTGGCTACTGACACACAAATTATTATTATTTAACTTTATGTATTGTTCTTCATCAAGGATCTGTCCATTAAAATAAACAAAATTTAAAGTACTGGTATCAATAATGCAGATAAAACGCTGCACTTGCAGCGGCCACTAGGGGGAGCTCACTGCATACAGAGGTATTGCTCCTCCTAGAGGTGGCTACAGAAAGACTAATTATTATTTCATACTGTATATTGTTTTTCATCAATGATATGTCCACTAAAAGACAAAATTTAAGGTATTGGTGTCCATAAAAGCCAAGAAAACCCCCATGGAGATAAGTCTGCATCTGCAGCGGCCACTAGGAGGATCTCATTGAATACAGGGGTGTGCTCCTCCTAATCGTGGCCACACACCAATTTTTAATATTTAACTCTACAGCTACCCAAGAAACATATATATCGACCTTGATCAAGGATCTGTCCGCCAAAATAATCTATATGTCCTTACCAGTTCCGTTGGGGATATCCGTACATAGCCGGCAGCCCAGGCAGTGCCTGGTACGTGCTCCGGCCCCTGGAGAAGGTGTGCAGGAAATGCTGCTTATAAGCGCCAAAGTTCACCACCCCCACCTGGTCATGGAGAAGCTAAAGAGAAAGAGAGAGAGAGAAAGATGGCTAAAAATGATCCCATGTCAGATCTACACACCAAGGCAGACGAACTTACTCGCATTGCGGTCTCAAACGATCCGGCCAAAATGTGATCCACTGGGAGCTGGGAGTTGTTGCACCAAGACTGCAGGACAAATGAGCAGGACACAATGAATATCTAAGTCCAATCTCTACGTCATGATGTGTCTAGAGGATGGGAAGTCTTTACCTGTCCTGGACTATGGCCCTTGGTAGGTGGCACGAAGAAGCCGTCTTCTCCCGAGCTTGAGGCACCTGCAGAAACATCCTGAGGACACAGGAGCCAGGTTTAGGAGGACATTGTATAAGATAGGCCTCGCCCCTGATCAGCCCAGGTCTACTCACCAGCTCAGGAGGCAGGTCCAGATCTTCTTCCACATCCCATCCATCTCCTTCTTCATTTCCCTTACCGGGGGCCTCGTCTCCAAACGTTTCGCCTGCATCCACGAAGCCATCTGAAACGAGACGTCATGGCCGTAAGGTTTATATGCTCAGAGATAGTTAAGGAGGGAGGATAATCTTGGCTGCCGCCTTCACCTTCATCCAGGGCGAGCTCGGCATCTTCTCCCCATCCTTCTCCTCCCACTGTGTCCACATCGATGTCGGCGGCCATTGCTCCCTTAGCTGAAAGGAGATAAATCGAAATAATAAAATAAATTCCTTGTTCCACCAGAATCTGGCCGGCGAGAGGTCGGGCGTTTCAAGGGTGGGCCATGAAAAAAGTATTTGCCACATATTTAAATAGTCAATTGGTCTACTGTGTTCTTTAAAATTAGGTCAGGAAGGCAAGTATTTACCTTTATTGGATATGGATCCCTCAAAGAAGCCTTTGGACATGGTGAGCAGAGGCCAGTTAGTGTCCAGTGGCATCACCGGGGGAGGGGGCAGAAGCAACTTGGCATCGGGATCCACCTCAGGAATCTGCAAGCAAAGACTGACTTTAATTTCACCTTCTAATAAGGGTTTCACAAATCCCCCGGTAGAGCCTGAACTTACAATTTCTTTCTCGGTGTCGAATGTTTCCCGCAGGTTTTCCTCCTCCTCTGTGATTCCATGGGTGGCGGCAGTCAGATAAGCCAGAGATTCTGTGCAGATGATGAGAGTAGTGAGTAAACAGTGGTGTGGAAAAGAATGGTGAACCCACCGGCAGGACACTTACTCTGCCCGCAGTTCTTCAGGATCTTCACTCTCTCCTCCACGTCCCCCAGGTACAAGGCATTCTGGTACTGACCACTGAAATCTTTACGGATCTCAGCTGAAAGAGGAAGAAGGCAAGATGTGAGGCATGTGTCGAGGCGAGGGATTGCACGCCGTGAGGCATGTGTCGGGGCGAGGGACTGCACGCCGTGAGGCATGTGTCGGGGCGAGGGACCGCACGCCGTGAGGCATGTGTCGGGGCGAGGGACCGCACGCCATGAGGCATGTATCGGGGCGAGGGACCGCACGCCTTGAGGCATGTGTCGGGGCGAGGGACTGCATGCCGTGACATATGTGTCAAGAGGGTGATGGACCACATGCTGTGAGGTATGTGACAGGACGAGGGCCCGCACGCCGTGAGATTCCCGTACTACAGCTTACCAATCTTCATCATCTTGCGCAGTTTCTCCAGGTTCCCAGTGATCAGGTAGAGGAAGGAGAGCTTGTCGAAGTTTTTGGTCCGCTGGTAGCACATCTCTACGATCTGATGGTTGCCCTGCAGCAGTGCCACCTCACCCAGCTTCTCCCAGCAATGCTTATCGTCCAAGGCCTTTGCAGCTTCAAGGGCGATCTGGTGAGAAAACCGAGGCAGGTTGTGACATCACATAGTGGTGGAGCCCTGCCAGGACCTTCCTCTTCATCTGTGGTGACTCTATAGGGCCACCATATGGATGGACCAGGTTATGCAGAGAGCCCATTACCTCAATGTTCCCGCACTCCAAAGCCAAGCTGAAGCGGGTCTTCTCATCCTTCACAAAGTGCAGTGCCACCTCCGGGTATCCTTTCTTCTGTAAGTAGGCAATGATGGACTGACCAACCAGCTTAGCATTCCTCACCATATGTAGGACCTAGGAGCAGAGTGTTAATATGTAGATGTTCTGTACTTCACCGTAGGACAATTTTACACAAAACCTTTGACAATTTGGTGGACAAATCTTTAGAGAATGTGGCAAAGACTGTGGGGCCTACCCAAATCACTAGAGGAAAAAAAGAGGGCGGCCACCGCACCCACTGGAGGACAAAAAGAGCAGCCAACACACCCACTAGAAGGAAAAAAAGAGGGCGGCCATCGCACCCACTAGAGGACAAAAAGAGGGCGGCCACCGCACCCACTAGAGGGCAAAAAGAGGGCGGCCACCGCATCCACTAGAGGAAAAAGAGGGCGGCCACCGCACCCACTAGAGGAAAAAAAGAGGGCAGCCACCGCGTCCACTAGAGGACAAAAAGAGGGCGGTCACCCCAACCACTAGAGGAAAATGAGGGCGATCATCCCAACCACTAGAGGGAAACAGAGGGCGGCCATCACATCCACTATAGGAAAAGAAGGCGGCTACCCCAGTAAATAGAGAAAAGGACGGCCAACTTCCTGACCAGAGACAAAGATGGGAACCATGTCAGCCTGAACCCACCTCATCATATTTCCTGTTAATCAGGGCCAACTTGAACTTGAATTCTGTTGGGTCGATGGTGAGCACCCGTGGACGGCACTCCCGGTCCAGACAGTAAACGCTGTTCCCCTTCACCCGTGTGATGTAAATGGGCAGATCGAGGGTCCGGATAATACCGTAGTCTCTGAGGTGACAATAACAATTGTCAGAGTGAGTGATGAGACCAACCCCCAATCGTCACTCACGGACGTGAACTGTATTTCATTGATACTTACCCCGTGGTGAGGGCATATTTGATGTGGTTGCTGGTGGTGTAGATGAACACGCCACTCTCATCCCACGCTCCGCTCTTCACCCGGATGTTCTCATGGATGTTACACAGAGACTCCAGTTTCCGGTTGCAGATCATTATGGCTGAGGACGGATGGACAGCGAGGGTATTAGTCAGCTGGGAGTCAACCAGGCGGTACTAAATATCAAAGGGAACTCACCATGTTTAGCCAGGAGAGCAACGTGAGACATGTCTGATGACCAAATCACATACTTCACTTTGGAAATCTTCACAGATGCCAGTGTTCTGTGCAGAACGAGAAAGATTAACATGGGCACACTGATGGCTGGGATCCTAAAAAGTGACAAGTCGTTACCTTTTCTGCTGCACATCAAAGAGGGTGATGGAGTCGGCGTCCCGGAGGAGCAGGTTCCCAGTTCCGGAGTAGAAGATCTCATCGCAGTTCGGCACCTGGACCTTCTTGGTGATCTCATTCTTTAGGTTCTTGATGAGGATCTGAAGGGAAGAATTAAAAGTAACAAGTTAGTGAGGCGGCCGAGGAGTCCGGAGTCACGCTGCAGGTAGAGGTCACCTCCTTACTGAATGCATACGATCCAGGACGGCAAATCGATTGCGAGCCACCCACACGGCAGTGAGTCCGGAGGAGCGCTTCCCTTCCGGGGCTGTGGACAGAGGTGGAGAGCATGACTTATGTCCTTGAGGGGGAAATCGATAACATGGGTTCTTTTTTAGTGGATACTTACCATCAGGATTCTGGGAGTCGGAGTCTTTGGGGATAGTATACAGATCGTACGTGCTGTTCTCCAGGTTACTGGCCCTCTGTCCAAAAAGAAAAAGGTTGGCAGAGTGAAAAATTGCCACCCCTCCTTGGGGAATATGCCCTTTAACACCTTCCTTCACACGGAGCAGGTGCCGGACCGCTTCTTACCGTGCACAGCAGGACGGCATTCTCCGCGGGGTTGTAGGACATATTAAACACCGGAAACTTGGAGCCGCTGTACAGAGAGAACACAAGCAGAGCAGGCGAAATTATGAAAAACAGCAGCTCTCTGGCACCCCCTTATCATCAGGACAATCAGGGAATTGACAGGGGTTAAGGAAGGGGCCGCAGCTGACCTGCCGTAAGGTTACCGAGGCGCTCACAGTGAGGACGGTATATGTATCACCAGTCCCAGCCCAGGAACAATATATATATATATATATCTATCTCTGGACCATCAGTGCCATGTCGCTCAATAACTAGAAAATACAATGCTGCCATCAGTTCCTAATTAGATATAAGCCCAATCCGTTAACAGGCTTATACCGGGGTCAGAAACCAACCCGGGTAGCGTACAATATTACACAAGCGCACGGATGTGGGGGATTGTGGATCAAACCAAACCAAGATCACATTTTATATTAAATTGTGTAAGGGTACACTAAATAATATGTACAGATGAACTGCACAGATATTAGTCTGATATGCAAGTAAAGGTAGTAGGATACAAATTATATATGCAGTTAAATGTAATTCAGCTGGCGGCCACACAGGCTTCCTTAATAGAATGGGGTCAGTTGATCCCAAGGCTGTCAGCCCCTCTACGCCCTCGGGCGGTCTCGGAATCCCCTCCTCTGAGCCGAAAGATTTCCAAAAGTTACGTTGGGTCATAACTTTCCACCGCCATGTCTGAGGAAAATGGTTCTGGTACCATTGGATCCAGCTGTACCCGATCTACGCTTGAGACCAAACACGGCTTCTCTAGCTGGCGTCTGTTCACTGTTCTCTAGATCTCCTCCACCCAGGATGCAAGAACGAATTGGAAATGTGTGTGCAACTGGTTGTCACAACTTCAGTGATCTGATTGATATGTAACTGGGACATACGATAATTTCATAATAATATTCCGGCTCTGGCGAGGAAGACCTCATGGTCCAGGCATCCTGGCTATCTTTCACCAGTGGAGGTAGCATCCCTGGTTTACATGAAAGTGACACCTATCTGGTAGGGGCCGTTTGTACAGTTAATGTAAGCTCCGGCCGGGTCAGGGGGTAATGCTAATTATGTGTAGGAGACAGATGTAAGAATTCACTGTAGGACTACTGTGATTTTGCATGACTGATTTCTCAGAATATATTCCATATTAGTCATAGGTGATGCCGCAGGTAAATTAAAAGGGATTGACATGAACATCTTAAGGTTTCTCACCTGCGGAGCTGCATCACAGCCACGTCCTTGGAGCTGTTGAAGTCCAGCTGGCGAAGGAAGCGATCCTTCACATAGTACAAGAGGTTCCCGTGCACGGCATAGGCCGGACGCTCCCTCTCCAGCTTAAATACGATCATTCCTCCGTCGTGTCCTGGTAGGAGCAGATATATACGTCTGTTGCAGAACTACAACTCCCAGCATACTCTAGGTAGATATGGTGACAGGAAGCAAAACAAATCTTACCTGCTGCAAAGAGGTTGAGGTTGGGGTGAGCGGCCAGGACCCAGAACCGGTCGTGATCTCTGCGGAAGGTCTGGACTCCGGTTCTGGGTTGGAAGAAAGAAAATTAAACAAAGAAACTATGCAGCGAGTGGCAGTCGTGTGCAATGAGGGGAGAGGCTGCTGCGCACCTCTTGGACATGTCCCAGACACGGATGCTTTTATCTTCGGAGTTACTGAGGATCAGCTCCTGGCGTGGATGGAAGACGGCGCAGGAGACGTTGTTGTAATGTCCTCGGCACGTGTCCACCTCCCAGGCCTTGGATTCTGCACCAAATCAACACAAAGGGGTCAAAGACATGGCAGAGAACAGCCGAAAACTTAACAATGGTCTACAAGACGCTCATGCAAGATCCTGATAATCTGCAATCCAAACAGCAAACAACACATAAAGATACTGGAATCACTGTACATACATTACATTACTGATCCAGAGTTGTACTCCAGAACTGCACTCACTATTCTGCTGGTGGAGTCACTGTGTACATACATTACATTACTGATCCTGAGTTACCTCCTGTATTATACTCCAGAGCTGCACTCACTATTCTGCTGGTGCTGTCACTGTGTACATACATTACTGATCCTGAGTTACCTCCTGTATTATACTCCAGAACTGCACTCACTATTCTGCTGGTTTAGTCACTGTGTACATGCATTACATTACTGATCCTGAGTTACCTCCTGTATTATACTCCAGAGCTGCACTCACTATTCTGCTGGTGCAGTCACTGTGTACATACATTACATTACTGATCCTGAGTTACCTCCTGTATTATACTCCAGAGGTGCACTCACTATTCTGCTGGTGCAGTCACTGTGTACATACATTACATTACTGATCCTGAGTTACCTCCTGTATTATACCCCAGAGCTGCACTCACTATTCTGCTGGTGCAGTCACTGTGTACATACGTTACATTACTGATCCTGAGTTACCTCCTGTATTATACTCCAGAGCTGCACTCACTATTCTGCTGGTGCAGTCACTGTGTACATACATTACATTACTGATCCTGAGTCACCTCCTGTATTATACTCCAGAACTGCACTCACTATTCTGCTGGTTTAGTCACTGTGTACATACATTACATTACTGATCCTGAGTTACCTCCTGTATTATACTCCAGAGCTGCACTTACTATTCTGCTGGTGCAGTCACTGTGTACATACATTACTGATCCTGAGTTACCTCCTGTATTATACTCCAGAGCAGCACTCACTATTCTGCTGGTGCAGTCACTGTGTACATACATTACATTACTGATCCTGAGTTACCTCCTGTATTATACTCCAGAGGTGCACTCACTATTCTGCTGGTGCAGTCACTGTGTACATACGTTACATTACTGATCCTGAGTTACCTCCTGTATTATACTCCAGAGCTGCACTCACTATTCTGCTGGTGCAGACACTGTATACATACATTACATTACTGATCCTGAGTTACCTCCTGTATTATACTCCAGAGCTGCACTCACTATTCTGCTGGTGCAGTCACTGTGTACATACATTACATTACTGATCCTGAGTTACCTCCTGTATTATCCTCCAGAGCTGCACTCACTATTCTGCTGGTGCAGTCACTGTATACATACATTACAGATCCTGAGTTACCTCCTGTATTATACTCCAGAGCTGCACTCACTATTCTACACTTTTAAGCACTAATCTTCTTCATTTTATGTAGGAACTAGCAGGGCATGCTGGGAGTATAATTCTAAAATGAAAACAACCTGTCACTGCAGATCTCACACACAATCTAGAAAGCGGGAAGGAAAGCGGAGGACAAGCGGCTAAAATCTTATATCACTGCACCAAACAGGGCGTCTGTAGTGTTACTGCCCCCGGATAACCCAGGGTTTCTATAAAGGGATACACCCCCTTTAGGCAATGCCTCAGGATGTCTACGCTGGATGGGTAGGGAGTGACTCTACATGGGAGGACATCAGTCACCCATCTGGGCTGATGACTGGTTCCCTCGGGGAGGTGCCATCTGAAAGTGGCAACCTATAGGTGGATGTAGATAAGGGGCGGGGGATCAGTAAAACTACATTGATCTATAGTCACACACATGCTACACGGGCAGCGGGCACAAGTGCCGACACCTCTAGTCATGTCTGAGAACTGGCCTGTGGTGGGTACAGCGTATTCTGGAAAACAGAGATACAGACAAAAGGTGAAACCGGTGACACCGCCCCACAGAACCAGCATTACACATGTACATAGACAAGACATTAGGAAGGGGCTCTTTAAGAAGATGGTGGTGACCATACCGCAGACCCTGAGTAATAGGGAGCTCTCCACCGGTGGTGGGCATACCTCAGACCATCTGAGTAATAGGGAGCTCTCCACAGGTGGTGACCATACCGCAGACCATCTGAGTAATAAGGAGCTCTCCACCGGTGGTGGCCATACCGCAGACCATCTGAGTAATAGGGAGCTCTCCACAGGTGGTGGCCATACAGCAGACCATCTGAGTAATAGGGAGCTCTCCACCGGTGGTGGCCATACCGCAGACCATCTGAGTAATAGGGAGCTCTCCACCGGTGGTGGCCATACCGCAGACCATCTGAGTAATAAGGAGCTCTCCACCGGTGGTGGCCATACCGCAGACCATCTGAGTAATAGGGAGCTCTCCACCCATGGTGGCCATACCGCAGACCATCTGAGTAATAAGGAGCTCTCCACAGGTGGTGGCCATACCGCAGACCATCTGAGTAATAAGGAGCTCTCCACAGGTGGTGACCATACCGCAGACCATCTGAGTAATAAGGAGCTCTCCACCGGTGGTGGCCATACCGCAGACCATCTGAGTAATAGGGAGCTCTCCACAGGTGGTGGCCATACAGCAGACCATCTGAGTAATAGGGAGCTCTCCACCGGTGGTGGCCATACCGCAGACCATCTGAGTAATAGGGAGCTCTCCACCGGTGGTGGCCATACCGCAGACCATCTGAGTAATAAGGAGCTCTCCACCGGTGGTGGCCATACCGCAGACCATCTGAGTAATAGGGAGCTCTCCACCCATGGTGGCCATACCGCAGACCATCTGAGTAATAAGGAGCTCTCCACAGGTGGTGGCCATACCGCAGACCATCTGAGTAATAAGGAGCTCTCCACCGGTGGTGGCCATACCGCAGACCATCTGAGTAATAAGGAGCTCTCCACCGGTGGTGGCCATACCGCAGATTATCGGCGTTATCGATATCAAACATGTGACCCTCAAAGAGGCTGATGCCCCCCTCTCAGCTTACCATTCATCCTCCAGATCTTGACTTGGCGATCATCTGCCCCCGACACAATTAAAGGCATGGTGGGGTGAAAAGCCGCCCAGTTGACCCCTCGGTCATGTCCCTACGAGGAGGAGAAAAGAAAATGAGTTCTCCAAATACACGGATAGATGGGTTATCTGCAGGAAACCAATCAATGATCGTGGGGGTCTGGAAGCTTCTATACTCAGGCACGGCGCCATACATACCGATGCGGCTGTCCTTGGTACTGCAGCTCTGATCTATGGCAAGACTGGGTGCCACGATCCCCAGTATCATGAGAGGTTTTTAATTATATATGTATAGTTGAAATGTGAGATCCCAGATAACATCTAGTGATTTACAAACCTCCAGAACGTGTTTGACCACAGCGTCGGTGGTCCCAAATAAGTCAACCCCTGTGATTCCTCGCACGTCGGTCTCTACCGCCCCCGGAGACAAGTTCTTCTTTCTTAGGCCTTTCCATGGGAGGAGAGTAAAGGATGGACAGGTTAATCAATAGGTCTAGGACCAAAGTATAGGATTACGCCACTTTCTGCCTGACACACCCTTGATTGAACATAAACTGTACAATTCAGATTAACAACCCGCCCTCTGCCGTCCCCCACTTATTCCTTTAGATAGTCCCGTCCTCATGTCAATAGGACAGATGAATGGAGAGGCGAGGCACGGCGGGCGGAGGGGCGCCGGCCGTCGAGGCACGGCGGGCGGAGGGGCGCCGGCCGTCGAGGCACGGCGGGCGGAGGGGCGCCGGCCGTCGAGGCACGGCGGGCGGAGGGGCGCCGGCCGTCGAGGCACGGCGGGCGGAGGGGCGCCGGCCGTCGAGGCACGGCGGGCGGAGGGGCGCCGGCCGTCGAGGCACGGCGGGCGGAGGGGCGCCGGCCGTCGAGGCACGGCGGGCGGAGGGGCGCGCCGGCGGGCGGAGAGGCGCGCCGGTCGGCGAGACACGGGAGGCGGAGAGGCGCGCCGGTCGGCGAGACACGGGAGGCGGAGAGGCGCGCCGGTCGGCGAGACACGGGAGGCGGAGAGGCGCGCCGGTCGGCGAGACACGGGAGGCGGAGAGGCGCGCCGGTCGGCGAGACACGGGAGGCGGAGAGGCGCGCCGGTCGGCGAGACACGGGAGGCGGAGAGGCGCGCCGGTCGGCGAGACACGGGAGGCGGAGAGGCGCGCCGGTCGGCGAGACACGGGAGGCGGAGAGGCGCGCCGGTCGGCGAGACACGGGAGGCGGAGAGGCGCGCCGGTCGGCGAGACACGGGAGGCGGAGAGGCGCGCCGGTCGGCGAGACACGGGAGGCGGAGAGGCGCGCCGGTCGGCGAGACACGGGAGGCGGAGAGGCGCGCCGGTCGGCGAGACACGGGAGGCGGAGAGGCGCGCCGGTCGGCGAGACACGGGAGGCGGAGAGGCGCGCCGGTCGGCGAGACACGGGAGGCGGAGAGGCGCGCCGGTCGGCGAGACACGGGAGGCGGAAGGCGCGCCGGTCGGCGAGACACGGGAGGCGGAGAGGCGCGCCGGTCGGCGAGACACGGGAGGCGGAGAGGCGCGCCGGTCGGCGAGACACGGGAGGCGGAGAGGCGCGCCGGTCGGCGAGACACGGGAGGCGGAGAGGCGCGCCGGTCGGCGAGACATGGCAGGTGGAGGTGCGCTGGACGCTGAGACATGGCAGGTGGAGGCGCACTGGCTTAGTGCAGCAGTTGCATGAATGGAAAATGTCTGTGACTGCACAAATAAAGAGGGCAGCGAGGACACGTATGATGGACCAGTGAGCAGCGCGGTCTTGGCAGGGACGAGGTTAATTGTTACATGGCAGGACGGGGGCATGCGTTTAATAACTGCAGTGGAGCAATGGATTAGTTTAGATCGTTATATGCAAAATGTGACATGCTTGATGATGGCGCCCCCCACAGGAGCCTCATGATAAAATGGACTCGATCAGTGCCCTATCCTCACCTGTTACAATTATAAGGATAATGTGACTCTTTTTGGTTAGAAAGGGACCATTTTTCAGCCCAAACAAGCTCAAAATTAATAGGAGGGGTAATGACCAATGGCTGAATAGTCCATCACAGCATAGCCATGAATATGGACATCCCCTTTAATACCTTATTACATCAGCCCCCTGTTAATACAGATAAATCCCCACTTCTGTTCCTACAGTTAGTGCGGCCGATGAGCTTCTACCGCAATCAGAGCATGCAGCTCAACAAGGGTTAAAGACGTCATGCATTCACAGTTACAGGACATAAGTAGTTAGGTAGACGCAGCCATAGCATTAAGAGAAGGGGAGAAGAATTCCCTCCAAGAGCAGCAGAATATGGCCGAGGCGAGATCTCCCCACCTCACCCATATTCTGCTAGAGACTGGTCAGATCTGCCGTGTACATCAGAATAAGACTGGTGGAGCGTCCAACTCAGAACTGCAGGAGGGAAGGAGCAGGGAGCCTCCAGAGCTGCGCTCACTGTGTACATACTCACTATTCTGCTGGTGCAGTCACTGTGTACATACATTACATTACCAATCCTGAGTTACCTCCTGTATTATACTCCAGAGCTGCACTCACTATTCTGCTGGTGCAGTCACTGTGTACATACATTACATTACTGATCCTGAGTTACCTCCTGTATTATCCTCCAGAGCTGCACTCACTATTCTGCTGGTGCAGTCACTGTGTACATACATTACATTACTGATCCTGAGTTACCTCCTGTATTATACTCCAGAGCTGCACTCACTATTCTGCTGGTGCAGTCACTGTGTACATACATTACATTACTGATCCTGAGTTACCTCCTGTATTATACTCCAGAGCTGCACTCACTATTCTGCTTGTGCAGTCACTGTGTACATACATTACATTACTGATCCTGAGTTACCTCCTGTATTATACTCCAGAGCTGCACTCACTATTCTGCTGGTGCAGTCACTGTGTACATACATTACTGATCCTGAGTTACCTCCTGTATTATACTCCAGAGCTGCATTCACTATTCTGTTTCTAACAATACTTTTGTACTGGATAGAAGATGCCTGGGCCCCTTTCTCCTGCAGTTTTGGGTGGGACGTGACCACACAGGTGACCCCCTTGACCTGGGCAGCTCACCAGAAATATCCCAGACGCGCACTGTCTGGTCCAGGCTGGCAGACACCACCAGGTCCTCGGAGGGGTGGAACTGTGCGCACATCACGTAATGATTGTGACCGGTCAGGACGCTGTGGAAGAAAAAAGACAAGTTACAGGAGAAGCTGCTCCTCATATTCGGGGTGGGGGAGGGGTGGCTGGGCTTCACAGCTTTACCAGACACAAGTGCGGGACTGCCAGTTCCAGATGCGGATCGTCTGATCATCGGAGGCGCTGAGAATCCAGGGATATTCCTGCAAAAACCATTCATACAATTTGTCTCCTGCTGGAAAAGGCAGAAGGCCTCACACCCTCCGCACCAGGACTTACATGATGGAAGAACGTGGTGCGGATATAATCCAGGTGCCCCAAGAGAGTGAAGAGACAGCGCCGGAGCTTGTAGTTCCAGACCTGAAGGAAAAGACAAATAATTCCTCAACGTCACCTATGAGGGCTGGAAACACCGCCAGGAGGAGGCGCAGAGGCCTTACCTTAATTTTGTAGTCGTCTCCCCCTGAGACAAAGAGCGGCTGCTGCTTGTGGAAGTCGATGCCGCGCACGGGGCCTGGGGAAGAGGAGGAAAGAAGGAAGGAGGAGAGCATCAACATCACGGCCAAGTGGAGCAGGAGAGACACCCAGAACCCAATGGGCAGAGTGGAGCAGGAGGCAACACCCAGAGCGCGGCTGTCCAAGTAGAGGAGGAGGCAACACTTAGAACCCTTTGGAGATGAGCGAAGGAGGCGATACCCAGAGCCCCACCAGCCGAGCGGAGAAGACACCCAGACCAAGACGGGTAGAGTGGAGAAGTTGCCAACACCAAGGACTCGGTGGGCAGAGCGGAGGAGCTGGTGACACCCACCCAAACCACTATGGGCCAAGCGGCGGAGCCGGTGACACCCACACAGACCCCAATAGGTGGAGCGGAGGAGCCGATGACACCCACACTGACCACAATGGGCAGAGCGGAGGAGCCGGTGACACCCACCCAGAACCCAATGGGCGGAGCGGAGGAGCAGGTGACACCCACCCAGACCCCAGTTGGCAGAGCAGAGGAACCGCCGATACTGAAACCTCAACAGGTGGAGCCGGTGACATCCACTCAGACCCCAAAGGGCAGAACGGAGGGCCGGTGACACCCACCCAGACTCTAATGGGCCGAGCGGAGGAGCCGCCAATACAGAAACCCCAATAGGTGAAGCGGAGGAGCCGGTGGCACCCACCCAGACCCTAATGGGCGGAGCGGAGGAGCAGGTGACACCCACCCAGAACCCAATTGGCAGAGCAGAAGAACCGCCGATACTGAAACCCCAACAGGCGAAGCGGAGGAGCCGGTGACACCCACCCAGACCCTAATGGGTGGAGCGGAGGAGCAGGTGACAGCCACCCAGACCCCAATTGGCAGAGTGGAGGAACAGCCGATACCGAAACCTCAACAGGTGGAGCCGGTGACATCCACTCAGACCCCAAAGGGCAGAACGGAGGGGCCGGTGACACCCACCCAGACCCCAATGGGTCGAGCGGAGGAACTGATGACACTTACCATCATGTTCATCAAACTTGTCAATCAGGGTGCACATGCGATAGTCCCACAGCTGGATGACGCCATTGTGGAGGCTGGTGAGGACCCACGGCCGCTTAGGGTGAAAGCTGAGACCTGGGCAGAGAAGGAAATACTTGTATAAGTGACGCGCATCATGGTGGAAGTAGAGAAAGCTGTGCAAGTGGGGCGCACAATGGAGAGGGTAGAGAAGGCTGTGCAGGTGGAGCACACCACGTCAAGGGCAGAGGAGGTCATGCAGGCGGGGGCACACCACGACGAGGGCAGAGGAGGCCGTGCAGGCGGGGGCGCACCACGACGAAAGCAGAGGAGGCCGTGCAGGCGGGGGCGCACCACGACGAGGGCAGAGGAGGCCGTGCAGGCGGGGGCGCACCACTGCGGGGACAAAGGAGGCCGTGCAGGCGAGGGCGCACCACAGTGGGGGCAGAGGTGGCCTTGCAGGTGGGGGTCGCACCACGGCGGGGGCAGAGGAGGCTGTGCAGGCGGTAGGCGCAGGAGGCGGCTTTGCCGGCGGGGGAGGCGCACCACGGCGGGGGCAGAGGGGCCATGCAGGCGGGGGTGCACCAAGGCAAGGGAAGAGGACGCAGGCGAGGGATGAGGATATATTTAGGATGGCCGGGTTTGGGGGGGTGAGGTGAGGATGAGAACTTGTTTGTGGGGGGGGTGGGTCTCATCTGTGACAGTTAACGGGGGTCTACTGACAGTCTATGCTCTTCAGGGAGGGTGGTATAGGGGGGGGTCCTCCTTTTTGACTGGGGGGGGAGTGAGAACATATTTGGGGGGGTGTCATCAGTGACAGATTCGGGGGTCTGTAGTCAGAGGTCATCCTTCTGCTGACAGTCTACATTCTTCAGGGAGGCCGGTGTACAGGGTCCTCCTTTTTGGCTTTTTCGGGGGGATGAGAACATATATGGGGGGTGTCATCTGTGACAGATGGGAGGTCTGTGGTCAGGGGTCACCCTTCTGCAGTCTATGTTCTTCAGGGAGGGCGGTGTACAGGGTCTTCCTATTTGCCTTTGGGGGGGGGGGATGAGAACATATCTGGGGGGAAGGGGTCTCATCTGTGACAGATGGGGGAGTCTGTAGTCAGGGGTCACCCTTCTGCTGACAGTCTCTGTCTTCAGGGAGGGCGGTGAACAGGGTCCTCCTTTTTGCCTTTGGGGGGGGATGAGAACATATCTGGGGGGGGATCTCATCTGTGACAGATGGGGGGTCTGTAGTTAGGGGTCACCCTTCTGCTGTCTATGTTCTTCAGGGAGGCCGGTTACAGGGTCCTCCTTTTTGCCTTTGGGTGGGGGGGGGGGGGGGATGACAACATATCTTGGGGGGGATCTCATCTGTGACAGATGGTGGGAGTCTGGTCAGCCTTCTGCTGACAGTCTATGTTCTTCAGGGAAGGTGGTGTATGGGGGTCCTCCTTTCTGGCTTGGGGGGGGTGAGAACATGTTGGGTGGGGGGTCTGTGGTCATCCTTCTGCTGTGTATGTTCTTCAGGGAGGGCGGTGTACAGGGTCCTTCTTTTTGGCTTTGGGGGGGGGGGGGTGAGAACATATTTGGGGGGGGGGGGGGGTTTGTGGTTAGGGGTCAGCCTTCTGCAGACAGTCTATGTTCTTCAGGGTGAGCAGTGTACAGGGTCCTCCTTTTTGGCTTTGGGGGGGGGGTGTGATGAGAACATATTTGGGGGGGGGGTGTCATCTGTGACAGATGGGGGGGGGGGGCTCTGTGGTCAGGGGTCACCCTTCTGCTGACAGTCTGTGTTTCTTCAGGGAGGGCGGTGTACAGGGTTCCTCCTTTTGGCTTTGGGGGGGATGAGAACATATATGGGGGGTGTCATCTGTGATAGATGCGGGGGTCTGTGGTCAGGGGTCCCCCTTCTGCTGACAGTCTCTGTCTTCAGGGAGGCCGGTGTACAGGGTCCTCCTTTTTGGCTTTTGGGGGGTGGGGAGGAGGGGAGGATGAGAACATATCTGGGGGGGGGTCTGTGGTCAGGGGTCACCCTTCTGCAGTCTATGTTCTTCAGGGAGGGCGGTGGACAGGGTCCTCCTTTTTGCCTTTGGGGGGGATGAGAACATATCTGGGGGGATCTCATCTGTGACAGATGGGGGGGGGGGGGGGGGGGGGGGCTGTGGTCAGGGGTCATCCTTCTGCAGACAGTCTATATTCTTCAGGGAGGGCGGTGTACAGGGGTTCCCTTTTTGGCTTTGGGGGGGGTGTGAGAACATATTTTGGGGGGGTCTGTGGTCCCCCTTCTGCAGGACAATCTATGTTCCTCAGTCAGGGCGGTGTGCCGGTTCCCCTCCTGTGGTATCTGAGCACTGGCCCCTGTATGTAGGGGCCCCAGCACAGCCCCCTCGGTCCCCCCACCCTCGGTACCTTTCACCCTCGCAGACTTGGTCTCGAACTTGGTGAGCATAGTGCGGTGCTGTCGCGGCCCCGGTTCTCTCCGTCACACGTCAGCCTCCGTCCCGGAAGTGCCGCGTTGGATCCGCCGAGCTCCCTTGCACATGCGCAGTACCCGGTCCTCCGAACTACCATAGAGTCCCGAACCAGGAAGAGCAGGCGGAAGTGACGTCAATATTGTTCGAAGGCCGCTCCTGCAGAGTTCCGGTTAGGAAGTGAAAGGCGGAAGCAGCTTCTGACTGGTAACATGGCGGCGGCCGGAGAGAAGCGGGGAGTCCTACCGGGATGGAGGAGAGCGGGGCTGAGCCTGGTGCTGCTGGCCGGTGAGGAGCGGGGAGTGCGGGAGGCTGCGGCGGAATCACCCGGCCGGACATTATCTCATGGTGTCCTTTGTTTTCCAGCTCTGTGCGGAGGAAACTCAGTGGAGAGGAAGATCTATATCCCCCTGAACAGCACCGCGCCCTGTGTGCGGCTCCTCAACGCCACACACCAGATAGGCTGCCAGTGTGAGTGCAGGGGGACTGAGGGGAGAATATCCACAGCAAGACACTGGACACACAGCAAATAGGCTGCCAGTGTGAGTGCAGGGGGACTGAGGGGAGAACATCCACAGCAAGACACAGGACACACAGCAGATAGGCTGCCAGTGTGAGTGCAGGGGGGACTGAGGGGAGAACATCCACAGCAAGACACAGGACACACAGCAGATAGGCTGCCAGTGTGAGTGCAGGGGGGACTGAGGGGAGAACATCCACAGCAAGACACAGGACACACAGCAGATAGGCTGCCAGTGTGAGTGCAGGGGGGACTGAAGGGAGAACATCCACAGCAAGACACTGGACACACAGCAAATAGGCTGCCAGTGTGAGTGCAGGGGGGACTGAAGGGAGAACATCCACAGCAAGACACTGGACACACAGCAAATAGGCTGCCAGTGTGAGTGCAGGGGGGACTGAGGGGAGAACATCCACAGCAAGACACAGGACACACAGCAGATAGGCTGCCAGTGTGAGAGCGGGGGGGACTGAGAGGAGAACATCCACAGCAAGACACAGGACACACAGCAGATAGGCTGCCAGTGTGAGAGCGGGGGGGACTGAGAGGAGAACATCCACAGCAAGACACAGAACACACAGCAGATAGGCTGCCAGTGTGAGAGCGGGGGGGGGGACTGAGAGGAGAACATCCACAGCAAGACACAGGACATACAGCAGATAGGCTGCCAGTGTGAGAGCGGGGGGGGACTGAGAGGAGAACATCCACAGCAAGACACAGGACACACAGCAGATAGGCTGCCAGTGTGAGTGCGGGGGGGGGGACTGAGGGGAGAACATCCACAGCAAGACACAGGACACACAGCAGATAGGCTGCCAGTGTGAGTGCGGGGGACTGAGGGGAGAACATCCACAGCAAGACACAGGACACACAGCAGATAGGCTGCCAGTGTGAGTGCGGGGGGGACTGAGGGGAGAACATCCACAGCAAGACACAGGACACACAGCAGATAGGCTGCCAGTGTGAGTGCGGGGGGACTGAGGGAGAACATCCACAGCAAGACACAGGACACACAGCAGATAGGCTGCCAGTGTGAGTGCGGGGGACTGAGGGGAGAACATCCACAGCAAGACACAGGGACACACAGCAGATAGGCTGCCAGTGTGAGTGCGGGGGGACTGAGGGAGAACATCCACAGCAAGACACAGGACACACAGCAGATAGGCTGCCAGTGTGAGTGCGGGAGGGACTGAGGGAGAACATCCACAGCAAGACACAGGACACACAGCAGATAGGCTGCCAGTGTGAATGCAGGGGGACTGAGGAGAGAACATCCACATCAAGCTATAGGACACACAGCAGATAGGCTGCCAGTGTGAGTTCGGGGGGAGACGGGGGCTACAGGAGAACATCCACAGCAAGTCACAGGACACACAGCAGATAGGCTGCCAGTGTGAGTGCGGGGGGACTGAGGGGAGAACATCCACAGGAAGACACAGGACACACACCAGATAGGCTGCCAGTGTGAGTGCGGGGGGACTGAGGGAGAACATCCACAGCAAGACACAGACACACACCAGATAGGCTGCCAGTGTGAGTGCGGGGGGACTGAGGGAGAACATCCACAGCAAGCTACAGGACACAGCAGATAGGCTGCCAGTGTGAGTGCGGGGGGACTGAGGGGAGAACATCCACAGCAAGCTACAGGACACAGCAGATAGGCTGCCAGTGTGAGTGCGGGGGGGACTGAGGGGAGAACATCCACAGCAAGCTACAGGACACAGCAGATAGGCTGCCAGTGTGAGTGCGGGGGGTACTGAGGGGAGAACATCCACTGCAAGCTCAGGACACAGCAGATAGGCTGCCAGTGTGAGTGCAGGGGGGACTGAGGGGGAGAACATCCACAGCAAGCAACATGACACACAGCAGATAGGCTGCCAGTGAGAGTGCAGGAAGGAGACAGGGGGCTACAGGGAGAACATCCACAGCAAGCTATAGGACACACAGCAGATAGGCTGCCAGTGAGAGTGCGGGGAGGAGACAGGGGGCTACAAGGAGAACATCCACAGCAAGCTACAGGAGATAGGCTGCCAATGAGAGTGCAGGAGGAGACGGGGGCTACAGGGAGAACATCCACAGCAAGCTACAGGACACACAGCAGATAGGCTGCCAGTGTGAGGACAGGGGGCTACAAGGAGAACATCCACAGCAAGCAACTGGAAACACAGCTGATAGGCTGCCAGTGTGAGTGCGGGGGAGAGCATCAACAGAAGCATGGAGGATACTGGGCTGGATATAACAGTGATGCCAATCACTCCTTCTCACTGCTCCCCCCCATCTTCTCCCCCCCGGCCGTTCCCTCTCCTCCCACCCTTTCCCTTTTTTTCCGGCTGCCTCCCTCTCTCCCCCCCCCCCCCCCCGCCCCTTCTTTTTCCTGGCTGCTCCCTCTTTCCCTCACCCCCCCTTTTTCTCAGCAGCTCCCCCCCTTTTTCTCAGCAGCTCCCCCCCCCCCCCAAACACTTTTTCTCAGCAGATCCTCCCCCCCCCCCCCCCCCCTTTTTCTCAGCTGCGTGTCAAATCTACATCACCATCAGATATGACATATAAAGATGGCTGCCCCTTCCTCCCTATAGAGATTCCTTTAAGTCACTGTTGTCTTTCAGCCTCTAGGAATGGCGACACAGGCGTGATCCACATTGTGGAGAGAGAGGAGGATCTGTCCTGGGTGCTAGAGACGGGTCCCACCCCACCGTACATGGTGCTGCTGGAGGAAACCTGTTCACAAAGTAAGACGCCACTGATATTTTGAATTACAATTAAAATAAGGAGTTTACTACATATTGATGATGAATGTTTCCTCCCTATCAGGACATACTGCTGAAATTTAAGGAAAGCTCTAGAATATCTGGAATAGCAGTAATATTCTCCAAACCACCCCCAGAAGAAGGATTCTCCATGGACCTTCCATGTCCTAATGATGGATTTGGTGAGTATGTCCTACCAGTAATGATATAAGTATAACCGCCCCTACATATAAGACTATAACTACTATAATAATGCCCCCTATGTACAAGAATATAACTACTATAATACTGCTCCTATATACAAGAATATAACTACTATAATACTGCTCTTATGTACAAGAATATAATTTCTATAATACTGCTCCTATGTACAAGAATATAACTACTATAATACTGCTCCTATGTACAAGAATATAACTACTATAATACGTCTCCTATGTACAAGAATATAACTACTATAATACTGCTCCTATGTACAAGAATATAACTACTATAATACTGCCCCTAAATACAAGAATATAACTACTATAATACTGCTCCCTATGTACAAGAATATAACTACTATAATACTGCCCCTATGTACAAGAATATAACTAGTACTAGATGGCGGCCCGATTCTAAAGAATCGGTAGTCTAGAATCCATATATAGTTTATTTACTTAGTTACGGGAGTGCGGTGAAATGAATTGTGTGTATACAGGCGGCTCAGTGGTAGCAGAGTATACGGTGGCTCAGTGGTTAGCAGTGAGTGCGGTGGCTCAGTGGTTAGCAGTGAGTGCGGTGGCTCAGTGGTTAGCAGTGATGCGGTGGCTCAGTGGTTAGCAGTGAGTGCGGTGAGATTGGTCAGCGCAGCGACGTGGGCAGAGGACGCAGAGGACAGGGGGCAGAGGACGCAGAGGGCAGAGAGGGACAGGGCAGAGGACAGGGGGCAGAGGACGCAGAGGACAGGGGCAGAGGACAGGCAGAGGACAGGGGGCAGAGGACAGCAGAGGACAGGGGGCAGAGGACGCAGAGGACAGGGGGCAGAGGACCAAGAGGGGCAGAGGACGCAGAGGACAGGGGGCAGAGGACAGGGGGCAGAGGACGCAGAGGACAGGGGCAGAGGCGCAGAGGACAGGGGGCAGAGGACAGGGCAGAGGGGCAGAGGACAGCAGAGGACGGGCAGAGGACCAGGGGGCAGAGGACGCAGAGGACAGGGGCAGAGGACGCAGAGGACAGGGGGCAGAGGACGCAGAGGACAGGGCAGAGGACAGCAGAGACGGGCAGAGGACACAGAGACGGGGCAGAGGACCAGAGGGCAGAGGACAGACGGGGCAGAGGACACAGAGGCAGGGGCAGAGGACACAGAGGGGCAGAGGACCAGAGGGGCAGAGGACACAGAGGGGGCAGAGGACCAGAGGGGCAGAGGACAGAGGGGGCAGAGGACGCAGAGGGGGCAGAGGACAGCAGAGGGAGAGGCAGAGGACGCAGAGACAGGGGGCAGAGGACAGCAGAGGACAGGGGCAGAGGACGCAGAGGAGGCAGGGGGGCAGAGGACGCAGAGGCAAGGGGCAGAGGAGGGCAGAGACAGGGGCAGAGGACCAGGGGGCAGAGGACGCAGAGGGGGCGAGGCAGGACAGGGGGCAGAGGGACGCAGGGGGCAGAGGAGCAGAGGGGGCAGAGGACACAGAGGGGGCAGAGGACACAGAGGGGGCAGAGGACACAGAGGGGGCAGAGGACGCAGAGGACAGGGGGCAGAGGACGCAGAGGACAGGGGGCAGAGGAAGCAGAGGACAGGGGGCAGAGGACGCAGAGGACAGGGGGCAGAGGAAGCAGAGGACAGGGGGCAGAGGAAGCAGAGGACAGGGGGCAGAGGAAGCAGAGGACAGGGGGCAGAGGAAGCAGAGGACAGGGGGCAGAGGAAGCAGAGGACAGGGGGCAGAGGACACAGAGGGGGCAGAGGACACAGAGGGGGCAGAGGACACAGAGGGGGCAGAGGACAGGGGGCAGAGGACAGGGGGCAGAGGACAGGGGGCAGAGGACGCAGAGGACAGGGGCAGAGGACGCAGAGGACAGGGGGCAGAGGACGCAGAGGACGCAGAGGACAGGGGCAGAGGACGCAGAGGACAGGGGGCAGAGGACAGGGGGCAGAGGACAGGGGGCAGAGGACAGGGGGCAGAGGACAGGGGGCAGAGGACAGGGGGCAGAGGACAGGGGGCAGAGGACAGGGGGCAGAGGACACAGAGGGGGCAGAGGACAGGGGGCAGAGGGGGCAGAGGACAGGGGGCAGAGGGGGCAGAGGACAGGGGGCAGAGGACGCAGAGGACAGGGGGAAGAGGACACAGAGGGGGCAGAGGACAGGGGGCAGAGGACGCAGAGGACAGGGGGCAGAGGACAGGGGGCAGAGGACACAGAGGGGGCAGAGGACACAGAGGGGGCAGAGGACACAGAGGGGGCAGAGGACACAGAGGGGGCAGAGGACGCAGAGGACAGGGGGCAGAGGACAGGGGGCAGAGGGGGCAGAGGAAGCAGAGGACAGGGGGCAGAGGAAGCAGAGGACAGGGGGCAGAGGACAGGGGGCAGAGGACGCAGAGGACAGGGGGCAGAGGACGCAGAGGACAGGGGGCAGAGGACGCAGAGGACAGGGGGCAGAGGACGCAGAGGACAGGGGGCAGAGGACGCAGAGGACAGGGGGCAGAGGACGCAGAGGACAGGGGGCAGAGGACGCAGAGGACAGGGGGCAGAGGACAGGGGGCAGAGGACAGGGGGCAGAGGACAGGGGGCAGAGGACAGGGGGCAGAGGACAGGGGGCAGAGGACAGGGGGCAGAGGACGCAGAGGACAGGGGGAAGAGGACACAGAGGGGGCAGAGGACAGGGGGCAGAGGACAGGGGGCAGAGGACAGGGGGCAGAGGGGGCAGAGGACAGGGGGCAGAGGGGGCAGAGGACAGGGAGCAGAGGGGGCAGAGGACAGGGAGCAGAGGGGGCAGAGGACAGGGGGCAGAGGACACAGAGGACAGGGGGCAGAGGACACAGAGGACAGGGGGCAGAGGACACAGAGGACAGGGGGCAGAGGACACAGAGGACAGGGGGCAGAGGACACAGAGGACAGGGGGCAGAGGACAGGGGGCAGAGGACAGAGGGCAGAGGGGGCACACAGGTTGGAGGGCAGAGCAGCGTGTATGGCTGCAGACTTACCCGGGTGTAGGAGGAGAGGAGGGGCGGGCAGAGCTGCAGGAGAGGAAGTCCCGCCCTCCCTCCTCTCCAGGCACACGGCAGGGAGCACGGGTACCCCCAGGGTGTGTGTGGCCCTCCGAGGTGGCGGGCAATGGGCCCCCCTGCCCCCCCGGTATGTAGGTACTAGCTGGAGGGCAGAGGGTGGAGGGGAGTGGCAGGAGGGCACACGGAACTTCCGAGATCGGAACGTTCCGTGTGTCGGTGACTGTAGCCGGGGGGCAGCCTGGCTACAGTGCACTGGATGAGCCTGGGCGACGGCCATCACGGAAGTGGGCGTGGCCTCCTCCGGAAGTGGCCTTCGGGTTTTATATAATAGATAATACTGCCCCTATGTACAAGAATATAACTAGTATAATACTGCCCCTATGTACAAGAATATAACTAGTATAATACTGCCCCCTATGTACAAGAATATAACTACTATAATACTGCCCCCTATGTACAAGAATATAACTACTATAATACTGCCCCCTATGTACAAGAATATAACTACTATAATACTGCTCTTATGTACAAGAATATAACTACTATAATACTGCTCCTATGTACAAGAATATAACTACTATAATACTGTCCCCTATGTACAAGAATATAACTGCTATAATACTGCCCTCTATGTACAAGAATAACTACTACTAGATGGCGGCCCGATTCTAAAGAATCGGGTAGTCTAGAATCCATATATAGTTTATTTACTAATAGTTAGGGGAGTGCGGTGAAATGAATTGTGTGTATACAGGTGGCTCAGTGGGTAGCACTGTATATGGTGGCTCAGTGGTTAGCACTGTATATGGTGGCTCTGTGGTTAGCACTGTATATGGTGGGTCAGTGGTTAGCACTGTATATGGTGGCTCTGTGGTTAGCACTGTATACGGTGGCTCAGTGGTTAGCACTGTATATGGTGGTTCAGTGGTTAGCACTGTATGGTGGCTCAGTGCTTCGCACTGTATACGGTGGCTCAGTGGTTGGCACTGTATACGGTGGCTCAGTGGTTGGCACTGTATATGGTGGCTCAGTGGTAGCACTGTATATGGTGGCTCAGTGGTTAGCACTGTATATGGTGCCTCTGTGGTTAGCATTGTATATGGTGGCTCAGTGGTTAGCACTGTATATAGGTGGCTCTGTGGTTACACTGTATAATGGTGGCTCAATGTTAGCACTGTATACGGTTGGCTCAGTGGTATAGCTCTATATGGTGCTCAGTGGTAGCAGAGTATATGGGGCTCAGTGGTTAGCACTGTATACGGTGGCTCAGTGGTTAGCACTGTATATGGTGGCTGAGTGGTTAGCACTGTATACGTGGCTCAGTGGTTAGCACTGTATACGGTGGTGTGGCACTGTATATGGTGGCTCAGTGGGTAGCAGAGTATACGGTGGCTGAGTGGTTGGCAATGTATACGGTGGCTTAGTGGTTAGCACTGTATACGGTGGCTCGTGGTTAGCACTGTATATGGTGGCTCTGTGGTTAGCACTGTATATGGTGGCTCAGTGGTTAGCACTGTATACGGTGGCTCAGTGGTTAGCACTATATGGTGGCTCAGTGATTAACACTGTATATGGTGGCTCAGTGGGTAGCAAGTATATGGTGGTTCAGTGGTTAGCACTGTATACGGTGGCTCAGTGGTTAGCACTGTATACGGTGGCTCAGTGGTTAGCACTGTATTTGGTGGCTCAGTGGTTAGCACTGTAATGGTGGCTGAGTGGTTGGCACTGTATACGGTGGCTCAGTGGTTAGCACTGTATACGGTGGTTGGCACTGTATATGGTGGCTCAGTGGGTAGCAGGTATATCGGTGGCTGAGTGGTTGGCACTGTATACGGTGGCTTAGTGGTTAGCACTGTATACGGTGGCTCAGTGGTTAGCACTGTATGGTGGCTCAGTGGTTAGCACTGTATGGTGGCTCAGGGTTAGCACTGTATATGGTGGGTCAGCGTGTTAGCACTGTATGGTGGCTGAGTGGTTAGCACTGTATATAGTGGCTCAGTGGTTAGCACTGTATATGGTGGCTCAGTGGTTAGCACTGTACGGTGGCTCAGTGGTTAGCACTGTATGGTGGCTCAGTGGTTAGCACTGTATGGTGGCTCAGTGGTTAGCACTGTATATGGTGGCTCAGTGGTTAGCACTGTATATGGTGGCTCAATGGTTAGCACTGTATGGTGGCTCAGTGGTTAGCACTGTATATGGTGGCTCAGTGGTTAGCACTGTATACGGTGGCTCAGTGGTTAGCACTGTATACGGTGGCTCAGTGGTTAGCACTGTATATGTGGATCAGTGGTTAGCACTGTATATGGTGGCTCAGTGGTTTAGCACTGTATACGGTGGCTCAGTGGTAGCACTGTATATGGTGGCTCAGTGGTTAGCACTGTATAGGTGGCTCAGTGGTTAGCACTGTATATGGTGGCTCAGTGGTTACACTGTATATGGTGGCCTGTGGTTAGCACTGTATATGGTGGCTCGTGGTTAGCACTGTATATGGTGGCTCAGTGGTTAGCACTGTATATGGTGGCTCAGTGGTTAGCACTGTATATGGTGGCTCAGTGGTTAGCACTGTATATGGTGGCTCAGTGGTTAGCACTGTATATGGTGGCTCAGTGGTTAGCACTGTATGGTGGCTCAGTGGTTAGCACTGTATGGTGGCTCAGTGGTTAGCACTGTATATGGTGGCTCAGCTGGTTAGCACTATATGGTGGCTAGTGGTTAGCATGTATATAGTGGATCAGTGGTTAGCACTGTATATGGTGGCTCAGTGGTTAGCACTGTATATGGTGGCTCAGTGGTTAGCATGTATATGGTGGCTCAGTGGTTAGCAGTGTATATGGTGGCTCAGTGGTTAGCACTGTATACGGTGGCTCAGTGGTTAGCACTGTATACTGGTGGCTCAGTGGTTAGCACTGTATACGGTGGCTCAGTGGTTAGCACTGTATACGGTGGCTCAGTGGTTAGCACTGTATATGGTGGCTCAGTGGTTAGCACTGTATATGGTGGCTCAGTGTGTTAGCACTGTATATGGTGGCTCAGTGGTTAGCACTGTATATGGTGGCTCAGTGGTTAGCACTGTATATGGTGGCTCAGTGGTTAGCACTGTATATGGTGGCTCAGTGGTTAGCACTGTATATGGTGGCTCAGTGGTTAGCACTGTATGGTGGCTCAGTGGTTAGCACTGTATATGGTGGCTCAGTGGTTAGCACTATATGGTGGCTGAGTGGTTAGCACTGTAGTATAGTGGATCAGTGGTTAGCACTGTATATGGTGGCTCAGTGGTTAGCACTGTATATGGTGGCTCAGTGGTTAGCAGTGTATATGGTGGCTCAGTGGTTAGCAGTGTATACGGTGGCTCAGTGGTTAGCACTGTATACGGTGGCTCAGTGGTTAGCACTGTATACGGTGGCTCAGTGGTTGCACTGTATACGGTGGCTCAGTGGTTGGCACTGTATACGGTGGCTCAGTGGTTAGCACTGTATATGGTGGCTCAGTGGTTAGCACTGTATATGTTGGCTCAGTGGTTAGCACTGTATATGGTGGCTCAGTGGTTAGCACTGTATATGGTGGCTCAGTGGTTAGCACTGTATATGCGTGTGGCTGAGTGGTTAGCACTGTATATGGTGGCTGAGTGGTCTTAGCCACTGTTACGTATAGTGGATCAGTGGTTAGCACTGATATGGTGGCTGAGTGGTTAGCACTGTATATAGTGGATCAGTGGTTAGCACTGTGTATGGTGGCTCAGTGGTTAGCACTGTGTATGGTGGCTCAGTGGTTAGCACTGTATATGGTGGCTCAGTGGTTAGCAGAGGACGGCGGCTCAGTGGTTAGCAAGGACGGGGCTCAGTGGTTAGCGGAGGACGGCGGCTCAGTGGTTAGCGGAGGACGGCGGCTCTGTGGTTAGCGGAGGACGGCGGCTCGTGGTTAGCGGAGGACGGGGCTCGGGTTAGCGGAGGACGGCGCTCGTGTTAGCGGAGGACGGCGGCTCGTGGTTAGCGAGGACGGCGGCTCGTGGTTAGCGGAGGACGGCGGCTCGTGGTTAGCGGAGGACGGCGGCTCTGTGGTTAGCGGAGGACGCGGCTCGTGGTTAGCGGAGGACGGGGCTCGTGGTTAGCGGAGGACGGCGGCTCGTGGTTAGCGGAGGACGGCGGGCTCGTGGTTAGCGGAGGACGGCGGCTCGTGGTTAGCGGAGGACGGCGGGCTCTGTGGTTAGCGGAGGACGGCGGCTCGTGGTTAGCGGAGGACGGCGGCTCTGTGGTTAGCGGAGGACGGCGGGCTCTGTGGTTAGCGGAGGACGGCGGGCTCTGTGGTTAGCGGAGGACGGCGGGCTCTGTGGTTAGCGGAGGACGGCGGCTCTGTGGTTGCGGAGGACGGCGGCTCTGTGGTTAGCGGAGACGGCGGCTCTGTGGTTAGCGGAGGACGGCGGCTCTGTGGTTAGCGGAGGACGGGGGCTCTGTGGTTAGCGGAGGACGGCGGGCTCGTGGTTAGCGGAGGACGGCGGGCTCGTGGTTAGCGGAGGACGGCGGGCTCTGTGGTTAGCGGAGACGGCGGGCTCGTGGTTAGCGGAGGAGGCGGGCTCTGTGGTTAGCGGAGGACGGCGGCTCTGTGGTTAGCGGAGGACGGCGGGCCTGTGGTTAGCGGAGGACGGCGGGCTCTGTGGTTAGCGGAGGACGGCGGGCTCTGTGGTTAGCGGAGGAGCGGCGGGCTCTGTGGTTAGCGGAGAGCGGGGGCGGGGCTCTGTGGTTAGCGGAGGACGGCGGGCTCTGTGGTTAGCGGGGGCGGCGGGCTCTGTGGTTAGCGGAGGACGGCGGGCTCTGTGGTTAGCGGAGGACGGCGGGCTCTGTGGTTAGCGGAGGACGGCGGGCTCTGTGGTTAGCGGAGGACGGCGGGCTCTGTGGTTAGCGGAGGACGGCGGGCTCTGTGGTTAGCGGAGGACGGCGGGCTCTGTGGTTAGCGGAGGACGGCGGGCTCTGTGGTTAGCGGAGGACGGCGGGCTCTGTGGTTAGCGGAGGACGGCGGGCTCTGTGGTTAGCGGAGGACGGCGGGCTCTGTGGTTAGCGGAGGACGGCGGGCTCTGTGGTTAGCGGAGGACGGCGGGCTCTGTGGTTAGCGGAGGACGGCGGGCTCTGTGGTTAGCGGAGGACGGCGGGCTCTGTGGTTAGCGGAGGACGGCGGGCTCTGTGGTTAGCGGAGGACGGCGGGCTCTGTGGTTAGCGGAGGACGGCGGGCTCTGTGGTTAGCGGAGGACGGCGGGCTCTGTGGTTAGCGGAGGACGGCGGGCTCTGTGGTTAGCGGAGGACGGCGGGCTCTGTGGTTAGCGGAGGACGGCGGGCTCTGTGGTTAGCGGAGGACGGCGGGCTCTGTGGTTAGCGGAGGACGGCGGGCTCTGTGGTTAGCGGAGGACGGCGGGCTCTGTGGTTAGCGGAGGACGGCGGGCTCTGTGGTTAGCGGAGGACGGCGGGCTCTGTGGTTAGCGGAGGACGGCGGGCTCTGTGGTTAGCGGAGGACGGCGGGCTCTGTGGTTAGCGGAGGACGGCGGGCTCTGTGGTTAGCGGAGGACGGCGGGCTCTGTGGTTAGCGGAGGACGGCGGCTCTGTGGTTAGCGGAGGACGGCGGGCTCTGTGGTTAGCGGAGGACGGCGGGCTCTGTGGTTAGCGGAGGACGGCGGGCTCTGTGGTTAGCGGAGGACGGCGGGCTCTGTGGTTAGCGGAGGACGGCGGGCTCTGTGGTTAGCGGAGGACGGCGGGCTCTGTGGTTAGCGGAGGACGGCGGGCTCTGTGGTTAGCGGAGGACGGCGGGCTCTGTGGTTAGCGGAGGACGGCGGGCTCTGTGGTTAGCGGAGGACGGCGGGCTCTGTGTTAGGAGACGGCGGCTTGTTAGCGGAGGACGGCGGGCTCTGTGGTCAGCGGCGGACGGCGGGCTCTGTGGTCAGCGCAGGGGTAAGTATACTGGAGTGTGTGTGTGTGTGTGTGTGTGTGTTTGGGAGGACTGTAGTGAGAGGCTGTGTGTGTTTGAGACAGTAGTGAGGGGCGAGCGGAACGTTGAAACGCCGGTGCCTGTAGCTGCACGGAAAGTTCCGCGCGGCTACACCGCACTTTGACGTCAGCAGCATGGTCGGAGACCGTCACGGAAGTAACCCTTCGGGTTCTCCGGAAGTGGCCTTCGGCTTTTATATAATAGATAATACTGCTCCTATATACAAGAATATAACTACTATATAATACTGCTCTTATGTACAAGAATATAATTTCTATAATACTGCCCCTATGTACAAGAATATAACTACTATAATACTGCCCTCTATGTACAAGAATATAACTACTATAATACTGCCCCCTATGTACAAGAATATAACTACTATAATACTGCCCCTATGTACAAGAATATAACTACTATAATACTGCCCCTCTGTTCAAGAATATAACTACTATAATACTGCTCCTATATACAAGAATATAACTACTATAATACTGCCCTCTATGTACAAGAATATAACTACTATAATGCTGCCCCCTATGTACAAGAATATAACTACTATAATACTGCCCTATGTACAAGAATATAACTACTATAATACTGCTCCTATGTACAAGAATATAACTACTATAATACTGCCCCTATGTACAAGAATATAACTAGTATAATACTGCCCCTATGTACAAGAATATAACTACTATAATACTGCCCCCATGTACAAGAATATAACTACTATAATACTGCTCCTATGTACAAGAATATAACTAGTATAATACTGCCCTCTATGTACAAGAATATAACTACTATAATACTGCCCTCTATGTACAAGAATATAACTACTATAATACTACCCATATGTACAAGAATATAACTACTATAATACTGCTCCTATGTACAAGAATATAACTAGTATAATACTGCCCTCTATGTACAAGAATATAACTACTATAATACTGCCCTCTATGTACAAGAATATAACTACTATAATACTACCCATATGTACAAGAATATAACTACTATAATACTACCCATATGTACAAGAATATAACTACTATAATACTGCCCCTATATACAAGAATATAACTACTATAATACTGCCCCCTATGTACAAGAATATAACTATTATAATACTTCTCCTATGTACAAGAATATAACTACTATAATACTGCTCCTATATACAAGAATATAACTACTATAATACTGCCTCTATGTACAAGAATATAACTACTATAATACTGCCCCTATATACAAGAATATAACTACTATAATACTGCTCCTATGTACAAGAATATAACTACTATAATACTGCTCCTATGTACAAGAATATAACTACTATAATACTGCCTCTATGTACAAGAATATAACTACTATAATACTGCTCCTATATACAAGAATATAACTACTATAATACTGCTCCTATGTACAAGACTATAACTACTATAATACTGCTCCTATGTGCAAAAATATAACTTCTATAATACTGCCCCTATGTACAAGAATATAACTACTATAATATTGCCCCTATGTACAAGAATATAACTACTATAATACTGCCCCCTATGTACAAGAATATAACTACTATAATACTGCCCCTATGTACAAGAATATAACTACTATAATACTGCCTCTATGTACAAGAATATAACTACTATAATACTGCTCCTATATACAAGAATATAACTACTATAATACTACCCCTATGTACAAGAATATAACTACTATAATACTGCTCCTGGTATAATATCCCTCCTCTACCACTCTCCCCCTCAGGAGTGTACACCAGTGATCACGGCTCCCAGTACTCGCACTGTAATGGTTCTGTGTGGAATCCTCTGGGGTCAGGGATGTCCTATGAAGACTTCCAGTTCCCAATCTTCCTCCTGCAGGATGAGAATGAGACGGAGGTCATTAAGCAGGTGGGTGGGCAGCTCCTTCCGGTTCTTGCCTCCTTTCCTCCTCTGTCCTCTTCACTCTCTTCTCTCTCTCTAGTGTTATATGAAGCACAACCTTCCGGGTAACGACTCTGCGCCCCAGTACCCACTGTGCGCCATGCAGCTCATCTCTCCCATGCACGCCGTCACCAGTACTGTCACCTGTATGAGGCGCAACTCCATCCAGATGTCCTTCAGCATCAACCCTGGTGGGTTAATACCGCACTATAGTAGTGCGCTATACTACTGCACTTCCGTATTGACGTCATCACTGTCTTTTAGAAGCTGTGTGCGATACGCTCACCGATTACAACGTGTGGAGCACAGTGAGGCCGCTCAACATCTCGGGGCCTGCACCGCCCGATGACCAGGTGGTCATATCCGCTGCCAGGGTGAGTGCTGCCATGTCAGTCTTCACTGGCAATGGTAGGGGGTCCTCATCCCAAAAGAAATGAAGAAAAATGTTCTATAAGAAAAATAAATTTTAAAATACTCCCTAATGTATATGCAAAAAAAATAAGGTAGTAAATAATATATAAGTTTTGTCCCTTCTTCACCAGCTGGACGGCCGCTCTTTCTTCTGGAACCTGGCGCCTTCGGCGGAGAGCACGGTGTCCGCCCTGGTGACCCAGCTGGCGGCTGCAGAGGCCATTCACAAGGTGGCCGACTCCCAGTCATTGCCCAGGAATATCATGTTCGCCTTCTTCCAAGGGGTAAGGTTTTTCTGTGTCAGTCTTCACTGACGTTCTCGCATTCTGTTCATCATTCTGCTGTTTCATTCCATGCTGGGCATTTAGTTCTTTCCAGGCGGAGAGACGTTCATCTGATCTCATATTTTTTATCAGGAGGTGTTTGATTACATTGGCAGCTCCCGGATGGTGTATGACATGAAGAATGGAAAATTTCCCATCCGGCTGAACAACATTCACTCCTTTGTGGAGCTCAGTCAGGTAATAACTAGAGCCAGACATTAGTGTCTATCCCTCTTTACACTGCCCATATACTCCTTTATTGACTGTTACATATTATCCACTAGGTGGCGCTGAGGAACAATTCTGTGCTGTGGGTCCACACTGATCCCATTTCTCGGAGTAGTAACGAGTCTGTGAACGCTGAGGTTGGTGCCCGGGGGGAGGGGGCTGATTTGGGATGCTGGGGGGCTTCTGGTCTGCTGAGGTTTTCAGAGCACTGAAATAGCATAAATTGTCATGATTATTCTTCATCCAGGTGGAGCAGCTGATTGACTTTCTGAAAAATTCCAGTACAGGCACCAATGTCACACTGCAAGAAGTGGATCAGTCCCAGCCCTCCCGCCAGCGTCTTTCCAGCGGTTCCTGAAAGTCCAAAATATTCCGGGAGTGGTGCTCACCGATCACAGGACGGCCTACAGCAACAAGTAAGATGCTCACTAACCAGGATTACTGAGCCCAGACCGCCAGCAAGGGGCAGCACAGAGCTGTACGAGATGTCCCAGCTGATAATGACTTCTCTCTCCCTACAGGTACTATAACAGTATGTATGATACTCCCGACAGCATCAACATGAACTATCCCAGTGGACTGTCCAAGGACGAGGCTCTGAACTACGTCACTGAAGCTGCTCAGGTATTACAGCGTGTACCCTCATCTACACCACAGTCCAGACCTCTGAAATACATTCCTACCCCAAAGGCGCACCTCTTCCCGGATCCACAGTTCCCCCTCCTGACTAGGTCTTGGCAGCACCCCTTCCTGGAACCACAATTCCCCCTCCTGACTAGGTCTTGGCAGCACCCCTTTCTGGATCCACAGTTCCCAGTCCCGGCTATGCCTTTATCAGCATCCCTTCCCGGATCCACAGTTCCCCCTCCCGGCTAGTTCTTGGCGGCGCCCCTTCCTGGATCCACAGTTCCCACTCCTGGCTAGGTCTTGGCAGCACCCCTTCCTGGAGTCACAGTTCCCCCTCCTGACAATGACTCGGCAGCACCCCTTCCCGGAGACACAGTTCCCCCTCCTGACTAGGTCTCGGCAGCACCCCTTTATGGATCCATAGTTCCCCCTCCCGGCTAGGTCTTGGCGGCGCCTCTTCCTGGATCCACAGTTCCCCTCCCGACTAGGTCTCTGCAGCACCCCTTCCCAGAGACATAGTTCCCCCTCCCGTCTAGGTCTTGGTGGCACCCCTTTCTGGATCCACAGTTCCCCCTCCTTACTAGGTCTTGGCGGTGCCCCTTCCTGGATCCACAGTTCCCCCTACCGGCTAGGTCTTGGCAGCACCCCTTCCCAGAGACATAGTTCCCCCTCTCGTCTAGGTCTCGGCAGCACCCCTTTATGGATCCATAGTTCCCAGTCCCGGCTATGCCTTGGCAGCATCCCTTCCCGGATCCACAGTTCCCCCTCCCGGCTAGGTCTTGGCGGTGCCCCTTCCTGGATCCACAGTTCCCCCTACCAGCTAGGTCTTGGCAGCACCCCTTCCCAGAGACATAGTTCCCCCTCTCGTCTAGGTCTCGGCAGCACCCCTTTATGGATCCATAGTTCCCCCTCCCGGCTAGGTCTTGGCGGCGCCTCTTCCTGGATCCACAGTTCCCCCTACCGGCTAGGTCTTGGCAGCACCCCTTTCTGGATCCACAGTTCCCCCTCCCGTCTAGGTCTTGGTGGCACCCCTTTCTGGATCCACAGTTTCCCCTCCTTACTAGGTCTTGGCGGTGCCCCTTCCTGGATCCACAGTTCCGCCTCGTGACTAGGTGTCTGCTGCACCCCTTCCCGGAGTCACAGTTCCTCCTCTCCTTAGCGGCACCCCTTTCTGGATCCACAGTTCCCCCTCCCGGCTAGGTCTTGCAGCACCCCTTTCTGGATCCACAGTTCCCCCTCCCGGCTAGGTCTTGCAGCACCCCTTTCTGGATCCACAGTTCCCCCTCCCGTCTAGGTCTTGGTGGCACCCCTTTCTGGATCCACAGTTCCCCCTCCTTACTAGGTCTTGGAGGTACCCCTTCCTGGATCCACAGTTCCGCCTCGTGACTAGGTGTCGGCTGCACCCCTTCCCGGAGTCACAGTTCCTCCTTTCCTTAGCGGCACCCTTCCTGGAGTCACAGTTCCCCCTCCCGGATAGGTCTTGGCAGCACCCCTTTCTGGATCCACAGTTCCCCCTCCTGACTAGGTGTCGGCTCTCATTAGCAGCACCCCTTTCTAGATCCACAGTTTCCCCTCCCGGCTAGGTCCTGGCAGCACCTTTTCCTGGATCCATAGTTCTCCCTCCCGGTTAGGCCTTGGCGGCACCCCTTCACTGATCCAGAGTTCCCCCTCCCGGCTAGGTCTTTTCAGCACCCTCTCTGGATCCACAGTTCCCCCTCCTGACTAGGCCTTGGCACCCCTTGCCGGATCCACAGCCCTTACCCCTTACCCTCCTTTTGGCTAGGTCTTGGCGGCACCCCTTGACGGATGCACAGTTCTCCCTCCTGACTAGGTCTCAGCAGCACTCCTTCCTCGAATCACAGTTTCCCCTTGTGGCTAGGTCTTGGCAGCACCCCTTTTCGGATCCACAGTTCCTCTCCCCGACTAGGTCTTGGCGGTACCCCTTCCTGGAGTCACAGTTCCTCCTCCCGGCTACGTCTTGGCAGCACCCCTTCCAAGTCATAGTTCCACCTCCCGGCTAGGTCTTGGCGGCGCCCCTTCCCGAATCCACAGCTTCCCCTCCTGGCTAGGTGTTGGCTGCACCCCTTCCTGGGGTCACAGTTCCACCTCCCGGCTAGGTCTTGGCGGCGCCCCTTTTCGGATCCAGAGTTCCCCCTCCCGGCTAGGTCTTGGCGGCGCCCCTTTTCGGATCCAGAGTTCCCCCTCCTGGCTAGGTCTTGGCGGCACCCCTTGACGGATCCACAGTTTCCCCTCCTGACTAGGTCTCAGTAGCACTCCTTCCTGGAATCACAGTTTCCCCTTCTGGCTAGGTCTTGGCAGTACCCCTTTTCGGATCCTCAGTTCCCCCTCCCGGCTAGGTCTTGGCGGCACCCTTTCCTGGGGTCACAGTTCCCCTCCCAGCTAGGTCTCGGCAGCGCCCCTTCCCGGATCCAGAGTTCTCCCTCCTGATTAGGTCTCCGTAGCACCCCTTCCTGGAGTTACAGTTCCCCCTCCCAGCTAGGTCTTGGCAGCACCGCTCCCTGGAGTCTGGTGGATACACAGCTGATAGTCCTACTGAATAGACTGTTAGCTGCTTTTTCCTTGCCATAATACAAATTCTAAGGGTGCTTTCACATCAGCGTTTTTTTCAAATTGCGGCAGATGCGGTGAAAAAAACCGCATCTGCCGCGATTAGCGCATACCGGCTGCACTTGCGGCACGGTTGTGGCAAGCCCCATACAATGTATAGGCGGGCTTGCGGCAGGTACGGCTGACCGCGGTTTTTTTCGCGGCCGCACCTGCCGCAAGTGCCAAAACCGCACTTGCCGCACCTGCCGCAAGCCCACCTATACATTGTATGGGGCTTGCCGCAACCGTGCCGCAAGTGCAGCCGGTATGCGCTAATCGTGGCAGATGTGTTTTTTTCACCGCATCTGCCGCGATTTGAAAAAACCGCTGATATGAAAGGGGCCTAAGTAAAGAAAAATGAGTGGCCATCATTACTTTAAGAGATGAAGGTCAGTCAGTCCGAAAAATTGGGAAATCTTTGAAAGTGTCCCCAAGTGCAAATGCAAAAACCATCAAGTGCTACAAAGAAACTGGCTCACATGAGGACCATCCCAGGAAAGGAAGACCAAGAGTCACCTCTGCTGCGGAGGATAAGTTCATCCGAGTCACCAGCCTCAGAAATCGCAGGTTAACAGCAGCTCAGATTAGAGACCAGGTCAATGCCACACAGAGGTCTAGCATCAGACACATCTCTACAACAACTGTTAAGAGAAGACTGTGCAGCAGGCCTTCATGGTAAAATAGCTGCTAGGAAACCACTGCTAAGGACAGGCAGCAAGTAGAAGAGACTTGTTTGGGATAAAGAACACAAGGAATGGACATTAGACCAGTGGAAATCTGTGCTTTGGTCTGATGAGTCCAAATTTGAGATCTTTGGGTCCAACCACCGTGTCTTTGTGCGACACAGAAAAGGTGAACGGATGGACTCTACATGCCTGATTCACACCATGAAGCATGGAGGAGGAGGTGTGATGGTGTGGGGGGTGGGGGCTTTGCTGCTTTAAAGTTCATCAAGAGAATACCAAGAGTGTACAAAGCAGTAATCAAAGCAAAAGGAAGAACCTAGAATATAAGACATATTTTCAGCTGTTTCACACTTTTTTGTTAAGTACCCTGTATGCCCGAAAATAGGGCGCCCCCCGAAAGTAAGGCATGCTTGGGGGGGGGCCCTACCTCCTAATATAAGGCACCCCCCGATTATAAGGCGTACCTCCTCAGCATGCCACTGATCACACGACCTGGGCATGCATCTGTGTCTCGCTCCCCGCTGTCCGATGCCCGCCACTCTGTACCACTCCTCTACCACTTCAGTGCTCACAGCCCAGGAGCACAGCCGTGAATCACAGCTCCGGAGCTCTGTGCCGGTCTCCACCCATGAGCCCTGCGCCAATCACAGCGCAGGAATCATGGGCCAGCTGACGTCAGTAGCCTCTGATTGTTCCTGCGCTCTGATTGGCCCAGGGCTCCTGCGCTCTGATTGGCCCAGGGCTCCTGCGCTCTGATTGGCCCAGGGCTCCTGCGCTCTGATTGGCCCAGGGCTCCTGCGCTCTGATTGGCCCAGGGCTCCTGCGCTCTGATTGGCCCAGGGCTCCTGCACTCTGATTGGCCCAGGGCTCCTGCGCTCTGATTGGCCCAGGGCTCCTGCGCTCTGATTGGCCCAGGGCTCCTGCGCTCTGATTGGCCCAGGGCTCCTGCGCTCTGCACCACCAAAGCAGCACCGCAGAGGATAGAAAGTGAAAAGAAAGAAGTACAGTGAGAAAGTGGTGGTGTGTGTGTGTGTGTGTGGTGTGTGTGTGTGTGGTGTGTGTGTGTGTGTGTGTACACATGGGAGGCTGCAGTGGGATATGCTACTGGGATGGGAGGCTGCGGCAGTGGGATACAGTACTGGGATAATAGGAGGCTGCCGCAGGGGGATACGGTTCTGGGATGGGAGGCTGCTGCAGTGGGATACAGTACTGGGATAATGGGAGGCTGCTGCAGTGGGATACGGTACTGGGATGGGAGGCTGCTGCAGTGGGATACGGTACTGGGATGGGAGGCTGCGGCAGTGGGATACAGTACTGGGATAATAGGAGGCTGCCGCAGGGGGATACGGTTCTGGGATGGGAGGCTGCTTTTCTGTCACTTTTTTGTTTTGGCTAATATAAGACACCCCCTCCCGAAAATAAGACATGGTGCACCTTTCAAAGCAAAAATTAATATAAGACAGTGTCTTATTTTCAGGGAAACACAGGTATATAATTCCACATGTGTTAATTCATTGTTTTGATGCCTTCAGTGTGAATCTACAATTTTCATAGTCATGATAATACAGAGAATGAGAAGCTGTGTCCAAACCTTTGGTCTTTACTGTATGTTTTAAAAATATCATCTGTCTTCAATGGTTGTCTGTTTTGCAGTCTCTCTCAGAAGTGGCCACCTTGCTGGCCCGAGCCCTGTACCGGCAGGCGGGTGGTAACAACACCGCCGAGATCCAGGCAGATGTGAATTCGGTAAGATGCTCCGGTCTACTTGACTTCTCTTCTCCGTTCATCTCTAAAGCTTCATTCAGAGCTCACTTGGGAGCTATAGAGCCAGGGCTGAGCTGCTGGGTCATGTGTTTGCCAACAGGGTGGAGCTTAATCTCACTGGACGGCTTTGTGTTTGGATGTGACCGGAGAAGATGATTAGAAACAACATTTCTGTTTTCCCTCAGGTGACTCGGATGTTATACGGCTTTTTGGTGATGTCTAATAATAGCTGGTTTCAGTCGATCATTAAGCCTGACTGGAAAGGAAATCTGGGTAAGGCTGGACTGCATATCACTTGAGGTATCAGGTTACCTATAGAAATCTATGGAGTGGGAAGATGAGAGTATTGCACAGAGGCATACACAAACCTGTGCAGTTGCTCTCTAGTAAGGGTTTATCTCAATCCAGGACTGGATTCACAGCTACACTGCTGAGTTCTACTGTGTAATGACCTCCATACAGCTGCTGCTTGTGAACACATACTGCATAATCAGTCATAATGTCCAGAAATAGGGTTATTTCTCCTGTGCACACTCAGGGTGGTGCTGTTACTTTTTAGTAAGCGTTCACCTAACCCGAGTGTCTAATTCACAGCTACACTGCTCAGTACTACTGTATTATGACCTCCATGGCTCTGTTGTTTCTGAACATGTTCTCCATAATTAGTCATAATGGCCAAAAAGAGGATTATTCCACTTATACATACAAAGACTTGTGCTGCTGCTTTTTAGTCTTTGCCTTACCCCAGAGCTGGATTCATAGCTACATTGCTTAGTACTAATGTATAATGTCCTCCATACTGATAAACAAATGCTGCAGTCATGATGGACAGAGAGAGGGTTAATCCTCATGTATACACTCAGGCTGGTGCTGCTGGTTTTTTAGTGTTTACCTCACCCCAGAGCTGGATTCACAGCTAGCCTGCTCAGTACTACTCTGTACTGATCTCCATGCTGCTGCTTGGGAACACATAATGAAAATAATTGAATAATAATGGCCAGGAATAGGGTTATTCCTCATGTGCACTCTGACAGGTGCTGCTGTTTTATGCTAAGTGTTTTACCTTACTTCAGGGCTGGATTCACAGCTATGCCGATCAGTACTACTGTATAATGGCTTCCTTGCTGCTGCATATGAATGAGAGACAGAAAACTAGGAATTTCTCATGTCTGCTCTGTAAAATGACCTCTTGTCTCCTCACTTGTCACGTACAACTAAAAATTAGGTCAAATCAGCACGACAAAACGGAAAAAATCAAAATAATAAAAATTATTAAAAATGAAAAAGCTGAGGGTGAAAATAATGCTTGAGTTATAATACTGCTGCTCTGTACTTGTAGAAAACAAGCCTCCTCAGTATTATGTGACAGCCTCTATGATCGGGAGGACCCAGTCCCCGAACCCTCCCACCAGCATCCTCATCTCCGTCCTCGCCAATCTCACCGGGCAAGTGGTGAATTACACCAAGGAGGAATGTCAGAGCCCGGACAAGGCCGCCGATCCTCAGGTAAGACAAGTCTTCAGAGCTGCGTTCACAATGCTGCACACTTCAAAGCTGAAACCACCAATTTGTTTATTTGTAGCTTTATGAATACCTGTGGGTGCAGGGTCCATTGAATGAGAACTCGAGCACCCGGGCCCCGTACTGTGTGCGGACCACCCTCCGCAGCTACCTGGCCGAGTCTCCCGCCTTTGAGCTGAACGAGTGGGACTCCACCGAATACTCCACCTGGACGGAGAGTCGCTGGAAGGAGATCCGGGCCCGCATCTTCCTGGTGCCGAGTCACGAGCTGGAGGTGAGTGGTGACAAAGCGCCATAGTCCGGCTGTCACTAGATGGCGGGATTAATCAGCGTCGCTGTCAGGTTTCGTTTTTTTCCTCTTCACATAGCTGGGACTTGTCATCTTCCCTCCACATCGCTGTACAGGGGCGAGCGGTGCTCCTCATTTACACCATTCACTTAACCATAAAATGTATTAAAAAGTGCAAAACCATAATCTTTTATCTTTAAATATTAATAACATTTTGGTGTTGCTATTTTTGGAGATTGATGGCCCTAATTTTTATTTTTATTTTATTTTATTTTTTATGGAACTGTGTGACTGTTTTCTTTTCTTATATTATTTTTTATTTCAAAATGATCCATAGTTTTTATTTAAACAATTTGGGAGGTGTAATTTATTATTATTATTATTATTATTATTATTATTATTTATAAATAATATAAAAATATAAATAAAATATATACAAATATTATTTAAGAATATTTTTATATTTATTATTTATAATATTTTATTTATATTATTTTATTTTTAAATATAATTTTAGTGTCACCCTGTTCTGAGTTGGAGCCACTAATTTTTCTTTCAGAAATGAAACTATGAGGGCTTCTCTTTATTTATTTCCAAAATGATCTGTAGTTTTTATTTAAACCATTTGGAGGGGTGTACTTTATTTATTCATTTTATATTTTAATGAAATGTCGGTGTCAGCATTTTGTGAGCCCCCTAATATTTCTAGCCGTGGACCTGCCTTTGAGGGCTTCTTCTTTTATTTTTATTTAATTCAATTTTTATTTATTTATTTTTCAGAATGATCCATATTTGCTTATAAACCATTTAGGGCTGGGGGGGGGGGTGTGTACTTTTTTCTTGCATGTGGTTTCTCATTCCATTTTATTTGGGGAGGCAAAGTTGCCAAAAAAGACACAAGTGCGATATTTTAATTTTTTTTATATGTGATGATGTGGTTTACAATTAAATCACAATTTGGCATTTGAATTGCACACAAATACAATAATAATAATAAATTAGTATGAATATTTGACATCATTGCTCCCAAAAAATTCCAATTTTCTAAAGTTACTATATTAGATTTTGAAAGCCTTTTTTGGATGTGACAGTGTGAAATATTCACACTCATTTAGTATTCTTATAGTTTTATCTTTATTTTTTGTGCTTTTTTTCTTATTTATTTTCATCACCCCAGCCCATCAGGACACTTGTATTGGACACCTCAGTATTGCGGTGTGTTGTCAGTATAGCGGTGGATGCTGCCATGGGTGGCTCTAACTGCTTAGGTGCTGCTGTGTGAGATGGAAGGTGGCATCTGAGGGGCTGAGCCGGCACTATAGTCTTGAACCCGTCATGACCTGCATGCTAAGAATGTGTTAAAGGGGTCATTGCAGAAGGGGTCCCCTTCCTTATGGACCTCCCGCCTCTCTGCTCATGCCCTTTTCTCTTTGCCCACAGGTGATAACTCTTATCGTAGGCATCGCCGTCCTTCTTTTGTCTTTTGGCGCAACCTACTTCATAAACTCCAAGGCGGACATACTATTCACGAGTGCGCAGGACAGCAGCGGGGAAGTGGCTTATTAGAGACTCTTACCGCCCCCTGCTGGATGGAGGACCGTGATTGCTGCTGTTTGCACTGGATTGGTGGGAGCACCCATGCTGCTTGATAATGGATCCACACTGGAAGGGACTTTTACATTTCTTTATTTTCCACAATTCGAGCAGCGACCATGACGAGGATGAAACCTCCTGTTCCCACCGATAGGAAAAAAAATCAAAAAAGTGCAACGTGATGACAAAGTTTCCGAGATTGAGATTCCGGATCCAGGACCAAATGCGTCCTCTGTCTTTACCTGCTTTACTGTGCAGCTCACAAACGGTTAATCTGCTTCTCTCTCCCAAAATAGACACCAGCCTATAACATGTGAAGAGGCCCCAATACAGACCCTGACTGTCACCCAATTCAGTCCCCAGACCAGACTGTTTGGCAGCGAATGCGCCACCTACTGACCATTTCAATGACTATTACAAGTGATTTGCTGCCAATAAACGAATGCCGTGGCTGCCAACCAGTGGAAAACCTGTTTTTAGTGGAGGTACTGTGGCTACCAATTAATGGAAAACTGGTTAGTTGGGGGTATGCTGGCTGCTGACCAATGGAAACCTGGTTAGTGGGGGTGTGCCGGCTACCGACCAATAGAAAGCCTGTTTTGTGGGGGTGAGCTGTCTGCCAACCAGTACAAAGCCTGGTTAGTAGGGGTGTGCTAGCTGCTGGTTAGTGGGGGTATGCCGGCTACCGACCAATAGAAAACCTGGTTAGTGGGGGTGTGCCAGCTGCCAACTAATGGAAAACCTGGTTAGTGGGGGTGAGCCGGCTGCCAACCATTGGCAGACCTGGTTAGTGGGGGTGAGCCACTGCCGACCAATAGAAAGCCTGGTTAGTGGAGGTGGGTCGGCTGCCGACCAATAGAAAGCCTGGTTTATGGGGGTGTGTGCCGGCTGCTGAAGAATAGAAAACCTGGTTAGTGGGGGTGTGCTGGCTGCTGGTTAGTGGGGGTATGCCAGCTGCTGACCAATGGAAAACCTAGTTAATGGGGGTGTGCCAGCTGCCAACTAATGGAAGACCTGGTTAGTGGGGGTGAGCTGGCTTCCAAACAATGGAAGACCTGGTTAGTGGGGTGAGCCCACTGCTGCGCAATAGAAAGCCTGTGGTAGCCGGAGTTCCCAGCTCTAGCACAGGCTCGTGTGGTTGGCAGCAGTGGTCAGCAGTGACGGTCGGCAGTGGTGGTTGACAGCAGCGGTGGCACTCTACACCTCATCTCAACTCTGTGGTTAAATCTTATTTTTTCAGGTTTTTCATGTGGAATTTTTGTGACATTGAAAGCAATATTCCGCCAACCGTAGAATTCTGTCGCCATGGTGATTTCAGGAACAATGAGTTTTCATTGTTATTGTGTTTTTTTTATGTTGTTCCCCTTACCTAAAATGTAATAAAGACTTTAAAAAAAATGTAAAATTCCTCTGTTAGAAATCTCAACATCATTTCCAGAAGTCAAAAACATTGCAGTACTCCACTGTGACCTGTGGGTGTCACCATTTCATCAGCTTTCTTTGGAAAGTACTCATTATAACCACTAGGTGTTGCTATTTCATCAACTTTCTATTGATAGTACTGCTTTATAGCCACTAGGTGGCGCTGTTTCATTAGATTTCTATTGAGAATATTACATTGCCCCTAGGTGGTGCTGATTTATCAGCTTTCTATTGATAGTACTACTTTATTACCATTTAGATTTAGATGTCATTAATATTTCAACTGCTATTTAATGTACTCCTAACCTCTAGGTGGCGCAGTTTCAGCAGCTTTCTATTGCATTATAACCACTAGGTAGAGCTGTTTCATCTACTTTTTCTTGATAGTCCTGCATTATAATCACTAGGTGGCACTGGTACATCAGCTTTTTCCACTAGATGTCACTAATTTCACCTGCTTTCTACTGAAAGTACTTATAACCACTAGGTGACGCTTTGTAATCAGCTTTCTATGGCATTATGAGCCCTAGGTGGTGCTGTTGCAGCAAGTTAGTCCTATGGTTAGTCCTGCTTTATAAGTGGTGTTTCATCAGCTTTTATCGATAGTACTTTATAACCACTGGGTGGAGCTATTTCATTAAATTTCAATTGATAGTACTGCTTTATAACCACTAGGTGGAGCTGTTTCATTTGATTTCTATTGATAGTACAGCTTTATAACCACTAGGTGTCACTTTTTCAGTAGCATTCAATGAAAAGTATTCCTTTTTCACCACTGCTCTGTGACCAGTAGGTGTCGCCGTCTCATTCCCTAATCTGCTTTGCTGAAAATGGCTATTTAATAGACTGTTGTAGCAGAACTGAGGTTGTTTTCCTCTGTGTTTGTCACTTCGCTTACTCTATTCAGGAGTCGATTGGGAACTCTAGAAAGATGAATCTAGAAAATAGGATTTGTTTATATATATATATATATATATATATATATATATATATATATATATATATATATATATATATATATAATATATTTAAAATATATTAAAAAATATGAAGTGTAATCTATTTTTGACCTTAATTGGGCAATAATCTGCTATCCTCCCCCCTATGGTGTGACCGCCATAGAGCTGCAGCGCTCTTATGTCTCGGTGTCTGCGGTTCCTTCTCGCTGTCATTAAAGCCCCTTACCCCATCTTGTATCTCCTCGCTCCTCTCCCAGCTGTTGCCAGCCTGACCTGGGTGCGCCCTGCGGAGGGTCACGTGGCAGATGGGAAGTGAAGATATGAGATTTAAATTGACAGTAGGACTAATGATGATCTTGGAGATTTAACCCCTTCCCATGGTCTATTTGGTGGCGATGGCTTGACAGCTGCCTCCTGGCATTGAGCGCGGCACGTTCTGGGTTTCTTCCGCATTTTTGGTCCGGAGTAGCCCTTTACATTGGATCCTGCATAGGAATCTGGATCCAGAGCTGGTATATAGGAGGACTAATGGTCATCTTGGAGGTTTAACCCCTTCCACCAAATACACCATGGGAAGGGGTTAAACCTCCAAGATGACCATTAGTCCTCCTATATACCAGCTCTGGATCCAGATTCCTATGCAGGATCCAATGTAAAGGGCTACTCCGGACCAAAAATGCGGAAGAAACCCAGAACGTGCCGCGCTCAATGCCAGGAGGCAGCTGTCAAGCCATCGCCACCAAATAGACCATGGGCAATGGCTTTACAGCTGCCTCCTGGCATTGAGCGCTGCACATTCAGGGTTGCATCTACATATCTGATAGGGAGTAACCCTTTACTTAAGCCACTGCATAGTAATGTGGATCCAGAGCTGATTTACAGGAGGACTAACGATCATCTCAGAGTTTTAACCCTGTCTCGCGGTCTATTTGGTGATGGCTTTACAGCTGCCTCCTGACCTTAAGCATGGCACAATTGGGGTTCTCATAACTGGTCCAGAGTGACCCTTCACATAGGATCCTGAATAGGAATCTGGAGTCACAGCCAATGTACAGGAGGACTAATGATCGTTTCGGAGGTTTAACCCCTTCCCACGGTCTATTTGGTAGCGGTGGCTTTATGGCTGCCTTCTGGCCTTGAGCATGGAACAATTGGGGTTTTCATAACTTGTCCGGCTTAACCCTTCACATGGAAACCTGCATAGTAATCTGGATCCAGAGCTGATTTACAGGAGGACTAATGATGATCTTGTAGGTATATAACCCCTTCTCATGGTCTATTTGGTTGTGATGGCTTTACAGCCGCTTCCTGGCATTGAGCCGAGTTTTTTGTTTCTCAGTACGTCAGTGGTGTTATTATCTATTATATAATCACGAATGGGTTTTTTGCCCCTTTTGAGTCCGCTCACGCTGCGAGTCAGCGTGGTCATGTGGATACGCCCGAAGCATTGGCCGCGCAGTTCTAAGGCGACTCGCTATGCCCGCGCAGCGGGCATGGCGAGTCGCCTTAGCAGCGCGAAGCATTGGCCGCGAAGCGGCCATTGCGAGTCAGAGACTCGCTCTGCTAGAATCCCGATGCATGTGCATCGGCCACCCAGCTAGTATATATATATTCATTTATTATATAGCACTATTAATTCCATAGCACTTTACACACATCAGTAATGCTGTCCCCATAGAAGCTCACAATCTAAATATCCCATCACTATGTCTTTACAATGTCTTTATTGAAAAATACAACCTGCCCCAGAACCAGCGAGCCGTTATCAGACTACAGGGATGGAAAAATCAAAAAGTTCTGTCCCTTGTAAGAAGGGAGGAAACACAGGAGAGTGTGAAATCCAATGTGTGCGGCGGGGAGGCAGGACACGGGACACGCATGATGGCGGTATGTGTCTGATTGTAGTGGTGCTGCAGAGTTGGTGGGGGGGGTGGAGGATTTCGGAGGGGAGGGCAGGTATTGATGATCTGTCCCCACCACCTGCCGCTCGGATGCACTCGCTCGCTTGTTTAATGTCGCGAGTCCTGTACAGCGAGTGATGTAACGTCAGGTAATGTCAGCGCTGTTATTACAGGAGGAAAACAAGGCGACGGCGCCCCCAGGGAGAGCTCACCTGCCCGCACAGCGTGGCAACACGCCCGGGCACCGCAGGGCCAACCAAAGGGCACACATGAGCCGCAGACAGGAGGGGATTAGATACACAGCGGACAGGATCACACAGGATAGGATTAGATACACAGCAGACAGGATCACACAGGATAGGATTAGATACACAGCTCAGCACACATTATCACACAGGATAGGATTAGATACACAGCTCAGCAGACAGTATCACACAGGATAGGATTAGATACACAGCTCAGCAGACAGTATCACACAGGAGAGGATTAGATACACAGCTCAGCAGACAGTATCACACAGGAGAGGATTAGATACACAGCTCAGCAGACAGTATCACACAGGATAGGATTAGATACACAGCTCAGCAGACAGTATCACACAGGAGAGGATTAAATACACAGCTCAGCAGACAGTATCACACAGAATAAGATTAGATACACAGCTCAGCAGACAGTATCACACAGAATAGGATTAGATACACAGCTCAGCAGACAGTATCACACAGAATAGGATTAGATACACAGCTCAGCAGACAGTATCACACAGGAGAGGATTAGATACACAGCTCAGCAGACAGTATCACACAGGAGAGGATTAGATACACAGCTCAGCAGACAGTATCACACAGGATAGGATTAGATACACAGCTCAGCAGACAGTATCACACAGGATAGGATTAGATACACAGCTCAGCAGACAGTATCACACAGAATAGGATTAGATACACAGCTCAGCAGACAGTATCACACAGGAGAGGATTAGATACACAGCTCAGCACACAGTATCACACAGGATAGGATTAGATACACAGCTCAGCACACAGTATCACACAGGATAGGATTAGATACACAGCTCAGCAGGCAGTATCACACAGGATAGGATTAGATACACAGCTCAGCAGACAGTATCACACAGGAGAGGATTAGATACACAGCTCAGCACACAGTATCACACAGGAGAGGATTAGATACACAGCTCAGCAGGATTAGATTAGATGTGCTCATCAGATGTTATCAAACAATAAGAGTAGCTGCATCTTCCATAGTATTAATAGGCTTAGCTACATCAGTTGAGCAGACGGTATCCTGTGTATTGTTGGGTACTGCTCTCCAGCACACAGTATCGTCATGCTCAGTATCTATCTCTGCACAGTATTTGTGATCGGATCCCGCCTTATTATGCATTATTATTTCGGGATGAATGGAAGGTGTTTCTGACTCCCATGACCTCTGACCTTTGCCGACTGGGGGAGGGGCGGCTGAGTGGCAGGGAGAGGTGACAGCTGCCCTGAGCCCTAAGGGGTAAAAGATGCTGGAAAAATCAACATCATGCCAAGGGAACACATGTCCCTAAACACACAACGCCCAGATGTAGCGCAGCCCTGGTGTAATATGTAAAGTGGCCAAAGCCGGCACATCATCTACCACTGGCTTCACAAACGATGGTATATACAGGACAGTGCAAACATCTAAGGCAGGTATGGAAGAGAGCAAGGATGCGTGTGAAAATACAAGAGCTTGTAGTTTATTTTCATGCCCATCCTTCACCTCCATCACTCACACAGTTTGTGAAGGATATCTGTAGGAGGTTGTTCCAATCATCTCAGAGACGTGACCCTATATCTTCTGTGTATGATTATTGTGCAAATCCCTCATGTGATCCCAGACCCACAGGATGACGAGAGATCAGGGCTCCGCGGGGGCCGGATCATCTCCTCCAGGACTCCTCCTTTATAATTACATTGGCTGGATGTCTGGAGTCGTTGTCCTCCTGCAGAATAAATTTGGAGCCAATCAGACGCCTCCCTGATGGTATTGCTTGATGGCACAGATTTCTCTAAACAGGAGATTGGTGTAACTGGCACCACGTGTTTCTGGCAATTCTGAGATGATGGCACTGCTGGTCATCTGATAAGTGTGATGCATCTTTCATCTGCTGCACTAAAGGTACCGTCACACGCGGCAATTTTCTGGTCATCATAATGGGAGACCCAGACAATGGGGTTTAGGGCACTGCCCTCCGGAGGTCACACTAGGTACTACAAGTTTGTAGACACCGCCTCCTCCGCTTATAAACCCCTACCGCAGGGAACATCCTCAGTTTTAAACTTAGTGTGCTCGGAGGATCACGCTTTGCTTGCACTTCACTGCATTCTCACAACTTACGTGATGGCGTCTGAAGACAAGGTAAACTGGTCCCGGTCGGGACCTGCGACAGCCTCCCCGCTCAGCCTTGTGGAACACGCTGGTGGAGGTACCGGAGGGCCTAGAGCCTGGACACCTTGTGTTCTCCCGGTACGCTGTTGCGCTCCTTTCCATCCCTCTCTGGGGGGCTCTGGAGAGTGGGAGATGGGAGCCTTGCACAGCTCCGCTCCGTCCGAGGCCTCCCTAAATGGTGCTTACAGACCGGACTGGAGCCAGCCCAGTCCGAGGCCTCCCTAAATGGTGCTTACACTCCGGACTGGTGCTGAACCCCCGTCCGAGGCCTCCCTAAATGGTGCTTACAGACCGGACCGGCACTGAGGCACTCTGTGTCTCCTGTGTGCCTGGGGGTAGTGTCGGTCACTTTGTGTCCTGACACTCAGACCGCGCGTTACCCTCGGGTCCGCGGATCTGGAGGTGTACCCCGTGCTGGGGTCACCCTGGCTGACCGCCCTGTGTGTCGCAGGGGCTGAGGCTGTAGGCTGCGGATGTGTATTGGTGCATGCAGTCTGTGTGATGTATTTCACATTACTTCCCGCGCTGCGGGCTCTGGCGCCTTAATACTGAGGCTGCTTGGAGGATAGGAAGCAGCCCGTGCGGTGACGTCATCGATGGGCGTGTGTGTGTGCTTCCCGCGTGTTTTCGGCGCCGCCCACGGTTCCACTGTCGGCGGCCATCTTTACCCTCACTTCCCGGCTGGGATCTGTATGCAGCGTGCGCCTGCACTCCAGAGGAGACCGGAAACTCTCGCGGAGGTCACACACACACACCGCTTCCTCCTACCGCTTCGCTGCGGTCGGTAAGCCACCGGGATTCCCGGTTTTGTCTGCGCAATTTGGCTTATTTCCCCTGCTGTGGCGATGTCCTCAGTTAGGAAGCGTGCTGCTAAGGCGGCAGATGCCACCATTACCTGTGCTACATGCAATGGGACTCTGGTGGAGGGGTCCTGCAATAACTGCGGACGCCCAGAGGCCCGGACTGACACTGCTGAGACAGCAGCTCCGGTGCTCTCCCCTGAGGTTCAGGTGATCCCAGGGCCATGGGAAACTCAGAATAAGATCAATGAATCTCTGTTGTCCCAGCTGTCCTCCATGTCGCAATACCTGGAGGCACTCAATAGGAGGCTGGAAAGCCCAGCTACTCCTTCCAGTTACCCCCGGGTGTCTCCCTCTTCTGCTGTGAGACCCCTTAAGCGGGCTCGTCGTGAGGATTCACCCGAGCTCCAGGCTCTCTCTGAGGAGGAGCGTTCCTCTGATGGTGAGGAAGATGATGGGGGTTCGACTCTCGGGTCCGTGTCTGTGTCTGAACCACCAGACGGGGTGGAGGATTTGGTGTCCTCTATCAACGAGACCTTACGTCTCGTGACACCCCCTGAGGAGGTGACTGTACACCCGAAGGAGGTCTATCAATGGCTGCGGCCGGAGGCTAGACCGAGTGGCTCCTTCATGGACCACACTAACTTTGGAAGGGTGGTTAGAGCCCCCAGGTTACATCCTGGGCGGCGTTATGTCCGCAAACCCAAGGACAATCGCTTCCCCTTCCCCCAGGAGGTGCTACAGGAGTGGTCGCAGTCCCCGAAGGTGAACGCTTCCATGACCAGGATTGCTGCACGCTCCCTTTTCTCTGCCTCTGATAGCTCCTCGCTGAAGGATGCGACTGATAGACAGGTCGAGCAACTCGCCAAGTCTTCCTATGAGGCTGTGGGGTCTTCATTTGCCCCCTAATTTTGCCACGGTCTGGACCTTACAAGCGATTAATACCTGCTTGGATGGTATCACTGACCTGGCAAGGTCCAGTCCAGAGGTCCTGGCGCTTACCGAAAGGGCAAGGGCCTATGCGGACTACGCCAGGACGGCGACTTTGGAAACTGCCACTCGCTCAGCTGTGGCTTCGGCCAACGCTATTGCGATTCGCAGGTTGTTGTGGCTGCGTCTTTGGGACTCAGATGCCACATCTAAGAAGATTCTGCAGAATCTTCCGTTCTCTGGTGACAGGCTTTTTGGTACCGAACTGGACAAGCTGATAAAGGATTCTGCTGAGTCTAAGATCCCGCAGAATAAGCCTAAGCCGCGGTATTCCGTTAAGAGGAACCCAAAGCAGTGGTCCTTTCGCTCCAGCTCACAGTCATCAGCACCGTCCGCTCGCACGGACCGAGGGGGCAAGCCCGCTTCTCAGTGGCGCTCTAAGAGTCGTCCAAAGAAGCCGGCAGGGGCAGCGGCTGCCGCCCCCAAACCCGCCTCTACATGACTCGCTCTCCCTTCCTGCCTCCCCACAGGTGGGGGGTCGCCTGTCTCGTTTTCAGGACAGGTGGCTACTTCACGTTCAAGATCAGTGGGTTCGAGACGTGGTCTCACGAGGTTACAGGATAGAGCTGACGTCAAAGCCGATACCCCGATTCCATCGGTCGGTCCCATCCCCAGAAAAGGCTCAGGCCTTTCACCTGGTGTTGGAGGGTCTCCGCAGGGACGGAGTGGTGGTCCCGGTGCCTTCCGGGGAGAGGTTTCGGGGTTTCTACTCCAACCTCTTTATTGTCCTAAAGAAGGACGGATCCTTCCGCCCGGTTCTGGACCTAAAGTTGTTCAACCGTCACGTGTTGGTTCGGAAGTTCCGTATGGAATCACTGCGATCCGTGATCGCAGCTGTGTCACAGGGGGACTTCCTAGCGTCCATAGATATTCGGGACGCTTATCTTCACGTGCCCATTGCACCGGCTCATCAGCGCTGGTTGAGATTTGCAGTGGGGGAAGAACACTTCCAATTTGTGGCGCTGCCGTTCGGGTTGGCCTCGGCACCGCGGGTGTTCACAAAAGTGATGGCCTCCATGATAGCTCTCCTGCACGTGCAGGGGCACGCCGTCATACCCTATCTGGACGACCTACTGGTCAGGGCGCCATCAGAACACCTTTGTCGGCAAAGCCTGGAGGTAACCATGAAGTCCCTGGAACAGTTCGGGTGGCTTATCAATATCCAGAAGTCGACCCTGGTTCCGACCCAGTCACTGACATTTCTGGGCATGGACTTCCACACGGACTCGGCCCTAGTGTCTCTGCCACGAGTCAAACAGATGGCGATCCAATCAGGAGTGCAAGCAGTCCTCCTGTCACCACAATCATCCCTACGGGTCTTGATGAAGTTGGTGGGGCGCATGGTAGCTGCAATAGAGGCAGTACCTTTTGCGCAGTTTCGCCTCCGTCCTCTCCAGCTGGAGATTCTTCGCAGATGGGACAAGAGGACGATCTCTCTGAATCGGCTGGTGACAATTTCCCAACCGACCAGGGATTCCCTGCAGTGGTGGCTCCAGCCACGCCATTTGTCACGGGGCCGGTCCTTCCTCAAACCGTCATGGTTAGTGGTGACCACCGACGCCAGTCTGACGGGCTGGGGTGCGGTGTTCTTACACCACAGGGCTCAAGGACTCTGGACTCCGTCGGAGTCGGCGTTGCAGATCAACGTGCGGGAGATCAAGGCGGTCTATCTGGCGCTCCTGGCGTTTCAGAAATTCCTGTCAGGACAGCCCATTCGGGTTCAGTCCGACAATGCGACGGCCGTCGCCTATATAAATCATCAGGGAGGGACCAGAAGTGCTCAGGCCCTCGCCGAAGTCCACCGCATTCTATCTTGGGTGGAGGACAACGACTGCCTGATCTCCGCAGTTCACATCCCAGGGGTCGAGAACTGGGAGGGCCGACTACCTGAGCCGGCAGGGGATGGACGCCGGAGAGTGGTCTCTTCATCCAGACGTCTTCCAGGACATCTGCAGCAGATGGGGCACTCCGGACGTGGATCTGATGGCCTCGCGGCTGAATCATCAGGTGCCGCAATACATGGCGAGATCATGGGATCCTCAGTCTCTGGGGGCAGATGCCCTGATCCTGAGTTGGTCCAGATTCCATCTTCCGTATGTGTTCCCGCCTCTAGCTCTGATTCCCAGGGTTCTGTGGAAGATCAGGTCGGAGTGCAGGGTAGTCATTCTAGTGGCTCCAGATTGGCCCAGGAGGTCCTGGTATCCGGACCTGTGGCGACTGTCAGGCGGACTCCGGTGGGCTCTTCCAGAACGCGCAGATCTGCTCGTGCAAGGCCCATTCTTCCACCTCAATTCCAGGGCCCTCAGATTGACTGCATGGCTCTTGAGGCCTGGCTGCTGACGTCCAGGGGCTTCTCTCCTACGGTTGTTGCCACCATGACTCGGGCTAGGAAGCCTGTTTCCAGGAAGATGTACCACAGAACGTGGAAGATTTTCTTCACCTGGTGTGCCTCGGGTGGTCGCTCCCCGTGGCCCTTGTCCATTCCGACATTGTTGGCTTTCCTTCAGTCGGGGCTGGAATTGGGATTGTCCCTAGGCTCTTTGAAGGGTCAAGTGTCAGCTCTTTCAGTGCTGTTTGACAAGCGCTTGGCGCTCCTTCCAAGGTCCGTCAGTTTCTCCAGGGAGTCTCTCGGGTGGTCCCGCCCTACAGGCGACCACTGGACCCTTGGGACCTTAACATGGTCCTGGCGGCACTGCAGAAACCGCCGTTTGAGCCACTGAGAGACATTTCCCTGTCTCGTCTGTCCCAGAAGGTGGTATTTCTGGTGGCGATTACGTCTCTGAGAAGGGTCTCAGAATTGGCTGCACTATCGTGCAAGTCACCCTTCCTGGTGGTTCACCAAGACAAGGTGGTGCTACGCCCGCGGCCAGAATTCTTGCCAAAGGTGGTTTCCACTTTTCATCTGAACCAGGAGATTGTTCTCCCTTCATTTTGCCCCGCTCCCGTTCATCAGGTTGAGCGCGATCTCCATACTCTGGATCTCGTGAGGGCTGTACGCATTTATGTGTCCAGGACTGCCTCCTTCCGGAATTCGGATTCTTTATTTGTCCTGACGACAGGTCGCTGTAAGGGGTCCGCGGCATCGAAGTCAACCTTGGCCAGATGGATCAAGGCTCCCATTCAGGAGGCCTACCGGTCTTCTGGTTTGCCTCTCCCGGTGGGATTGAAAGCTCACTCTACCAGAGCTGTCGGTGCCTCCTGGGCTTTGCGACATCGAGCTTCTGCTCTACAGGTGTGTCAGGCAGCCACATGGTCTAGCCTGCACACTTTCTCTAAGCACTATATGGTGCATGCCCATGCCTCTGCGGATGCAAGTTTGAGCAGGCGGGTCCTCCAGGCGGCGGTTGCCCACCTTTGAGGGGGACCATGTGTTATCCGTCTTTGAGGAACTCTTCCCGCCCTGGGGTATTGCTTTAGGACATCCCCATTGTCTGGGTCTCCCATTATGATGACCAGAAAAAAGAGAATTTTGTTTACGTACCGTAAATTCTTTTTTCTTTAATCATCAATGGGAGACCCAGCACCCACCCAGCTGTTCCGTTGCATGTTTTGCATTTGATCTGTTCCCTGTTGGGACAGTGTTCTTCCGGGTTGTTGGACCGTCTGTGCACGGTTTCTTCCCGATGTTTCGGGTGTGGTTTATTTGTCTCCTCGCAGCTTATGGACCAAACTGAGGATGTTCCCTGCGGTAGGGGTTTATAAGCGGAGGGGGCGGTGTCTACAAACTTGTAGTACCTAGTGTGACCTCCGGAGGGCAGTGCCCTAAACCCCATTGTCTGGGTCTCCCATTGATGATTAAAGAAAAAAGAATTTACGGTACGTAAACAAAATTCTCTTTTTTGCAAGCAATTTCACTGGCAATTTGCTGGTTGCAGTGAAATCATGGATACATGGTTCCATTTCTACACGGCAACAAAACAGAACCATGTATCCATGATTTCACTGCAACCAGCAAATTGCCAGTGAAATTGCTTGCAAAATTGCCGCGTGTGACAGTACCTTTAGTTTCCTTGGCCAACCATTGCGCCCACGTTGCCCATTACTTGGTGCTTCTTCAGAAGAGCTTAAAGGGCACGTAAAACCCCAGTCTGCTGTGAAACCATTGCCAGCAATACTCTTTGATGATGCAGTATTACTACCTTGTGTCTTGTTGTTGTGCTCGGTCTTCCAATAAGCATGATGTGTTTTTCATCTGCTACACTTGTTTACTTGGCCTGCCTCTATGCTCAACATTGCTCGTTTCTTGGTGCTTCTTCAGAGGAGCTTGAACAGCTCATAAACTCTGTCTGCTGTGAAATCCTTGCCCTGGAGACACCTTGCTGATACAGTATAACTACCTTGTGTCTTATTGTGATCGATCTTCTGATAAGCATGATGTGTCTTTCATCTGCTGCACTGTTTCCTTGACTGGCCACTGTACCTACAGTACACAATGTGGTCCACTTCTTGGTGCTTCTTCAGAAGAGCTTGAACAGCATATCTTCTTATCCCAGTCCATGCCTGAGAGAGACATTGCTGATGCAGTATAACTGCCTTGTGTCTTGTTACATCTTTCGATAAGCGTGATGTACCTTTACATCTACTGCACTGTTTCCTTTTCCAACTATGTGCGTATGGTTATCAGTGTTGCCCATTTCTTGGTGCTTCTTCAAAGTATAGTATGTTTATTCATTTACTAGATGGTGGCCTGATTCCAACGTATCGGGTATTCTAGAATATGTATTGTTGACATACTGTGACTGAGAGAACTTGTTCAGCCAACGTGAGTGAACTAATATATATATTATATGTATATGTATGTATGTGTGTGTGTGTGTGTGTGTGTGTGGATATATATATATATATATATCTCTGTATCAGCGCTATAGTATATGGTGGTATATTACAGCACATGTATAGCAGCGCTATAGTATATGGCAGTACATGTGTGGCAGCGCTATGGTATATGGTGGTACATTAAAGTACATGTAAAGCAACACTATAGTATATGGCGGTACATTATAGTACATGTATAGCAGCACTATAGTATATGGTGGTACATTACAGTACATGTATAGCAGCACTATAGCATATGGCAGTACATTACAGTACATGTATAGCAGCGCTATGGTATATGGCGGTATATTACAGTACATGTATAGCAGCACTATAGTATATGGCAGTACATTACAGTACATGCATAGCAGCACTATAGTATATGGCGGTACATTACAGTACATGTATAGCAGCACTATGGTATCTGGTGATACTCCGCTCCCCACGGCCCCCTGCTCCTCCACAGTAAAAGTAAAAAAAATCCTCAGTGAGGATACTCACCTGTCCGCCGTCTCGCTCCATCTCTGTCTTCTAGGTCCTACAGGCCTTTAGGACCTGTCGTTGCCTAACTGCTGGGGGGGCAGGATGGAGCAGGGGGGCAGGATGCTGATGGGGGGAGGGGTGGCAGGATTGTGTTTCGGGGGGGGGGGGGAGGCAGGATGGAGCCGGGGGGGGCAGGATGGAGGCAGGTGGGAAGGATGGAGGAGGGGCAGGATGGAGGGGGAGAGGATTGAGGCGGAGTGCGGGCAAAATGGAGGCGGGGGAGCAAGAACAGCAGAGGGGCAGGATGGAGCCGGAGAACCAGGATGGTCGCGGGCAGGATGGTGGCGGTGGGGGCAGGATGAGGGGAGCTGGGCAGGATGGAGCTGGAGGAGCAGGATGGTGGCGAGCGGGGCAGGATGGAGCCGGAGGAGCAGGATGGTGGCAGGATGGAGCGAGCGGGGCAGGATGGAGCCGGAGGAGCAGGATGGAGCGAGCGGAGCAGGATGGTGGCAGGGGGGGGCAGGATGGAGCGGGGGAGGGGCAGGATGGAGCTAGTGGGGCAGTATGGTGGCGGGGGGGGCAGGATGGAGCCAGCGGGGGAGCAGGAGGGTGGGAAGGGCAGGATGGTGCCGGCGGGGGAGCAGGATGGTGGCGGGGGGGCAGGATGGAGCTGGAGGGGGGAGCAGGATGGAGGCGGGGGGCAGGATGGAGCATGTGGGGGGTGGCAGGATGGAGCCGGCGAGGGAAGGGGGGGCAGGATGGAGCCGCCGGGGGGGGGGGCAGGATGGAGTCGGCAGAGCAGGATGATGGAGAGAGCGGAGCAGGATGGTGGCGGGGGGGGGCAGGACGGAGCCGGTGGGACAGGATGGAGCGAGCGGGGCAGGACGGGGGGGGCAGGATGGAGCCAGAGGGGGGGAAAGCAGGATGGAGCCAGCGGGGGAGGGCAGGATGGTGGTGGCAGGGGGAGGGGCAGGAAGGAGCCAACGGAGCAGGATGATGGAGAAAGCGGGGCAGGATGGAGCCGGCGGGGGAGCAGGATGGTGGCAGGGGGGGGGGGCAGGATGGAGCGAGTGGGCAGGGTGGAGCGAGCGGGGCAGGATGGGGGGTGGCGGGGCAGGATGGAGCCGGCGGGGGAGCAGGATGGTGGCAGGTTTGTGGTGGGGGCGGCAGGATGGAGTCAGGGGCATGATGGTGGTGGCAGGGGGAGGGCCAGGATGGATGCGAGGATACTCACCCGTCCGCCGGCTCGCAGGACCAGTTGTTGCCTGGGAAACCGATCAGCTGATCGATTTCCCAGGCAACCACAGGTCCTCAAGCCATGGAGGAGCTAGAAGACGTAGGTTGAGCGCGCTGGCAGACGGGTGAGTATCCTCTGAGGGTTTTTTTATTTTTAGTATCACCAAGCAGCAGGGGGGCCGCAGGGGGGGCCACGGGGGGGGACAGGAAGAGCTGCGGGAACAGGAGGAGCAGGGGGCCTCAGGGACAGGAGGAGCAGAGGGTGCCGCGAGGAGCCACGGGGGGGCTGTGAGGAGAGCCGCCGCTGCGGCCACCGTGTATCGCCGGGCTGCAAATAGGTGCGAAATTCGAACTTTGAATTCTAGCGCCTATTTGCATAGTCTGAGCTCATTGGCAGCTGCCTCTGTGTGGCGTTTGATTTCGGTTACAGACACACTCAAAAAACCCTTAGAGAATTATATAGTAGATATAGTGCTATTGATTCCATAGTGCTTTACATACATTTGTAACACTGTCCCCATTGGAGCTCACATTCTATCACTATGTCTTTGCAGTGTGGGAGGAAACCGGAGGAAACCAACACAAGCAACCTACAAGCTTCTTGCAGATGTCATCCTTGGTGGGAATTGAACTCAGAACCCCAGCGCTGCAAGGCTGCAGTGTTAACCACTGAGCCACCGTGCCGCCCTAGAAGAGCACATAAAACGCCAGTCTGCTGTAAAACTCTTGCCAGCAATACTATTTGATGATGCAGTGTAACGACCTTGTGTCTTGTTGTGCTCGGTCTTCTGATTATCATGATGTATCTTTCACCTCCTGCATCAAGTTTACTTTGCTGACCATTGAGCCTACAGTCTTCAGTGTTACTCATTTCTTACTGCTTCTTCAGAAGAGCTTGTTCAGCACATCTTCAGATAATAATAATAATTTATTCATTTATATAGCACTATTAATTCCATAGCACTTTACATACATGAGTAATGAGTCTCTCTTGGAGCTCACAATCTAAACATGCTATCAGTATGTCTTTACAATGTGGGAGGAAACCAGAGTACCCGGAGGAAACCCACACAAACATAAGGAGAACATACAAACTCCTTGCAGATGTTGTCCTTAGTGTCCTTGGTGGGAATTGAACCCAGGACCTCAGTACTGCAAAGGCTGCAGTGCTAACCACTTGAGCCACCAGTCTGCCTTAAAATCTTTGCCAGGGAGACACTTGACTGATGCAGTATAACTACCTTGGGTCTTGTGCTCAGTCTTCCGATAAGCAAGATGTCTTTCATCTGCTGCACTAAGTTTAATTGCCCGACCATTGAGTCTACGGTTCTCAATGTTGCACATTTCCTGGTGCTTTTTCAGAAGAATTTGAACAGAACGTCTTCTAATCCCAGTCTGCTTTGAAGTCCTTGCGTTGGAGACACCTTGCTGATGCAGTAGAACTACCTCGTGTCCTGTTGTGGTGTCCTGTCTTCCGATAAGCATGCTGGGCCTTTCATCTGCCGCACTAAGTGTCCTCAGCCAACCACTGCGCCTATGGCCCTCAACGTTGCCCATTTCTTGGTGCTTCTCCAGAAGACCTTGATCTTCAGATCCCGTCTGCTGAGAATCCTTACCTGGGAGACTGCTTGCTGATGCAGTATACCTACCTTGTGCTCGGTGTTTCTTCGGTGTGTGACCTGTGACATGAAGCTGTCTCCTTACCTTTGTAGTAGAGTTTGGCTGTTCTGTTCCCGGTTTAATCCTCCTACATCACTGTTCCTGTTTCAGTTAATGACGGTGTTATCCCTTGTTTATTATCATTGGTTGTCACTGTTCACCACAGCATCCAAGGGTTTAAGCTACCGTAAATGGAGCTAGCTCCCATCCGGTGCTCCTATAGACATGTCTGTCCTTTACTTCCACCATACAACATCCCCCATCATCCAGGTATTACACACAAGAAACTTTTCGGATCTTCTGGTTATTCTCGACTTCGTTTTACCTCTAATTTTACATTTAGATTGTGTTTGATGATTTCGTACAATGGCAAAATGGAGGGCAAAAAGATCAGGAATGGACGCTTGTTTTATGAGATTTAGTTTGCACTGAAGTAAAATAATGTCGGCTCTGCCCAGTTTCTGCACCACATAAGAATACAATCAGCGATGAAGGAATCTGTGCGGCAGCGATACCCTCTCTGCTGGCGTCCAGCACACCCTGAGCATCTTTCTCGATAATGAGTTTGTACTGTGTGCCAAGGTTGCCTCTGGCAGCAGTGGGCATCTAGGAGAGGCCACTGAATCCAAGGCACGTATCAGCGGTGCGTCCTGTGAGTAGGTCAGGACACGAGCGACTGTATGTAACAGACTACATGACTACGGTCTACAGCTAAGTTATCATCTACATCTGTCCTGTACCAAATAGCGCAGGACCACTTCCCTTATTCTGTATATACACACTGCACAGTACCACTTCTCCTGTCCTGTATACTGGGTGTAATCCCCAGTATCTGTATTATTCTGTATATTCACACTGCACAGTACCACTTCTCCTGTCCTGTATACTGGGTGTAGTCCTCAGTATCTGTATTATTCTGTATATATACACTACACAGCACCACTTCTCCTGTCCTGTATACTGGGTGTAATCATCAGGATCTGTATTATTCTGTATATATACACTGCACAGTACTGCTTCTCCTGTCCTGTATACTGGGTGTAATCCTCAGTATCTGTATTATTCTGTATATATGCACTGCATAGTACCACTTCTCCCGTCCCCTATACTGGGTGTAGTCCTCAGTGTCTGTATTATTCTGTATATGTACACTGTACAGTACCACCTCTCCTGTCCTGTATACTGGGTGTAATCCTCAATTGTATCTGTATTATTCTGTATATTAACACTGCACAGTACCACTTATCCTGTCCTGTATACTGGGTGTAATCCTCAGTATCTGTATTATTCTGTATATATACACTGCACAGTACCACTTCTCCTGTCCTGTATACTGGGTGTAATCCTCAGTATCTGTATTATTCTGTATATATACACTGCACAGTAACACTTCTCCTGTCCTGTATACTGGGTATAATCCTCAGTATCTGCATTATTCTGTATAGATATACACTGCACAGCACCACTTCTCCTGTCCTGTATACTGGGTGTAATCCTCAGTATCTGTATTTTTCTGTATATATACACTGCACAGTACCACTTCTCCTGTCCTGTATACTGGGTGTAATCCTCAGTATCTGTATTATTCTGTATATATACACTGCACAGTAACACTTCTCCTGTCCTGTGTACTGGGTGTAATCCTCAGTATCTGTATTATCCTGTATATATACACTGCACAGTACCACTTCTCCTGTCCTGTATACTGGGTGTAATCCTTAGTATCTGTATTATTCTGTATATATACACTGCACAGTACCACTTCTCCTGTCCTGTATACTGGGTGTAATCCTCAGTATCTGCCTTATTCTGTATAGATATACACTGCACAGCACCACTTCTCCTGTCCTGTATACTGGGTGTAATCCTCAGTATCTGCCTTATTCTGTATAGATATACACTGCACAGCACCACTTCTCCTGTCCTGTATACTGGGTGTAATCCTCAGTATCTGTATTATTTTGTATATATACACTGCACAGTACCACTTCTCCTGTCCTGTATACTGGGTGTAATCCTCAGTATCTGCATTATTCTGTATATATACACTGCACAGTACCACTTCTCCTGTCCTGTATACTGGGTGTAATCCTCAGTATCTGTATTATTCTGTATATACACTGCACAGTACCACTTCTCCTGTCCTGTATACAGGGTGTAATCCTCAGTATCTGTATTATTCTGTGTATATCTGTTCTCGGGTAAATGCGCGTATGTGAGATATGAGAATCAGTTTATTATGTAATTATATAATGACACCACTGGGGGCATGAGGAACCGGCAGGCGAGATTTAGTGCCCGTGGTGGCTCGCCAGTTCCCAGTTTTGGGACTAATCCCCAAGCCGTGCCATCCTCCCCAATAAAACATGAGTGAGCGATTGCGCCATAAAAGCGATATTTGGAGTCTCGGTACAGCAGGATCCTCCATGAATTATTTACGGGGTATTAAGGAGGTGGGCTTCGTGTTTGGAGAAGAGTGCGGTTTGGTTATTGTTTGCCAGTCGTATTTCATGCCTGGTTCAGGTGGCTAAGTGCGTGCGAGAGAGAGAGATGGAGAGGCAATTTAATTGGGAGAGTAAGAAAATAAAAGCAAAAGAGAAGAGAACACAGATAAAAGAGAACAATAACCGATAAAATGGAAAAGAAAAGTGGGAGCCAGAAAAACGGGAACAATAGATGTAAAGAGGAGAAGCAACAAGTAAGCAGGCGGCGGCGGAAAGCAGAGGATGGGAGGAGACATTCTCCGGGATCCCATCCGCCACCATCAGCCATGCTCTTGTGTATTGCTACATGGACTGGACTGGCAACATGGCCACATGATGGCGGGGTGGTATGATGGTGCATGGTGTTAATCATTTTGGGACTCTGTAGTAAAAGTTCAAATTGTATCCACAATTGAGCAAAGCTACACCCCAACCTTCACTCCAACCTCTTTGTGCACCCACACAGAAAAGCTCACTCCAAACACCTTAGTTTTCACACATGCTATAATACCCCTTTAATGCCTCCCCACACAGTACACATGATAATGCTCCCCCACCCTGCATGATGTCTGCTCAGTGCGTCAACACACCCACATTGCTCCCACACCAGTATAATGCACCACAGTTTCCACTATACAGTAGGATACCCTACATACCATGAAGCCCCCACAGTGCCTTCTCACAGTATGATGTATCCAAAGTGCCCCACACAGCATGGTTCGCCACACTGCCTCCAGCATGGTATGATGACCCACCCATTATGGTTCCCTTATAGCGCTCCTCCTAACGGTGCCCCACGACAATGTGAAAGAAGTTCTCCACAGTACTCCCAGCATAGTACGGTGCCCCCATAGTGTCCCTCCACATGTTTGGTGTCCTGAACTCGTCCCAAACAGAGTACAATGCCTCCACAGTGCTCCACTCACTATTGTGCCCCCACAGTACTTCTCTCCAAAGTGATACCACAATATGAAAGTAAGAGTATCCCACAGTATGATGTCCCCCACACAGTATGGTGCCCCACCATAATATGAAAATAAGAAGCTCCCACAGTAATCCCAATACAGTATGATGCCTGTCGCATAATGTGGTGTCCCCACAGTGCCCCTCCACATACATGATGCCCCCAAAATGCCTCCAAAACAGTTTGATGTTTTCAAAGTACCCCACTCATTATGGTGCTCCAATAGTGCTCCTCCTAACAGTGCCACCAACACAGTATGGTGCCCCCACAGTGTCTCTCCCCAAAGGTCCCCACACACACAGTACAATGTCTCTACATTGTCCCACTCATTATGGTGCCCCCACAGTGCTTCTTCACATAGTGCCATCCACAATATGAAAGTAAGAGCCTCCTACAGTACCACCAATATAGTATGATACCTCTCACCCAGTATGGTGCTGCTCCTCACACTGCCCCCTATAATATGAAAGTAAGAAGATTCCACAGTACCCCCAGCACAGTATGGTGCCCTTCCACAAAACTGATGTCTTCAAAGTGCCCCCCCATCACACTATATTGTTTCCACAGTCCCCCACCTAGTATGGTGCTCCAAAGTACTTCTCTCCACAGTGCCAACCACAATATGAAAGTAAGAGTCTCCCATAGTATGATGTCCCCCACACAGTATGGTGCTCCCTCGGTGCTTCTCCTCACAGTTTCCCCATAATGTGAAAATAAGCTCCCACAGTATCCCCAACACAGTATGATGCCTCTCGCATGTCCCCACAGTGCTCCTCCTCACACATGATGTTCACAACCTGCCCCCAACACAGTATGATTTCTCACCATACCACACCCATTATTATGGTGCCCCAATAGTGCTCCTCCTAACAGTGTCCCCACAGTACCCCTCCACATACATGATGTCCTCAAAGGCCCCCCCACACACAGGTTTTCACAGTGCCCCACCCTGCATGGTTTCCTCACCCCAACATACTTGTCCACACCATGCCACCACAATAATAAAGTAAGAGTCTTCTAAAGTACCATCAACACTGTATGATGTCCTCCCACAGTATCGTGTCCCCCAAAGTGCTCCTCCACACAGTGC